>OX465581.1:121024195-121536695 GCA_950022655.1 Alentia gelatinosa | reverse complement strand
CCCGCTCCACCACCACCACCACCACCACCACCACCAGCAGCAGCAGCAGCAGCAGCACCCGGCGGCGGCCCTCCCGTACGCGGCGGGGCCGGGGCGGGAGGCGGGGGGCGTACAGCAGCCTGTGTTCCCCATCCCCACGCACGCGGCCATCGCGGCGGCGCAGTACTACCAGCTGAATCTGATGGCGGATGCTCAGCGCAGGTCGGTCAGCGCCAAGGAGGTGTTAGCGGGGCTGGAGGCGTCGTCGCGCTACCTGCCGGCCGCCGCCTACGTCCACCCAGCCTTCTTCTCCTCCCTCGGCCGCCTCGGCGACTACCACGCCCTCCTGCGGCAGTATCCTTACCACCACCCCGCCGCCGCCGCCATGTCCGCCGCCGCCGCCGCCGCGCCCGGAACCGGAAACGGAACCGGAACCGGAAACGTCGCCCACCAGACTTACGTGACGGGGAAAGTGACGGCGTTCCCCGCGCCGCCCCCCGCCCCGCTTAAACACGGTCACGTGATCCGGGCCCGCCCCGTGACGTCACCAACGGAGGACGCGCAGCCCCGCGCGGCGGTCGTGACGTCACCGACATTGACTAAGTCCGGAGACGCGGCGGGCCGGACCCTCGATCTGTCGCTGAAGAGCAGCAGGTCGCTGACACCGGAAGTACCCTGCCCCCAGGACGCCAACATGGAGATCGACGTCGAGACGACGACGTCGACGATGACGTCAGAAGGCGCCCTCATGACGTCGTCACGTGACCCACTCGTCAACGGTGACGTCACGCCCGAGGGGGAGGCTGTGGACGTTGATGACGTCATGGAGGAAGAGGAGGATGGGGAAGACGAGGAGGAGGCTGTGACGTCATCTCCGTCACCAGGGGAGGAGGCGCCCGGCGAGGCGTCCAGCGTCGAGGGGTCGGCGTGCGGTACCGCCACTTCCGGTGGTCCGGGCGCCTGCTCGTCACCTTCTGCGAAGAATAAGGACAAAAACGGTTCAAAGCCGGCCAAGACGTTCGCGTGTTTGGAGTGTGGCAAGGTGTTCAACGCGCACTACAACCTGACCCGCCACATGCCCGTGCACACGGGGGCGAGGCCCTTCATCTGCAAGATCTGCGGAAAGGGCTTCCGTCAGGCGTCCACGTTGTGCCGCCACAAGATCATCCACACGTCGGACAAGCCGCACAAGTGTAAGACGTGCAGCAAGGCCTTCAACAGGTCCTCCACGCTCAACACGCACATGCGCATTCACGCCGGCTATAAGCCCTTTGTGTGCGAGTTCTGCGGCAAGGGCTTCCACCAGAAGGGCAACTACAAGAACCACAAGTTGACGCACAGCTCGGAGAAGCAGTACCGCTGTAGTATCTGTAACAAGGCCTTCCACCAGATCTACAACCTCACCTTCCACATGCACACCCACAACGACAAGAAGCCCTTCACCTGTCCACTCTGCGGCAAGGGCTTCTGCCGCAACTTCGACCTCAAGAAGCACATGCGCAAACTGCACGAGGGCGCCTCCATGCCCAGCAAGCACGCGCTCATGTCGCTCCACCACACGCAAGGCACGTCGGGTCTGCCACCGCCGCCATCCGCTGGCGGGCCACCTGGTGAGCCTTCTACAGGAAACGGAAATGGCGCTACGCAGGGCCACCATCACCACCACCCGCACCCTCATCACCACCACCCGCACCACCCGCATCCACACCACCCGCTGCCGCATCATCCCGCCTCGTCGCCACCCGCCGCTTACAGTGTTTCCGCTTCCGGTTCGCTGTTCTCGCACAGCGCGGCGCATGCGCAGTATGTGCATCACGGCGCGGGAGGAGGCGGCTTCCTCCACAGAGCGGGAGGCGGACTGGTAGCAGGACTATCGTGTCAGTCGGCTCTAGTCAACCCGCTCATGCTGGGGTCCGGAACGTCGGCTTTCTTACAGAAGATCCCCTCCTTGCTGTGAGTGGTGTGATCACATGCTGCTACTACATTGCGACCAGTTGCGACCAGTTGCGACCAGTTGCGACCAGTTGCGACCAGTTGCGACCAGCTGCGACCACCTGCGACCAGTTGTGACCAGTTGCGACCAGTTGCGACCAGCTGCGACCAGTTGCGACCAGCTGCGACCAGCTGCGACCAGTTGCGACCAACTGCGACCAGTTGTGACGAGCCGCGACCAGCTACGACAAGACTCTCTAAGAGACATGTATGTCATTTATACTAACATCTTAACTTAATAATTTTTTTTTTGAGTTTATTTGTTGTTATTACCTTTTTCGTTTTATTATTACTACCAATATCGCTGCTTGAATTTTCTTGCATCTGATAATGATGATGAGACAGTGTTGATTTTGAACACATTATAATTATTATTATTATTCCTATTATTGTAATTATTATTATTATTGTATAGAATTTTTGCGAGTATTATCTGGTTTTACTGTACATAGCTGTATAAGGTATTTGACGAGGCCTGGAATTGACAGGCGAGACACTATAGTGTGGGATGCTATAGACCGAATTTGCTGTGAATAATATTTGCCTGTGCGACGAATCTATACAGAGAGGTAAATAAAATCTCTGTATTGTGTAAGTTCTAAACGACTGCGTGTAACCCTTTATACATCGACGATGAGACAGATCTGGTACGTGCGCGTGACAGAGTCGACTTGAAACTCTTCTAACAATAACCCCCCCCCCCCCCCTTCTCACCCCCCGGGAGGGTCAGCCCCCTCCCCCCCTCCTTCACGACGGAAGCCCCGCCGCTTGGACCTTGCTCTAATCTCATAACGCTAAGTACACCTCACCGGCCCTCCACAAGATGGCGCCACTCTCACACGGGCTTAATCTCCTTAAACCCGCCTCTAATCCCACTTAACCCTCACTAATCCGCCACCCCTAGCACGCACCCCCTCCTCCCCTCCCCCCGCCCCACCACGGACACGCACGGTACTCGCCCGCCACTCGCCCGGCGCTGGCCCGCTGCTGGCCCGGCGTGGGGTCAGGTGGCTGACGGGTTGCGGGCAGGTAGGAGGCCGGTCCGCCATGGCCGGGGACGTTCCCTGACCGGTAGACTTGCTCAAGTCTTTGATGATGGATATTCATGATGAAACATGGTTAAGATAAAGTATTTTGAAGTGTGACTGGTCCAGGAATACTCATAAAATAAGTGAATACCGGGAACTCCCTGAAGTGGGATTCACAGATGGGATTCCTGTACCTCACAGGGTGTTTGTCTGAGACAAATCATGCTGATATTCTGTACCTTATAGAGTGAAATTCACACGATGGGATTCATGTACATCACAGGGTGTTTGTCAGAGATCTTGTCTGATCCTGCTGAGATTCTGTACTCGAACACAATCTCTTCGTCTAAATTGTAGGGTTCCATTTCCCTGAGACACGTTTTCCTCTGCAATTGTTGGTGATACTTACCCCTAATAAGAAACAGAATCTGATGAGATTTTGAACCCTGTGAGGTACATAAATCTCACCGTGTGAATTCACTTAAAAATGAAAAGAATCTCATGAGATTTTGAACCCTGTGAGGTACATAAATTCCACCATGTGAATTCCACTTTTAAAAAAAATCTCACACGGAACAGAATCGCATTAGATTCTGTACCTTGTGAGGTACCTAAATCCCACCGTATGCAATCTACTTGACCGGTTGATGGGTGACGGGTAGAGAGAGAAGGGTGTAGAGAGAGGAGGAGGGAGAGAGGAGGAGGGAGAGAGGAGGAGGGAGAGGGGAGGGTGGGGAGAGAGAGAGAGAGAGGGCACTTGACACCTGACACACTCCTGACACACACAGCCTGCTGACACGCTGGTCACAAGCGGAACACGTCGAGGAGACTACTGTGTGCACGTAAGTAACCAGCAGTTATAGTCTCCAGACACGCACCCTGCCAGGAACAAGTCACAGTCACCAGCGTCTGTGTGTCATCACGTGTATCATGACGTGTAGTATTATGTGTATCACGTGATACACACAGGCTACAAGAGGATATACGTATAATTTATTTCATCCATGGTACATTCCCCCCCCCATAGATTTAACATTGGAAACTCGTACTCAACGCCCGTGGAGTATTGTAGGAAAATACTCAATGGGGGATGATGTCAGAGATTTTAGCTAATTAGTCAGTGATAGGGGTGAGACAGTGCGACATGATATCTAGACATCACAACACAGAACACCCCACCACACAGCCTCACACCACACCCCCTTCATTCCCACCTGTTCCCCCGTCCCCGCGTTCTCGGGACGCCCGCGTCTCAGGTGCCCGCCTTCCCGGCGTCCCTCCCGCGTCTCTCCCGCGTCTCTCCCGCGTCTCCCCCGCGTCTCTCGGCGGAGGGACGCTGGCCGGGCGTCTGTGGGGCGTCCGTCACGGTCCTGAACAGACAACAGACGGTCACCCCCTCCACCTCCTCCCCCGCTCCCCCGCTCCACACACACACACACACACACACACACACACACACACACACACACACACACACACACACACACACACACACACACACACACACACACACACACACACACACACACACACACAGAGCGACATGTGTCGTCGCATCATCGGAAACTGTTGATTAAGTGGCTTCAAATTGACTTTTCCCACCGTCCCCCGGTTTGACGCCGACGAGCCCGGGGGACGGGCGTGGGACCGTGTACCGGGGGAGCGGGGGAGCGGGGGAGTGGGACCGTGGGAGGGAGACCCCGGGCCGGGCTCCGGTACACCGGGCGGCCGGGGAGCGGCAGGTAGCGGCGGGCGAGCGGGGGAGCGGTGGAGCGGCGGGGACAGATGGCAGGCACGCCGTCAGCAAACAGCGCCCCGTGCGGCGGTCGGCGGCGCTAATCGGCACACGGCGTGTTTGTCGGCGACTCGATGTGTTTGTCGGTGACTTGACAATACGCGCGCAAAGTGAAGACAGGTTGAGGAGCGGTTTGCCGTCTGTTACCCGCCGCCCTGTGTCAACGTCAATCTCACTCACCGCCCGCCCTCACCACCCCGCACCGCACCACCCCGCACCTCACCGCCCCACTAGTCACCCCCTCCACTCACCACTCCACAGGGCAACCCGCGCTCTACTGTCCAGCCGCTGCTCTCTTCAAAGGCTGTGATTTTTTTCTTTGTATCTGTCTGCTTGTCTGTCTGACTGACTGTCTGTCTGACTCTCTGTCTGCCTGTTCGTCTGTATCTCTGTCTGTATCTCTGTCTGTCTGTCTCTCTCCCTGTTTTTCTCTCTCTGTCTCTTTCTCTCTGTCTCTTTCTTTCTGTATCTCTCTCTCAATCTGTATCGCTCTGTATCTCACTGTCTCTGCCTCTGTCTCTCTGTCTGTCTGTCTGTCTGTCTGTCTCTCTCTCTCTCTCTCTCTCTCTCTCTCTCTCTCTCTCTCTCTCTCTCTTTCTCTGTATCTATGTCTCTGTCTGTCTGTCTGTCTGTTTCTGTCTGTCTGTTTCTGTCTGTCTGTCTGTCTTTCTCGGTTTTCCTCTCGGTTTTTCTCTCTGTGTTTCTTTCTCTGTCTCTCCGTTTCTCTGTTCCTGTATCTCTCTCTGTTTTTTTCTTTCTGCCTCTCTGTCTCTCTCCGACTCTCTATATCTCTCTTTCTCCCCGTTTCCATGTCTCTCTCTCTCTCAGCTGTCTTTCTCTCCCTCTTTCATCCTCACTCTCTAACCACACCACAGAAAATAGCGCCGTGGTTTTCTCCTGCCAACCCCGACACTTACAAGTGTGTCAGCTCACTTAGTGAGACCGCGATTCCTCCTCCTCCCCCCCGCCTACAGCCTGCAGCCCCCGGCACCCCGCACCCCGCCCAGCCCGGAGTGAGTCTGAGTCTCAGGTGGTGACGTGGGGTGGGGATGTGAGGGAGGCCGCCAGCCACCGCTCAAATATTCACCCGGAGCTGGTGAAAAGAGCAAATCTTTTTGGTTGTTTTATTCGGCTCTGGTTTGCGGCAGGTCTATAGAGGAGGAGGGAGGAGGAGGAGGGGGATAAGAAACCGTTCACTTATTCATAGCAAGCTGGCCGCTTTTCGCTATCGCATTCCCTCTTCTATAGTCTCGCACTTATACCTAGAGCCTACCATACATTCACCTCATACATCAAACCTCACACACCTCACACCTACATCACACTCACCACAGATCTCACACCCACGTCACACCCAAGTCACATCCACCTCATACACACCTCACACCCAGCCTCACACACACCTCACACACACCTCACATACACCTCACACCCACCTCACACACACCTCACACCCACCTCACACCCCACCTCACACACACCTCACACCCACCTCACACCCGGAGCGGCGCAGTGTTAATATTAATCATGCTCACGCTCGATGTATAATTAGTGGGCTGTGCTGTGAGGTGGGGAGGAGGAGGAGGGGTGGGTTGAGGGATGATAATGGCCACCCTGGTCGCCCCTCCCTGTGCTGGGATCTGGTTTATAACCCCCGTCCTTTATCCCCGCGGACCCCCCGCCCCCTCACCCCCGACCCTACCACCCCCCTGTTTTGTGTAGCCTGAGTGACCGTGTATTAGTCCCCCCCCCCCCCCTCTCATTGTATACACCTCGCTGTGAGAGAAAACCCGCCCAAATAAAGCTCGGCCGCTGTGTACTCAGCGAGCGACAATTGAGCGATCATTGAGCGATGATTGAGTCAAAACAGCGATAAGAGTGAGCGACGGCACGTAATTAATTAACACGCACCCAGAGGGCGCCACCGGCCACGTGACTACGTGTACGTGTATGTACGTACGTGTATATACGTGTATCTATGTGTATGTATGTGTATGTACGTACGTACATGTATTTATGTGTATTTACATTTGTACGTGTACGTGCGTACGTACGTACGTGTATTTATGTGTATTTATGTGTATTTACATTGGTACGCGCACGTACGTACGTATATTTATGTGTGTGTATGCGTATATAGAAGTATGTGACTGAGTGTGTATACAAGATGAGCGTGTATAGTCCCTATTATCTATGTGTGTATGAGTATAGGGCACAGAGTGATTGCTAGTTCCGCCATCATCTGACAGGAAATTGTAAGATAGCGCCACTGTAGTCAGAGGGGGGGAGGCAACCACTGTTATCAGTTGCTATTATCTATAGATACTATTGAGCTGAGGCTGAAAATCCTCCATGGCAAGCCGTACAAAATATATTTGAAAAAATCCATTGATAATTGGTCCCGCCACCTGGTGTTTTGGATGGCGTCGGGGGGCAAGATGGATGCTTCCATAGCATAATAGCTATGTGCCCTATATGTAGATGTGTCAAAATGCATCGTGACAAAATGAGTCAGAGTATAAAGCCACCTTCAGTTGACAGCTGTGACCACCTCTCAGCCTTCCCCCCCCCCCCTCACTATACATAATACCAGACCCCACACACTATACATAACACCAGACTATACAACAGGTCTCTCAGGACACTTCACACACATAATAAAAACAGTACACACCCTCTGTTTGTGTCTGCGTAGAATATATCATCTCGCCCATGGTATATTTTCCCCATAGACTTAACATTGGGAACTTGTATCCAACGCCCATTGTGTATTTAGGAAAAAAAATACTCAATTGTGGATTATGACACAAAGGTTAGCCCATTAGTCAATGTGAAGTGTGAGATAAATTCAGAAACCTATGAAAGTTTACGGTCAGAGCTCGATCCCATCTCATTTGAATCGCTACGTAATTCACAAGGTGAAGCCGTGTGAATTACGTAACGATTCAAACTCAAAGGGATGCAAGCTCTGACCCTGAACTTACATAGGTTTTCTCTATGATATATTATACGTACGTGATATACAATGACCAGTCCTCAGCCCATACTTAATGGGTGCTCCCAGCCTCTTATTGCCCCCCCCCCCCCCCCTCTCTCTCTTTCCTTGTTTGTATGTTATCATGACTGAGACTTACCCTCTATCTCTACTTTCATCTCAACCCATATACTTAACATTGGGAACTCGTATTCAACACCCATTGAGTATAATAACACAATACTCCATGGGCGATGATGTTGCAACCAATTAGCCAATCAGACAGTGATAGGGGTAAGATAAAATCTGACCCGATTCGTAGCTGTTGAAAATACACCATTCATTTAGGTTTGCCATGTAATCTCACTCAGCTTTGCCTCATGAGATTAGTTCACAACCAAAACTGATGGCATATTTTCTGTGGCTGTGGATGCAGTTCCCTCTGAAAACTGAAGTCAGGTATCAGGTACATGCAGGTTTCTATGATCCCTACCCAATCCTCTCTCTGCACAGTGACTATGTGCAGTGCTATTGACTGAGGGGCCATCTATAAGTACTATCGTAAAACTGGATGAGTTTTAATCTTGGCCACCGTATGCCACAACTGGAGTTTGGCATAGTGACTTCATGAGGCAAAGCCGAGTGAAGTCCGGAGCCAAAACTCCAGGAGTGGAATGCAGTGGCCATGATTAAAACGAATCAGGTTTTGATTTTATCCTACCCCGTCTCCTCGATTTTGGAATATTACGTGATAAAAATTCTGTATGCCACTAGCAGCATATAAAACTCTGTATGCTAGGCAGCGTGACATACGGGAACTCAATGTTAAGCCTATGGGAGATTTATATTGGGGGTTGGATAAATAAACAGAATCTGCTGAATGTTTACACTCCTCAGTGCGTATGTACTTTATGGATGGCCGCAGACGTGAGTCTTATTATGTCATCTACAGTTAGTTTAAGACTTTATGTGTGAGTTCATGATTCCTGAAGTTATGAAGTGTGTAATACAGACAAACCGTACTGCCCAGCTATGTAATACAAAAAAGGTACTGTCCAGCTGTGTAATACAAACAACAAGTACTGCTTAGCTATGTAATACAAAGAAAAGGTACTGTCCAGCTGTGTAATACAAACAACAAGTACTGCTCAGCTATGTAATACAAAGAAAAGGTACTGCGTGGCTGTATAATATAAACAACAAGTACTGCTCGGATGTGTAATACAAACAAAAGTTACTGCCTGTCTGCCCACACATACGATACTCATATTATTATTATTATACACCTAATCATGAGTGTCTAAGTGTTACACATCGGACATACATGTAAAATACGTCCTTACATGACAAATACGTCCTTTTGTGACTAATATGTCCTTTTGTGACTAATACGTCCTTACATGACAAATACGTCCTTTTGTGACTATTACGTCGTTATGTGACAAATACGTCCCTGTGTGACGTCGCATCAACAAGCTCATAAGTGCAAAATGTGAGAAACAGATTATTTATTATGTGACAAACTTTGAGTATGTATCAGGTGACAATAATTCATTATGTATTAGCTGACAAACTGATGATTCATTAGGTGACAAACTTTGATTATTTATCAGGTGTATAATAATAATAATAATGATAAA
The DNA here is from genome assembly GCA_950022655.1 of Alentia gelatinosa. Taxonomy (NCBI): domain Eukaryota; kingdom Metazoa; phylum Annelida; class Polychaeta; order Phyllodocida; family Polynoidae; genus Alentia; species Alentia gelatinosa. The sequence continues at coordinate 121,527,287 of OX465581.1, read as the reverse complement.
ACTGGATGAGGATCGACAAATATGAATCGTTACTCAATCAATTAACGGCTTCTACATCACTCCGCCTACATCCTCGGGACGTACAAAGCCGCTAAATGACCCGGTAACGACTGAGTGCGTGCACACTAATCCAGTTACCTGTTAGTACCTGAGTGGGCGGTGGTCGCCCGTTACTCGTTCACCCTGACATTGTCTCAGTGAGTCTCTCTCACTCTGTCATTAACAGCGGGCCGGGTGGGTACCGTCTCTAATTAATCCCCAACGTGTGGACAGACGGGCTTTGAACCCCGCACCCTGAGCTTCAGGTCGCAGAGCCGTGTTCACACAAACAGTGGCCTTGATCTGTGACAAGACAATCGTCCGCTAATTGTCGGACTGTGTGATCGCGGTCACAGTTTGGTCGGAGATTGCTGTGTGGTGTTGGGGAGGTTTGCGGGCAGGGTCAGGGTATGTGTGTGTAAGGGTGGGGGGGGGGGGGGGACTTTGTGTGGTTTACACGTGATTTACACGTGATTTACACGTGGTCTGATGTGAAGGTCACGTGTAATAATTGTCTACGTGTACGTGTAAATGACACACTCCGACACGAACCACATAATGTGTGTATTTCATGCGGTGTATGGAAGTAGCATGCAGGTATGGGACTTTTACATGTATATGTGATATACCACATGTGTGTGTGTATAAATATATATATATATATATATATATATATATATATATATATATATATATATATGCTACACAAACATGTAATACTCACTGGTATATTACATCTACAGGTGTGTATCATATCTGGTTTTTGGAAGTTGCATACAGGTATGGGACTTTTACGTGTGTATCTAATATATCACATATAAACTACATATATGGCTGATATACACACATATATATAGTACACATTTATAAGTAGTATATATGTGTATATCACACATATATGTCATATACATATACCCAACTTATATATGTATATGTTAGATGTATATTATATACCTGTGCACGTACATTTGATAGTTACCTACTGCTACTCTCCATACCGTACATGTGTGTACTGAACACCTTGAAACATTGGTGGAATGTGGACATTCAATTCAAGATAGAACCTACACAAATCTAGGGTAAAATGTGATTTATTTCGGGTATATGATAAACTTCGAAAAACATCCCATGATCTTAAATCATACTAGAGTCGATGGTGTGTGTTTTTTTTATAAACTGAACTCGTCCTTCAGCCCTCGCTCCGTAACTAAACGTCGACCCATCTCGATGTGTATGACGTGCGAGCACAGTAAGATTGTTTTATATCAATACTATATTCTGTAGTGTTAATTATTGAGGTCGGTGGGTGGCCCCCCTGTGAGTGTACATATTTAAATGACACGCCGTGTATGTGGGTGATAAATATGTAAATGGCGCGTGGTCTACATGAGTTGTACAAGTGTAAATGTCCCGTGAGTAATACACAATGTAAATGAGACCTGCTGAAAGAGGTGTTAAAGTATCCTGTCAATCTACGCCATCTGAGATGATGAAATATGGATGTTCCTGATGACAAATAAAAAAACATTCAACTGTACCTCCCAGCTGTCTGCCTTTTTACTCTTTTTTTATTGTTATTTTTTTAATCATTTTTTGTAAACCTTTTTTTTATTATTATTTATATATATATTTTTTTAAACCTTCATTAAGTCCATGTGATGGGCGAAACGTCGGTTCTAAATAAATGCCACCTAATTATCAGATTTTCTTGATGGTTATACTATTACTTGCCAATTTCTTTGTATTATTTTTATTGTCCATTTCTGTACAGTACAATTCTTCCAATGGGATATTTGTCAGCCCTATCAAAATCGAGACCATCAAGTACAATTCCATTGTGAAGGTAAAGGTGAAAAGTAAGGTGTTAGTAAAATATCGTAATGCAGTGATTGAAGAAGAAACCAACGAGTTTTGGTCAATGCCGTAGTTATCCACGAGTTTGATGTGGAGGGATATGAACGAGACGTAGCATTCAAATGAGTTGGAGAATGACTTCTTTGGCCAAAACGAATTGATTTTGGTATTTATATCACCCCTCTACACACTGAAAGAATGGAGGACACACAGGATATAGCCCATGGAGAACGGACTGTAATACTCGTAAGGGCAGAGAGAACGGGCTCCCAATATTAAACCTATGGGACAAAAATACCAGGGGTGAGATAAAGGTTAGCATGGGGAGGTGAGTGGTGATGATATGAATTGATTTGAGAAGACTGCACTAGCTTGCATAGGCTATATAAGGCTGGATATCGCCCTTTTAAAGTAGGCAACATCTTCGATTTTCTGAATAGCCAAGATTTACCCACAACTGATTGCCCGGGAACTGAAGCGATTTTCCCACCTTTAAGGCCCATTTCCTTTGGCCGACGAAAAGGGTGTAGATTTTGTGTCTTCTCCTAATAGCCTTCTTAACATAGGCCCTCACCGATATACAGTCAGGAACCACCGACAGACCTTTAGCACTGCTGACGCAAAATGGACTTAACATTGGGAACTCGTATCAAACGCCCTTGGGATATTTAGGAAAAATATCCAATGGGGGGATTATGTCACGAATGTTAACCCATTAGTCAATGTGAAGGGTGATAAGAATTCAGAAACCAATTCAAGTTTAGGGTCAGAGCTCGATCCAATCTCATTTGAATCGCGTAGTAATTCAAGCGGCTTCGCCTTGTGAATTACTACGTGATTCAAACTCGATGGGATACGGGCTCTCACCCTAAACTTTCATAGGTTTCCTCTATATTACCCAACGTTTGGAGACCACCTACAGACTCACCACCTTTTTGGACGTTCTTTTAAATAACCCTAGATTACTCTCAGGGCTCAGTATTATCATCATAACCCAAATTTTGTAGCTCACTTCTGACTCAGTAATATCAATTATATCCCTCATATCCAACGCCCGTGAGATATTTAGGAAAAATTCAGAAACCAATTCAAGTTTAGGGTCAGAGCTCGATCCCATCTCATTTGAATCACGTAGTAATTCATGCAGCTTCGCCTTGTGAATTACTACCCGATTCAGACTCGATGGCATACGAACGTTCACCCTAAACTTTCATAGGCTTCCTCTTCTGAATAACCGTGTATTACTCTCATGGCTCAGTATTGTCATCGTTCCAAATTTTGTAGCTCACTTCTGACTCAGTAATATCCATTATATCCCTCACACATTAAGTCCAAGTTCAATGAATACGTAATCAAAGCAGATCGGTGCAGTTATTCCCGAAGCCACGATGGATTCTTCCTCCTTTATGTGGGTGTTTATTATGACCACCTCTGAGAAATATTTTATTATGATCAGCTCTGAGAAATAGCTTATTCAACTGCAGTGTCTGACTTGCATGACTCGGGCCATGAATTATGAACGACGATAAATTGGTTCGCATGACAGTTTCCCAGTAGAAGAAAAACGGGTCACCACGATTTTATCAGGCTATTCGCAATGATAGAGCTATGCTCGTAATAATAGGAAGGATATCTGGCCTTTTTTATACTCACAAGTGCTTATTAGAAATGTAAAGTAGACTGTTCATTCTCTGAATAGTGTCAGGGATATTTTGGGGATAATTTGATACTCTGATGTGGTTATTATGGATGTAATGTAGACTGTTTATTTTCTGAATAATAGCAAACATATTTGGCCTTCTTTTAATACTCATAAGTATACTTCATAGGAGTAATGCAGAATATTTAAATTCTTAATAAGAATATTGCTTATTCTCTGAATAATATAATTTTTTAAGTATTTATTAAGAATGTAATGTAGAACACTTATGGTCTGAGTAATACCAAATATATTTACAGGATTTATTTCATACTCCCAAGTAGGCCTATTTATTGGACATGTTATGGAGACATTCTCTGAATTATTTCAGAGATAAAATGAGGATGATTTGGTTCTCTCAAGTAGTTATAAAGAATGTAAAGCAGACTGTTTATATTCTGATCAATAGCAAAGGCATATTTCAGGTGCCCCCTTTTTTGTCATAAACTCAGGTATTTATTGGAGGTGTGAGGTAGACCGGTTATATTATAAGTAATAGCAAATATATCATGTTTTCTATTGATACTCATAAGTATACTTCAGAAATGTAATGTAGACTGTTCATATTCTAAACGATATCACAAATCCCTAGAGAATTGTTTATACTCTCAATAAATTTACTGAGAGTGTAGTTTATGCTTAGATTGATAGCAAAGATTTGTAATCTTTCATTGAAATTCAAAAGTAGGCCCATTCTGTTTATTTTCTCTAATCAATATCGCACATAGTTTTCTTAAAGTCTCATATACATAAAGCCTATTGTTGACTGTTTCTGGTGTATATAATATAGACTGTTTATAAGCTACCATCTTCTCTGGGGTGTATAATGAGGACTGTTTATATACGCTAACATCACAGTTTTCTGGTGTATATACTGTAAACTGTTTATACACTAACATCACGGTTCTCAGGTGTATAGTCTGTAGACTGTTTATATACGCTAACATCGTCTTTGGTGTATATAACGTAGACTGTTTATATAAGCTAACATCACAGTTTTCTCTGGTGTATATAATGTGGACTGTTTACATACGTTAACATTGTCTCTGGTGTATATAATATAGTTTTCTCTGGTTTATATACTGTAGACTGTTTATATAAGCTAACATCACAGTTTTCTCTGGTGTATATTATGTGGACTGTTTATATACGCTGACATATTCTTTGGTGTATATAACGTAGACTGTTTGTATACGCTAACATCGTCTCTGGTATATAAGATACAGACTATTTATATATACTACGCTAACATCACAGTTCTCTGGTGTATATAATGTGGACTGTTTATATACACTAACAGTTTTCTCTGGTGTATATAACGTAGACTGTTTGTATACGCTAACATCGTCTCTGGTATATAAGATACAGACTATTTATATATACTACGCTAACATCACAGTTCTCCGGTGTATATAATGTGGACTGTTTATATACACTAACATCACAGTTTTCTGGTCTGTATTATGATTGTTTATATACGCTAACATATTCTCTGGTGTATATAACGTAGACTGTTTGTATACGCTAACATCGTCTCTGGTATATAAGATACAGACTTTTTATATATACTACGCTAACATCACAGTTCTCCGGTGTATATAATGTGGACTGTTTATATATGCTAACATCACAGTTTTCTCCGTTGTATATCCTGTGTACTGGTTATATATGCTAACCTCGTCTCCGCAGTGTATATAATGTGGACTGTTTATATACACTAACAGTTTTCTCTGGTGTATATAACTTAGACTGTTTATATACGCTAACATCACAGTTTTCTCTGGTGTATATAGCGTAGACTGTTTATATACGCGAACATCACAGTTTTCTCCGTTGTATATCCTGTGTACTGGTTATATATGCTAACCTCGTCTCCGCAGTGTATATAACGTGGACTGTTTATATACACTAACAGTTTTCTCTGGTGTATATAACGTAGACTGTTTATATACGCGAACATCACAGTTTTCTCCGTTGTATATCCTGTGTACTGGTTATATTTGCTAACCTCGTCTCCACAGTGTATATAATGTGGACTGTTTATATACACTAACAGTTTTCTCTGGTGTATATAACGTAGACTGTTTATATACGCTAGCATCACAGTTTTCTCCGTTGTATATCCTGTGTACTGGTTATATATGCTAACCTCGTCTCCGCAGTGTATATAACGTGGACTGTTTATATACACTAACATATTCTCTGGTGTATATTCTGTAGACTCTTTATATACGCTAACATCATAGTTTTCTCCGTTGTATATCCTGTAGACTGTTTATATACGCTAACATATTATCTGGTGTATATTCTGTAGACTCTTTATATACGCTAACAACATAGTTTTCTGGTGTATATAACGTAGACTGTTTATATACGCTAACATCACAGTTTTCTCCGTTGTATATATCCTGTGAACTGTTTATATACGCTAACACCGTCTCCATGTGTATAACGTGGATAACGTGGCGTGCGGAGGTCACCGTCTCGGGAAGTAAACAGTCGCGGCTAATTTGTGCTAATTTCGTCGTTTTTACTCCGTTCTGCGTGTTCGCGGCTCGAGCTGGGGTTCGTGGAGCGCCGGGCGTGAAGGCCCCTGACCCGGGGACCCCCGAGAAACACCGCCCGGTGGACCGTTACTCCGCCCGGCCTGTACCCCGCCCGGCCCGGCCACCGATCGCCCCGCCCGTACCCCGGCCCTCCCCGGCACGGCACGTCCGGGAGGCCGGCCCGTCGGGACTGGCTGCCGGCTCTCGGGCGAGGAGAGCCCGGCGCCCGTCCCCCGGTCCCCCGGTCTACGGGCCCGCCCCGCCGCCCGCCCGGCTCCCCGGACAGCGGTGTGTTCTTCCCGGTATCCCCGCTCACCGCCCCGGCCGCCGCGCTAACCACCTGGGACACGCTGTACGGGGAGGTGAGGGGTGGACGGGTGCAGGACGGGGAATGGGTGGTATAGAGGGTGGTTTGGACTTATTATCATTACCTATTAGGATGGGTAGGGATTGCTAGGCTGGGTATACTCGTTGGTTAGGCACACTGTGTTGGGATGAGATAGACTGGGCAAGGGACAGGCAAGGCTGGGCCGGGAAAGGCTGGCCTGGGTGCTGCAGTTGGGTTAGGCTGGGCTAGGTTTATCTGGGCTGGGTTACTGACTTAGTCTGCGTTAGGCTGGGTTGGGTTAGGCTAGGCTGGGGTGGGTTAGGCTGGACTAGGCTGGGCTAGGCTGGACTAGGCTGGGCTAAGCGGGGCTAGGCTGGGCTGGGCTAGGCTAGACTGGGCTAGGCTGGGCTGGGCTATGCTAGGCTGGGCTGGGTTGGGCTATGCTGGACTAGGTCAGGCTAGGCTGGGCTAGGCTAGGCTAGGCTAGGCTAGGCTAGGCAGGGCTGGGGCTAAGCCGGGCTAGGCTAGGTTAGGCTAGGCTATGCTGGGCTAGGCTAGGCTGGGCTAGGCTGGGCTGGGCTAGGCTAGGCTGGGTTAGGCTAGGCTAAGCTGGGTTAGGCTAGGCAAGGCTAGGTTAGGCTAGGCTGGGCTAGGCTGGGCTGGGCTAGGCTAGGCTGGGCTAGGCTAGGCTAGGCTGGGCTGGGCTAGGCTAGGCTAGGCTGGGCTGGGCTGGGCTAGGCTAGTCTGGGATAGGCTAGGCAAGGTAGGCTAGGCTAGGCTAGGCTAGGCTAGGCTAGGCTAGGCTGGGCTGGGCTGGGCTGGGCTGGGCTAGGCTAGGTTGGGCTGGGCTGAGACGGGCTAGGCTAGGCTAGGCTAGGCTAGGTTAGGCTAGGCTGGGCTAGGTTGGGCTAGGCTTGCCTGAGATTGGTCAGGTGTGTTCGGACTGGACTGGGCCGGGGACTAGGCCGGGGGCTGGGTTAGGCTAGGCTGGGCTAGGCTGGACTGGTCTAGGCTAGGCTGGGCTAGGCTGGGCTAGGCTGGGCTAGGCTGGGCTAGGCTGGGCTAGGCTTGCCTGAGCTTGGTCAGGTGTGTTGGGACTGGATTGGGCTGGGGGCTGGAAGGTGGACCTGGCTGTAATACCTTTGCTGGGCCGGGCCGGGCTGGGCTGGGGTCGGCGGGACTGGGCAGGCCGTGACTGGGCCGGGTCAGGCGATGCCGGGCCGGGCTGAGGGGAGCGGGGGATGGGAGCTCGGAGCCGCCCGCCGCCCTCACAGCTTCCTCACAGCGGGAGGCTCACACCTGACCATTGAGAACACGCCACTCGCCTCCTCACCTCGACAATCTTGTCTATCCTGCCATCTAAAGTGGAGCTGCTGTGTAGAGCCGGTAATGAGCGGGCTATATGGGCGCCGTACGGCACTATACGGGCGCCGTACAGCACTGCTGTATAGAGGGGGCTATACGGGCGCCGTACGGCACTATACGGGGGCCTTACGGCACTGCTGTATAATAGGGGCTATACGGGCGCCGTACAGCACTATACGGGGGCCTTGCGGCACTGCTGTATAGAGGGGCTATATGAGGGCCATACGACACTATACGGGGGCCTTACGGCACTGCTGTATAGAGGGGGCTATACGGGCCCCGTACGGCACTATACGGGGGCCTTACGGCACTGCTGTATAGAGGGGGCTATACGGGGGCCGTACGGCACTGCTGTGTAGAGGGGCTATATGGGGGCCGTACGGCACTGCGGGCTATACATGGACGGTGTACAGCATTGTGGGCTATACGGGCGCCGTACGGCACTATACAGGGGTCTTACGGCACTGCTGTATAATAGGGGCTATACGGGGGCCGTACGGCACTATACGGGGCCCTTACGGCACTGCTGTATAGAGGGGGCTATACGGGGGCCTTACGGCACTGCTGTATAATAGGGGCTATACGGGGGCCGTGCGGCACTGCTGTATAGAGGGGGCTATACGGGCCCCGTACGGCACTATACGGGGCCCTTACGGCACTGCTGTATAGAGGGGGCTATACGGGGGCCTTACGGCACTGCTGTATAGAGGGGGCTATACGGACGCCGTACGGCACTATACGGGGGCCTTACGGCACTGCTGTATAGAGGGGGCTATACGGGGGCTGTACGGCTGTACGGTGTAGAGCATAGTCTGCTATACGGGTGCCATACGGCACTGCAGGCTATACACAGATAGTGTGCAGCATTGCGGGCTATACGGGCACCATACGGCACTGCAGGCTATACAGGGCACTGTACTACACTGCTGTGTAGCGTGGGTTATATGGACACCATACAGCACTGCAGGCTATAGGGATGACATACGGCATTGAGGGTTATATGGGCGCCGTAATGCACTGCAGGCTATACGGACGATGTACTGCACTGAGGGCTATACAGGGGCCATACTGCACTGCGGGCTATATGGGCGCCCTACGGCACTACGGGTAATACAGACGTCATACTACACTGCGGGCAATATGGAGGCTGTAAGGCACTGCAGGCTATATGGAGGCTGTACTGCACTGAGGGCTATATGGAGGCTGTTCTGCACTGAGGGCTATATGGAGGCTGTTCTGCACTGAGGGCTATATGGAGGCTGTTCTGCACTGAGGGCTATATGGAGGCTGTTCTGCACTGAGGGCTAAATGGAGGCTGTTCTGCACTGAGGGCTATATGGAGGCTGTTCTGCACTGAGGGCTATATGGAGGCTGTTCTGCACTGAGGGCTATACAGACGGCATATGGCACTGCGGGCTATATGGGTACAGCAGGCTATATGGAGGAGTGCAGAGCAGGCTATATGGATCCACTACAGCACTGCTGTGTAGAGCAGGCTATATGACCCTGAGATACGATCAGTGCCTCTATTAACCACAGACCCACTGAGAGTCTGACTGGGAGACTGATTGAGGGCAGTGAGGGAGGTGTACTGGGTTACACGTCACGGCCACGACCTGAGGTGTTTACTGTAATGAACGTTAGGGAGCGCAGATAATTACCATCCACCACCCTACAACACACAGTCCTACCCCACCACCATATGTGTCACTATAAGTAGGCCTATACTACTACGACACACAACCAACACCCTACAACCCTACAACACACAGTCACCCACCTACCCCACAGCCATATGTGTCACTATGAGTAGGCCTATACTACTACGACACACAACCACCAACCTACAACCCGACAACACGCAGTCCTACCCCGCCGCCATATGTGTCACTATAAGTAGGTCTATAGTACTACCACACACAACCGACACCCTACAACCCTACAACACACAGTCCTACCCCGCCGCCATATGTGTCACTATGAGTAGGCCTATACTACTACGACACACAGCCACCACCCTACAACCCTACAACACGCAGTCCTACCCCGCCGCCATATGTGTCACTTTTATAAGTAGGCCTATACTACTACGACACACACCCACCACCCTACAACCTACCAGGTGACTAGAATATACTACACACAGTCTATATAATGCATGGAATACCATGCGTGAGTACACACACCCTACACACATATACAGACAGCCTACATACCCTACACACACCCTACACACACCCTACACACACCTGACACACCCTATACACCCCTACATACACCATACACACATATACACACATCTTACATACAGCTTACACACCAACACACACTCTACACACCCCATACACACTACTATACACCCCATACACACACCTACACACCCCTACACACACCCTACACACACCCTACACACACCCTACACACACCCTACACACACCCTACACACACCCTATACACCCCTACATACACCCTACACACATATACACACTTCTCACATAGACCTTACACATCCTTCATACAGCCTATATACACACCCTACATACACCTTACACACCCTACACACCCCCACACACCCCTACACACCCTACACACCCACACATACCCCTACACACCCCTACACACATACACACCCTACACACCCTACACACATATATACAGACAGCCTACACACCCCTACACACCCCTACACACTCTACACACACACCCTACACACACTTCACACACCACACACCACACACCAAACATACACTACATACCTAACACTCACCCTACACACCCTTCACACCCTTCACACCCCTACATATCCTACACACACCCCTATACACCCCTGCACACCCTAATTAAGTCCAATAGATTATATTGGACGTTAAACTACCCAAACAAACAAACACACAGGCTCCATACACACTACATACACACTACACACCCTACACAAGATTCACACACCCTACACACAGCCTACATACACCCTACATACACCCCACACACACACCCCACACACCCTTCACACACCCTACACATATTCCACATATACACACCGCCACATGGTTAATTGTTACGCCCGTAGAGTAAATGGATTTAATGAGGCTGTGGTTTCTGCAGAGAAACGGCTGCTTTTTGTCTACACAGCAGTCATAGAACAACACGCTTAGAGCCGCAGATACACTTACAGTTTATATTCCCCATGCGTTTCCATTTGAGATCTTCTTTTTAGCTCTCACTTGCTTCAATGCGGGATATTTAATCCATCGATTCTCCATCACTATCAATTAAATCATTAAGTTCCTTGCTTTGACTTTGAGGTCTGCCTCACTAGTTACGATGTATATCTAAATGAGTGTCGATCACTGACTTAGATGACTAGTGATCAAACTGAAGATGGTTCAGTCATAGGAGCCAACCCTGCGTAACACAACTAAGAAAAGGGAGGGGGCTAGGTGTGAGCCCTGCGTAACACTTTTAACCAGGAAAAATGAGGAGGTTATGCATGAGCCATACGTAACACTTATAACCAGGAAAAGTGAGGGAGCGGGGTGTGAGCCTTGCGTCACTCTTATAACCAGGAAAAGTGAGGGAGCGAAGTGTGAGCCCTGCGTCACTCTTATAACAAGGAAAAGTGAGGGAGTTATGAGTGAGCCCTGTGTAACAGTTATACCCGAGAAAAGTGGGGGAGTTAGGAGTAAGCCCTGTGTAACAGTTATACATGGGAAAAGTGTGGAGGTTAGGAGTGAGCCCTGTAAAACATTTATACCAAGGAAAAGTGAGGGATTTAGAAACAAGCCCTGTGTAACAGTTATACTCGGGAAAAGTGAGGGAGGTAGGTGCGAACCCTTCATAACACTTATAACTAAGAAAAGTGAGGGAGCTAAATGCGAGCCCTGCATAACAGTTATAACAAGGAAAAGTGAGGGAGTTAGGAGCCAACCCTGCGTAACAGTTACAATAAGGTAATGTAAGGGATCCAGGTGCCAAACCTGCATAACAATTACAAAGTGCGGGATCCAGGAGTGATGCCTGCGTAACACTTATAACCAGGAAAAGGATCCAGGAGCCAATCCTGCGTAACAATTACAAAGTGTGTGATCCCTGAGGGCAAGATCCGATAGTGAGCCCTGCGTAACACTTATAACTACGAAAAGGATCCAGGAGCCAACCCTGTGTAACAATTACAACTGGTAAAAGTGAGGGAGCCAGAAGCCAACCCTGCGTAACACCATCCAACATGAAAGACACAACGAGTTATTATGAGGAATCCAGGTGCCAACCCTGTGTAACAATTACAGAGTGCGAGATCCAGGAGTGTAAGATCCAATAGTTAGCCCTGCATAACACTTATGATAAGGAAAAGGATCCAGGCGCCAACCCTGTGTAACACCATCCAAACGAAAGACACAACAAGTTAAAGTGAGGAATCCAGGTGCCAACCCTGCGTAACAATTACAAAGTGCTGGATCCAGGAGTGCAAGATTCAATAGTTAGCCCTGCGTAACACTTATAACTAGGAAAAGGATCCAGGAGCCAACCTTGCGTAACAATTACAACTGGTAAAGCGAGGGAGCCAGAAGCCAACCCTGCGTAACACCATCCAACATGAAAGACACAACGAGTTATTATGAGGAATCCAGGTGCCAACCCTGTGTAACAATTACAGAGTGCGAGATCCCTGAGGGAAAGATCCAATAGTGAGCCCTGCGTAACACTTATAACTACGAAAAGGATCCTGGAGCTAACCCTGCGTAACAAATTACAACTGGTAAAAGTGAGGGAGCCAGAAGCCAACCCTGCGTAACACCATCCAACACGAAAGACACATAACGAGTTATTATGAGGAATCCTGGTGCCAACCCTGCATAACAATTACAGAGTGCGAGATCCAGGAGGGTAAGATCCAATAGTTAGCCCTGCATAACACTTATGATAAGGAAAAGGATCCAGGAGCCAACCCTGCGTAACAATTACAACTAGTAAAAGCGAGGGAGCCAGAAGCCAACCCTGCGTAACACCATCCAACACTAAAGACACACAACCAGGAAAAGTGAGGGAGCTAGCACCGATCCCTGCGTCACACCAGCTAAAAACCGCCAGCGGCTCCTCATGTTTAGATCTGTTGGCTTCACTGGCGGCGTGAACGCATGGACACCGCCGTGCGTGCCTTGAAATGGCTTATTTTCTCCCTGTTATTCTATTGCGTTTGAATAACCTCATATCAATAATCAACACTGCCGATAAAAATCCAAAATGATCATCAAAAACATCAATCGATTCGGCGGCCGCGCGCTGCGGTGGTGGCGGCGGCGGCTTCTGCAGTGAAGCCGGTGGGCTGTGGGTGCCCCTCCTTTCCTCCGGTGCACCCCCCCCTTTACCTGCCCCCCTCCCCCCCCCCCAATACACCTCTGCCGCACCCCCCGGCGCTGCCCGCCGCACGCCCGCCTCCCTACCAAGCCGTGAGAGCAGTTTTCCATCGTTTTATCTCGGATGAATGGTTCCGCGGCCGCCGTCACCGCACGCCGCCTACCCACCGCCTACACGCCGCCTACACGCCGCCTAAAGCTGCTTGGTTACAGGCTGCATGCGCACGCACCTTCCGCCCTCTCCTCCATGGCGGCCCGCGTGCCTCGTGACGCCCGGCCTAACCGGCATGCACCTCGTCCCCAGCCTAATCCAGGCCTAGTTCTCAGCCTAGTGCCAGAATAGTCCACAGCCTAGTTCTCAGCCTAGTTCTCAGCCTAGATCTCAGCCTAGATTTCAGCCTTGTTCTCAGCCTAGTTATCAGCCTAGTCATCAGCCTAGTCCTCAGCCTAGTGCAGGAATATTCCTCAGCCTCGTTTTCAGCCTAGATCTCAGCCTAGTTCTCAGCCTAGTTCTAAGCCTAGTTCTCAGCCTCGTCCTCAGCCTAGTCCACAGCCTATTTCTCAGCCTAGTTCTCAGCCTAGTCCTCAGCCTAGATATCAGCCTACTGCCAGCCTAGTGCCAGCCTAGTAACATCCTAGTCTCAGCCTAGTCCTCAGCCTAGTTCTCAGCCTAGTTCTCAGCCTAGTTCTAAGCCTAGTTCTCAGCCTCGTCCTCAGCCTAGTCCACAGCCTAGTTCTCAGGCTAGTTCTCAGCCTAGTGTCAACCTAGTGTCAGCCTAGTGTCAGCCTAGAGTCAACCTAGTTTTCAGCCTAGTCCTCCTCCTAGTCTTCAACCAAATCCTCAGCCTAGTGCCAGCCTAGTGTCAGCCTAGTGTCAGATTAGTCTTCAGCCTAGTCCTCAGCCTAGTTCTCAGCCTAGTTCTCAGCCTTTTCCACAGCCTAGATTTCAGCCTAGATCTCAGCCTAGTTCTCAGCCTAGTCCTCAGCCTAGATCTCAGCCTAGTTCTCAGCCTAGTCCTCAGCCTAGTCCTCAGCCTAGTGTCAGCCTAGATCTCAGCCTAGATCTCAGCCTAGATCTCAGCCTAGTTCTCAGCCTAGTGTCAGCCTAGTGTCAGCCTAGTGTCAGCCTAGTGTCAGCCAAGTGTCAGCCTAGTGTCAGACTAGTTTTCAGCCTAGTCCTCAGCCTAGTCTTCAACCAAATCCTCAAACTAGTGCCAGCCTTCAGCCTAAAACTCACTCTAGTTCTCTGCCTAGTTCTCAGCCTAATCCCAGCCTAATCCTCCCATTTCACTTAGAACACAATATCTAAATGGGAAGCTGTATCATCTTTTTATTCAATCCCAGACATTGAATTGTTTCTCTAAGATTTAGCTAACAGCCCATCTCTCTCAGTGTGTGGCCGTGGACGGCGGTTTGAGAGCTAATGTAACTGATGGTCCTGTCGAGGGGGCTGGGGCTGTCGCAGGTTTGTCGTGGTGGTAAATGTTGCCTGGTAGCCAGCTGGTAGTTGTTCATAGATGTGCGCCAGTCTACTTGTGACATGGCATTGATAAGGTGCTAAAGATGGTTCTCAAACAAGGCAGCTCTTGCTGTGGGTGTTTATGTTAGAGGGGAATTATTCCTTGCTGACAGTTACGGGAATGATTTTGGAAGGTAGGCTGGTGGCAGATTCGTAGCAAAGGACTGAAGTCAGGCTGGTAACAGAGCGCTGGTGGCGCTGGTGGCTATGTGAGTTGCTGACAGACTGTTTGGGGACTTCGTGGCTTGTGGCTCGTGGGAGACTGTGAGCTGTGGGCTGTGGGCTTTGGGCTGTGGGCTGTGGGCTGTGGGCTGTGGGCTGTGGGCTATGGGCTGTGAGCTGGAAGGTAATTCTGGAGCCGCTCTGCTCGCCCTCAGCTCTGTGGGTTGTTGACAGACTGTTCGGGGAATGCATGGCTCGTGGCTCATGGCTCATGGCTCATGGCAGACTGGCTGTAGGCTGCAGGCTGCAGGCTGCAGGCTGTGGGCTGAGGGCTGAGGGCTGTGGGCTGTGGGCTGTGGGCTGTGGGCTATGGGCTGTGGGCTGTGGGCTGGAAGGTAATTGCAGGTTTTCTCGAGCTGCTCAGATTGCTCGCCCTCAGCTCTGTGTGCTGCTTACAGACTGTTCAGGGAATGCCTAGCTCATGGCTCGTGGCTTGTGGCTCTTGGCAGACTGGCTCCGGATGTGAGCTGTGGCTGTAGGCTGTGGGCTGCGGGCTGGCAGGTAATTTTAGGTTGAGCCGCTCGGACTGCTCGCCCTCAGCTGTGTTCTGCTGATAGACTGTTTGGGGCTCGGGGCTCATGGCAGTCTGGCTGCGGTCTGCTGGCTGTGGGCTGTGTTTGTGGGCTGCGGACTGTGGCTGCGGGCTGCCAGGTAATTGCAGGTTTTCTCAAGCCGCTCAGACTGCTCGCCCTCAGCTGTGTTCTGCTGATAGACTGTTCGGAGCTCGTGGCAGACTGGCTGCGGTCTGCTGGCTGTGGGCTGTTGGCTGTGGGCTGCGGACTGTGGCTGCGGGCTGGCAGGTAATTGCAGGTTTTCTCGAGCCGCTCAGACTGCTCGCCCTCAGCTGTGTTCTGCTGATAGACTGTTCGGGGCTCGGGGCTCGTGGCAGACTGGCTGAGGTCTGCTGGCTGTGGGCTGTTGGCTGTGGGCTGCGGACTGTGGCTGCGGGCTGGCAGGTAATTGCAGGTTTTCTCGAGCTGCTCAGACTGCTCGCCCTCAGCTGTGTTCTGCTGATAGACTGTTCGGGGCTCGTGGCCCGTGGCAAACTGGCTGCAGTCTGCTGGCTGTGGGCTATTGGCTGTGGGCTGCGGACTGTGGCTGCGGGCTGGCAGGTAATTGCAGGTTTTCCCGAGCTGCTCGGACTGCTCGCCCTCAGCTGTGTTCTGCTGATAGACTGTTCGAGGCTCGTGGCTCGTGGCCGACTGGCTGCGGTATTCTGGCTGTGGGCTGTTGGCTGTGGGCTGCGGACTGTGGCTGCGGGCTGGCAGGTAATTGCAGGTTTTCTCGAGCCGCTCAGACTGCTCGCCCTCAGCTGTGTTCTGCTGATAGACTGTTCGGAGCTCGTGGCTCGTGGCAGACTGGCTGCGGTCTACTGGCTGTGGGCTGCGGACTGTGGCTCCAGGCTGTGGGCTGCGGGCTGGCAGGTAATTGCAGGTTTTCTCGAGCCGCTCAGACTGCTCGCCCTCAGCTCGGCACCACGCCAGACTTGGCCGTTTCCCGGCATGCTACACGTGTTATTTACGTATTTACCGCCAGGCGGCGTGGCCGGGAAAAGCGCCAAATGAAAAGCAGCTCCGTGAGCGCGCGCGGGGAATGCTGGGTATTGAATGGGGCGCTCCATACGGGTGGCGGGCGCGGCTTTGGTCGGTGGTGATCTGCTGAGCAAACAGCCGCAATGTGCCAGATTCCCATGTCAACAAACAGCGCTAAGGACGCCAGTCAGCCTCCAACTGCTCACCCCTCACCACATGAATAAAATATGCAATTTCCCAGCCACAAACATAGCCATATGGCATTCGGCGAAACATAAAAGTCTGATTATCTATTTCCCATCATGGTTCTGCTATTTATATTCATGGGATCGGCTGAGAGACCTGAGACCAGCGTGCGAGGGTAGTGGAGACGCGGGGACCGGAGGGGGGGAAGTGGGCCCGGATTCAGACGCGACGCAGAAATCAGACAGGGAAAGGGGATCCGGACGGGACATGCAGACCGGACGGGACATGCAGACCGCACGGGACATGCAGACCAGACGGGACGTGTAGACCGGATGGGACGTATAGACTGGACGGGGACGCGTAGACCGGACGGGACGTGGTGACCAGATAGGACATGGTGACCGAATGGGACATGCAGACCGGACAGGAGGTGTTGACCGGACGGGACGTGGTGACCGGACGGGACGTGGTGACCGGACGGGACGTGGTGACCGGACGGGACGTGGTGACCGGACGGGACGTGGTGACCGGACGGGACGTGGTGACCGGACGGGACGTGGTGACCGGACGGGACGTGGTGACCGGACGGGACGTGGTGACCGGACGGGACGTGCAGACCGGACGAGACGTGGTGACCGGACGGGACGTGCAGACCGGACGAGACGTGGTGACCGGACGGGACGTGCAGACCGGACGAGACGTGCAGACCGGATGGGACATGCAGACCGGACGGGACGTGTAGACTGGATGGGACGCATAGACCAGACGGGACGCGTAGACCAGATGGGACATGCAGACCAGACGGGGACATGCAGACCGGACGGGACATGCAGACCGGACAGGACGCATAGACCAAACGGGATGTGGGGACCAGACGGGATGTGTAGACCGGACAGGACGTGTAGACAGGACAGGAGGTGTAGACCGGATGGGACGTGGTGACTGGACGGGACGTGGTGACCGGACGGGACATGGTGACCAGATGGGACATGGTAACCAGAGGGGACGTGGTGACCGGACGGGACGTGGTGACTGGATGGGACGTGGTCACCAGACGGGACGTGGTGACCGGACGGGATATGGAGAAAGACGGGACATGGTGATCGGATGGGACGCGGAGACAGGACATCACATGAAGAGGAACTAGACGGGACACCGACCTGGATAAGATGCAGCCCTTGACAAGACGCCAACCCAGATGGGACGCCGACCCAGACAGGATGTCAAATCGTACGGGCCAGCAACCCAGACAGGACAGCGACCCGGACGGGACATAGAATCAGATGGGATGCCAACCCAGATGAGATGCCAACCCAGATGGGATGCCAACCTGGACAGGACACCCATTCAGACGCTAACCCAGACGGGACACTGACCCATATGGGACGCTAACCCAGATGGGACGCCAACCCAGATGGGATGCCAACCTGGACAGGACGCATATTCAGACGCTAACCCAGACGGGACACTGACCTGGAGGGGAGGCTGACCCATATGGGACGCTAACCCAGACAGGACGCCAACCCAGATGGGACGCCAACTCAGATGGGATGCCAACTCAGATGGGACGCCAACCCGCACAGGACACCAACCCAGATGGGACGCCAACTCAGATGGGACGCCAACTCAGATGGGATGCCAACCCGGATGGAATACCAACCCGGACAGGACACCAACCCGGATGATTCACCGACCCAGACGGGACGCCCGTTCAGACGGGACTCCCCATCGGGACTACTTCCTGGACGGGACGCCAGCCCGGACAATACACCAACCCGGACTGGACGCCGACCCGGACGGGACGCCAACCTAGACGATACCCCGACCCAAACGGGATGCCAATTCGGGACTCCTACCTGGACGGGACGCCAGCCCGGACTGGACGCCAACCCAGACGATACACCGACCCAAACGGGACGCCCCTTGGGACGGGACGCCTATTTTGACGGGAATCCTAACCGGACGGGACGTCGGCCCGGACGGAGAACGCAGACCCGGACGGCGGCGTTCGAGCCTGACTTGTCTCGGCGGCGGAGATGCGGGCGGACGCGGTAATTGGCGGCGTAAACTCGCGGCCGCGCGCCAAATCGGCGAAATAGAATAGGTGCCAGTTGAGATCAGTCTCAGTCCACTCAGTGAGCGGCGAGTACCTGCGGCAACATGACAAATTAGAGACGGACCGCCGTCAGAGACCCGTCAGACGGCCGCCATGTTTACAGCGCATTCACACGCCGTACGTCACGGCCTGCGCGCGCACCCGCTCACGTGGTGCCGTCTGTGTGGGTCTGTGTGAGTCTGTGTGGATCTGTGTGGGTCTATGTCTTTATACCAGGCATGTTTTACTCTGATGTACTATATATACACCTATGCCTAAAAATACTCCAAATACCACCCTCTGCTATGCAAGTGGTAGTTGCGCCGTACCACCATACTGTGCCGGTATGGCGATGTACCACCATACTTTGAAAGCTCGATATTATTTACTAAGACAGAAATATGCAAACAACTAAAATTCGGACCAAAAAAATCAAACAGGAAATTAATAAATAATATTATGAGAAACAAAGAGAACAATTTGAATTTTATTTACGAAATCGCGGCTATGAACATCCCCCGCGTGGTGTGTAGCAGAAAACAACTTCCGCCCTCCCAAGCGAGTTTGAATTTTGCATCGAAGTCGTCTTATTTTAGTGAGTTTTTGAATATTTACAGAAATTTATAGGTGTATAGTACAAGTAGAACTTGTTAACCTAATTGGGATGGTAGATTTAGCGAAAGAAACGCGGAACGAGTAGTCATCCCAATTAGGTTAACAAGTTTCCCCAATGTAATGTGATGTACACAGATTATATAACTCTTGTTAGTATGTTAAACAAACACCTTCTATATATGGCTATAGGAACTACAAAGCCATTGATATATGGCTTTAAACTACATGTACTCAAAGTAATGAGCACTTTCAATATACTACTTGCTGGCAACGTGAGCACTTTCCATGTACTACTCACTGTAACACCAATGTAACGAGCACTTTCAATATACAGCCATAAACAACTCGCTAATACCAACCCGGACGGATGGATGTAATGAACACTGTCCATATATGGTCATATACTAACCACTAATATCAATGTACTGAACATTCTCCATACATAGCTATAGACTACTCGCTATATGGAGCACTTTCCATATGAGGCCATATACTCCACGATAACACCAATATAATGAGCACTTCCCATATATGGCCATATACTACTCGCTAACACCAATGTAATGAGCACTTTCCATATATGGCTGTGTACTACTCGCTATAGTACCAGTACAATGAGCACTTTCCAAATAAGGTATTTAAACTACTCGCTGACACCAATGTGATGCGCACTTTCCATATATTACTCGCTGACATGAATGTAATGATCTTTTCAATTTACAGCTATAAACTACTCATGAACGCAAGTACAATGAACATTCTCCATATATGGCTGCGACTACTCAGTAATTCTAATATAATGAACACTTTCCATATAAGGCGATTATCTACATGTAATTGCTAACACCAATATAATGAGCAACTTCCATTTATGGCCATAAACTATGCGATAACACCAATGTAATAGACATTTTCCATATAGGGCCATAAACAATGCAATAAAACCAATATAATGAACATTTTCTATATATAGCGTTTATCTACTTCCTCACACCAACATAATGAGCACTTTCCACATATGGCCATAAACTACGCGATAACACCAATGTATTGAACACTTTCCACATATATGGCCAGAGACTATATATTAGCGCTCTAAGACAGACCGACCCACCCACCACCAACATGAAACCACTGAGTAATGCCAATTTGTAAATGGTGCCTACAGTTCTCCACACCAGATTATAGACCTTCAATTTTACAGCCACTTCTCAGTCTCTGTAACTCTGCTAACAACCTGCACCAAACTAGGCCGGATTTAACGACGATTATAGATCTCAAATGAGCCATTGACTTCAGAATGGCTTAATATTTTGTTTTGGGCAAATTTCACCAATTCTGGCAGTATTACAATTTGCATTTTAGATTACAATGTTTTCTAAAAGTATGTAAAATTTCTCTCCTTGTGGAGTGTCTCGTGGAAGGTTATTTTGTGGAAAGGTTTTTCCAGTGGAAATCTTTTTTTCTAAAAGTAGTCTGTCATATCTTGCTTTGTGGTAATTCCAATACTTGCCCTGTGTATCACATTTTTGGTCAAATGAATAAACAATATTGACCGGATTCATATATAAATGACTGTACGCTCCAAAGAGTTGAGTCAACTCAGAGTAGCATATATGATTGAAAGTTAAGATCACTCATTCGGATCTCACAGAGGGTGGGAAGGTTAATATTGCTCGCTGTGCGCTCATTAGAATCTCACAGAGAACAGGAAGTTCACATTCATTGCTGTGCGCTCGTTGGAACCTCACAGAGAACGGGAATTTAAGGTCCGGCGTCCACCTACTACGATATGGCTCCGATTTGGTCAACGATGCACCTCCCGATAAAAAATCAAAATCGCGTCGGAAGGTCATCTAATATAAGTGCACTTGACCACGTTTCTGCGATTAGACACCGATAAAAACCCCATACAATGCGTGGTGGATTGGCATGTCTAGACATATGTCTACGATTTTACACCTTCCCGATATGGCACCGATTTTGACATTTTGTATTGGTGCCATATCGTGAGGTCTACGATTCTATCGTAGTAGGTGGACGCCGGGCCTAACATCGCTTGCTGTGCGCTCGTTGGAATCTCCCAGAGAATGGGAATTTAACATCGCTTGCTGTGCGTTTATTGGAATCTCACCGAGAACGGAGAGTTAAGATTGGTCGCAACATCATTCACTGACTGCTCGTTGTAATCTCATAGAAGATGGGAAGTTAACATCGCCCGCTGTTCGCTCGTTGGAATCTCACAGAGAGCGCTATAGTGAACGCGCATGCGTGTCAATATTGGGGTTCTAAAGTTGCTCCGCGGAGCGCGATGCGCGCGCACCCAGTAGGCCTCTTAGTTTACCTTTGGAAAATTGGAGGCGTCCATGCGGCGTCCGTGCGGCGTCCGTACGGCGTCCGTACGGCGTCTGAGCGGCGTTCGGCCGCGGTGAGGTGTGTGTGAGAGGGGGGGGGGCGGAGACGGGGGTGGGATCGTCATAGACTTGCTTAAGTCTTTGATTATGAACATTCATTATATGATAAAAGCTATCAGAATAAAGTACATTGTAGTATGTATCCTTCTCTGACTGTTCCATGAATCAAAGACTTGTCCAGTAGGAACAGAATCTCCTGTTTGTGGCCCCAAGCCGCTCCCTGTAACCTTACACCTCATCCTACCCATTCCACCCTCCCCTCCTGCAGTTCCCTAGCCGCCTGTGTTGTCATAGCAATAAATTTCACCTGCTCCTGACTGTGACCCGATTGAGATCAAAGTGATAGGGTACCAATCTCCCAGCAGATATCCTGACTAGTAGCCAGGATATATGGAGAGTATTGGGAATACTGGAGTAAAACTTGAGTAAAACAGCGCCAGAAATCCAACGTCATTACCTATTGTACAAGTCCCTGTATCCCAGCGAGGAGGGTAGCCATAGGATGCAGGGACTGGAGCGTGTATCCCAGCAAGAGGGTAGCCATAGGATGCAGGGACTGGAGCCAGTATCCCAGCGAGGAGGGTAGCCATAGGATGCAGGGACTGGAGTCAGTATCCCAGCGAGGAGGGTAGCCATAGGATACAGGGACGGGAGCCAGTATCCCAGTGAGGAGGGTAGCCATAGGATGCAGGGACTGGAGCCAGTCTACCAGTGAGGAGGGTAGCCATAGGATGCAAGGACTGGAGTCAGTATCCCAGTGAGGAGGGTAGCCATAGGATGCAGAGACTGGAGCCAGTATCCCAGTGAGAAGGGTAGCCATAGGATGCAGGGACTGGAGCCAGTATCCCAGTGAGGAGGGTAGCCATAGGATGAAGAGACTGGAGCCAGTATCCCAGTGAGGAGGGTAGGCATAGGATGCAGGGACTAGGATACAGGGACAGGAGCCAGTATCCAAGCAAGGAGCATAGCCATAGGATGTGGGGACTAGGATACAGGGATGGGAGCCAGTATCCCAGCGAGTAGGGTAGCCATAGGATGCGGGGACTGGAGCCAGTATCCCAGTGAGGAGGGTAGCTATAGGATGCAGGGACTGGAGCCAGTATCCCAGCGAGGAGGGTAGCCATAGGATGCAGGGACTGGAGCCAGTATCCCAGCGAGGAGGGTAGCCATGGGATGCGGGGACTGGAGCCAGTATCCCAGTGAGGAGGGTAGCTATAGGATGCGGGGACTGGAGCCAGTCTAGGATCGTCAGAGTGTGTGTGGGGGTGGGGGGTGAGGGGGGGAGTTAGGGGGCGGGGGAGTGGGGGGGGGAGGGGGGGGATGGGATCATCAGGCGCGGGAAGAGATCATTTCTAAAGGTCGCGGCGGGCGGCGGCAGGCATCAATATGGCGGCAGTCACTCAGTGAGCGCACGTTAAGGCGGGAGATGACGGCGAGTAACGCGCCCAGCTTTCTGCACGTCGAGCGTACCAGGAGAGCTTAATAGCCGCCTGCGCCAGTCCCTCCACCACCACACTCTCCAAGCAGAACTTTCGCGGTGCTATAGCGCTTGCTAAATCTCTGCCTCAACCCAATGCTGGTTCCCTGGTATCTAAATAAAGACAGTGGAACCAGTTAAAATTATTGATTCAAATAAGCCAAACGCCAAACCCATACCCGGAGAGCTTAGTAGCCACTCTCCCAGCAGAGATCCTGCGCTCTACTGCCTGCGGTCGCTTGTATCTCTGACCCAACATGCCTGTTTGGGCCCAAATCTGGCCCATATGCAAGTTTTTGAAATATCCTATATTCTGAGGGCTTTTGGGGGTATTTTGTGTTCTACTTGTGAATAGAGATGGACATATTTATATGGGAAATAAAATACTCCCATTTCTGTTATTATTTATTTCAAACCAGACACAGTCTCTGGGATTACCTTCTACAGTGGAAAGCACATCATGTGTTGCAGGACTTTGTTTTGTCAACAATGCCCAAATGCTCCTCTGAAGGGATATCAACGGTGAATTCCCATTATGAAATGGTTCAAGTCTGAAAAAGAAACAGCTGTTATGTGAATCTGCAGTTGATTAGACTGCCACTTCAAGTGAGCACACATGTCATGTTTACAAAACAAAATAAGGTGTTTTCCACTAATAAAATAATCCCAGAGACTGTTTCAACAAATAACAGAAATGAGTGCATATCCTTTACCATATATAAATAAGTGCATATCTATAAACAAATAGAACATAAAGTACTCCCCAAAGCACTAAGAATTTAGGATAAATGAAGAACTGGCAGATGGGACAGATTCTGTCCCAAACAGGTAGATCGGTGCAGAGATACAAGCGGCCGCAGGAAGTAGAGCGCAGGATATCTGCTAGGAGAGTGCCTCCACCATCCCCGACACCCCCCGACACCCCCCGACACCTCCCCACACTCCCCGCAGCATATGGAAACGCACATTTGCTCATTAATTGGTGACTGGGCGGCTGATGGCGCCCTCTGTCCTCCCACTCCCGAACTTCATCCATTGTCGTCTGCTACTCGATAAACTTCCCGCCAAAATCACTTAAAAGCTTCCGTTGGCGCGATTTGAGCTTGGAACCGGCGGGTGATTACTAAGCAGGCCGTGTCAGCTGTGATCCGCCGGGGACCAGCGTGTAACACCGCCATGTTTAGACAGCAGGCGGGAACCAGCGAAAAATGGCATCGTGTTTAGACCAGCAGGCGGGAACCAGCTAAAAATTGGCTCGTGTTTAGACCAGCAGGCGGGAACCAGTGAAAAATGGCATCGTGTTTAGACCAGGAGGCGGGACCAGCGAAAAATGGCACCATCTTTAGACCAGCAGGGAGGAACCAGCATAAAATGCCACCATGTTTAAACCAGCAGGCAGGAACCAGCAAAAAAGCCATCATGTTTAGACCAGCAGGCAGGAACCAGCATAAAATGCCATCCTGTTTAAACCAGCAGGTGGGAACTAGCAAAAAAAGGCCACAATATTTAGACCAGCAGGCAGCAACCAGCGAAAAAACGATGCCATATATTGACCAGCAGGCAGGAACCAGCAAAAAATGCCATCGCTTTTAGACCAGCAGCTGGCAACCAGCATAGAACGTCACCATGTTTAGACCAGCAGGTTAGAACCAGCATAAAACATCATAGCATTTAGACCAGCAGACAAGAACCAGCAAAAGACATTACCATGTTTAGATCAGCAGGTGTGAACCAGCATAAAACACAGACATATTTAGACCACCATGCAGGAACCAGCAAAAAACACCGCTACATTTAGACCAGCTGGTGAGAACCAGCAAAAAAAGCCACTATGTTTAGACCAGCAGGCAGGAACCAGCATAAAATGCCACCATGTTTAGACCAGCAGGCTGGAACCAGCAAAAAAGCCACCATGTTTAGACCAGCAGGCAGGAACCAGCATAAAATGCCACCATGTTTAAACCAGCAGGTGGGAACCAGCAAAAAACGCCACCATGTTTCGACCAGCAGGCAGGAACCAGCAAAAAAAGCCACCATGTTTAAACCAGCAGGCAGGAACCAGCAATAAACGCCACGATGTTTAGACCAGCAGGCAGGAACCAGCAAAAAACGCTACCATGTTTAGACCAGGGGGTTATTGGGTGTGTGTAGTGAGAGTGGGTAGTAAGTGTGTGTAGTGGGACAGGTAGTGGTTGTGGGTGTGGGTAGTGGATACAGGTTTGGGTAGTGGGTGTGGGTGTGGGTGTGTGTGGATATTTGGTGTGGGGTGTTGGTAATGGTTGTTGGTAGTGTGTGTGGGTGTGGTTAGTGTGTGTGTGTAATGGGTGAGGCTAGTGGGTAGCAGGTGTTGGTGTAGATGCAGGTGGTAGGAGGTAGTGTGGGTGCAGGTAGTGTCTGCGGGCATTGGCTTTTTGTAATGGGTGGGTGTAGTGTGGGAGGGGGTACATGGCAGGGTAATGGCGGCAGGTGTTGTGTGGGTGGATGTAGTGGGTGTAGGTGTGGTTATGTGTAGTGGGTGTAGTGGGTGTGGGTGTGGGTGTTCTTATTGGGTGGGTGTAGTTCGGGGGTATACATGGCAGGGTAATGGCGGCAGGTGTTGTGTGGGTGTGTGTAGTGGGTGTGTGTAGTGGATGTGGGTGTGGGTGTTCGTAATGGGTGGGTGTAGTGCTGGGGTATACATGGCAGGGTAATGGCGGCAAGTGTTGTGTGGGTGTGTGTAGTGGGTGTAGGTGTGGGTGTGGTTGTGTGTAGTGGGTGTGGGTAGTGGGTGTTTTTCATAATGGGTGGGTGTAGTGCTGGGGTATACATGGCAGGGTAATGGCGGCAGGTGTTGTGTGGTTGTGTGTAGTGGGTGTAGTGGGTGTGGTTGTGTGTAGTGGGTGTGGGTAGTGGGTGTTTTTCATAATGGGTGGGTGTAGTGCTGGGGTGTACATGGCAGGGTAATGGCGGCAGGTGTTGTGTGGGTTGTTGTAGTGGGTGTGGTTGTGTGTAGTGGGTGTAGTGGGTGTAGGTGTGAGTGTGGTTGTGTGTAGTGGGTGTGGGTGTTGGTGTTGTTTTGTGTAGTGGGTGTGGGCGTGGGTGTTTTTTGTATTGGGTGGGTGTAGTGCGGGGGTATACATGGCAGGGTAATGGCGGCAGCTATGTTTGGGGTGGCGCCGGGAGGATCTACTAAGCCAGTGTAACTGTGGGCCGCCATGTTGGTTGCGCACGCAGCCCTGCTGAGACCAGTCCCGCGGCAAACATCACAATTCCATTAGCTGCGGGACTGCTCTCGGCGCTGGGTCCCGGCACACCCGCGCCGGGCGCTTTTCGCTGGTACCTTCTCGTATATACTCCAGCCCTGAGGCCACCAGCGACAGCCAGCTCGCCGGAAACTAGCAACCTAATTGCGCAGTTTCTTCTGCGCAGGCGCGTGGTGGCGCCCCTGGTGGCCGTGAGACGCACTGCTGGCGGGCAACCTACTTCCGGTAGAACGTGGAGGGCGGGAAGGGGGCGCCGCTAGATGGAGCTGGTGACGGGAGGTGGCGCTGTCAGCGCTCTTAGCCGATAACACCACTTATACCAGTTATACCACCTATAGCAGTTATACCAGTTAGAGCAGTTAGAGCAGTTATACCAGTTATACCAGTTACACCAGTTATACCACTTACACCACACATCCAACACACACCACTTACATCAGTTATACCACTTACACCACTTATACCACTTACACCAGTTACACCAGTTTTACCAGTTTTACCAGTTATACCACCTATAGCAGTTTTACCAGTTAGAGCAGTTATACCAGTTACACCAATTATACCACTTACATCAGTTATACCACTTACCACTTACCACTCAGTCTAAACTATGCTACTTACACCACTAACACCACTTACTAGACCATCTACATCCACCCAGTCTACATCATACCAGTTACACAATTAACACCACTTATGACCCAATCTATATTATGGCACATCCCCTAATTACACTACACACCACACACACCACACAATATCTACACCACTCACACCACTCACACCACTCACACCACTTACACCACACACTAAACACCAGTCACAATGTGTGGAGGGATGGTAGCCAATTACAACTCACACACAACTACACAACCCACAATATCTACACCATCTACACCACATACACCACTCTCACCACTCACACCACTCACACCACTCACACCACTCACACCACACACTACACACCAGTCACAAGCCAATTACAACACACACAACTACACAACCCACGATATCTACACCACATACACCACTCTCACCACTCACACCACTCACACCACTCACACCACTCACACCACTTACCCGCCAGTCACAATGTGTGTAGAGGTGGTAGGTGTAGTGTCAGTAGGTGCCGTTAGAGGGCAGTTTGGGGTGGCTGGTAACCGGTGGGTTGTAGCTCCGACCAAAGAACCATCTAATGCTGGTTCCTCCTGCCTGTCACTGAAAGGCCTAAAAGTTGAAAGCCAGGCCTAACCCGGCCTAGCCCGGCCTAGCCCTGGCCAGGCTTCCTGTGCGACGGGCAGAAAGGTACGCTTTCACCCCCCCCCCCAGCTCCCCCCCCCCCCCATGATGGAGGCCCCCCTGCCCCCCCTCACCCCGCCAAATGACTTAACAGCCGCCAGTTTGCCCCGCGTTAAGAGATCACAACGCGCATGCGCCACAACAAGTGAGGAGCACCTCTGCGCACCTCCCCCCGCGCAGCTTCCGGTGCTCGCTAGGCGGCGCCACCAGCAGGCGGGCGTTTTATGGGACGCTGATTGGAGCTGGCGCGCGCTCAATGCGCGTCTCATCAGCGTCCGGGGCAGGTCGCGCATGCGCAGACGGCCCCCAATCACGTAATGAGCAAATGTCAGCTTTTTTGTCGCCGGCCTCATCGGTACATCCTTTAGTCAACAGGGCGACAAAAGTAGAGGCGACTGGAGGATAAAGACCAGTGACTCACTTCACTTGTGTGGTCGCCGCCTCGACCTGTGCCCTGCCCCGCCTCTGTCTGCCCTCAATCACCCAATACCTACCGCCATCCGCCACCCACCACGCCCTGTGCCCTGCCCTGCCTCTGTCAGCCCTCACTTACCCTCCCCTTACCCGCCACCAACCACACACCACCCACCAAGACCTGCCCTGCCCCTCCTTACCCTGCCCTCTCTCACCCGCCACCAACCACACACCACCCACCACGACCTGCCCTGCCTCTGTCTGCCCTCACTTACCCTCCCCTCACCCACCACCAACCACCGACCACCCACCAAGACCTGCCCTGCCCCTCCTTACCCTGAGTATACCCACCGCCACCCGCCACTCACCACCCACCACGACCTGCCTCAACCGACCTACCCACCATTGACCACCCACCACCCACCACGACTTGGCCCTACCCTGCCTCTGTCTGCCCTCAATCACCCAATACCTACCGCCCGCCACCAACCACGGCCTGCTCTGCCCTTCCTTACCCTGCCCTCCCTCACCCGCCACCCGCCACCTATCACAGCCTGCCTTGCCCCACCTCTGTCTGCCCTCAATCACCCAATACCCACCGCCACCCGCCACCCACCACGACCTGCCCTGCCTCTGTCTGCCCTCACTTACCCTCCCCTTACCCGCCACCAACCACCGACCACCCACCAAGACCTATGCCTTGCCCTGCCTCTGTCTGCCCTCACTTACCCTCCCCTTACCCGCCACCCACCACACACCACCCACCACGACCTCTGCCTTGCCCTGCCTCTGTCTGCCCTCAATCACCCTCCAGCCACCACCCACCAAGACCTGCCCTGCCCCTCCTTACCCTGCCCTCCCTCACCCACCACCAACCACACACCACCCACCACGACCTGCCCTGTCCCTCCTTACCCTGCCCTCCCTCACCCGCCACCAACCACACACCACCCACCAAGACCTGCCCTCTCCACCTCAACCGCCCTCCCCGCCTCAACTGCTTTACCCGCCACCCACCACAAACCGCCTTACCCGCCACCCACTTCCTGTTACTGCCATGCCTTTGTCTGTCCTCCCTGCCTCACCCAGCCCTCCCCGCCTTACCCGCCACCCAACACCCACCACCAACCACCCACCATGACATGCCCTGCCCCTCCTTACCCTACCCTCACTCCCCCTGCCCTCCCTGCCTCACCCAGCCTTCCCGCCTTACCTGCCACCCAACACCCACCACCAACCACCCACCACCCCCACCACCCGCCACCCACCACCCGCCACCCACCAAGACCTGCCCTGCCCCACCTTACCCAGCCCTCACTGCCTCACCCACTACCTACCATCCGTACAACCTACAACCCATTACCTACCAACCACTACCTACAACCCAACACCGCCTGCCTGCCACCCACCCACAATTCACCAGCCTACACCCGCTGCCCACAGCAAAATGCCTTCCACCCACCCTCTACTACCAACAGCCTACCAACAACTGCCAATCACCTGCCGCCCACCAACTACCAATCATTTAATGGACCTAATGTCTGCCACCCACCAACTACTGCCTACTAATTGTTACCACCACAGCCTGCATCCTACTCGTCCTGGTCATCCTACTCGTCCCGCTCGTCCCGCTCGTCCCGCTCGTCCAGCTCGTCCCGCTCGTCCCGCTCGTCCCGCTCGTCCCGCTCGTCCCGCTCGTCCTACTTGTCCTGTTCATCCTGCTTGTTCGGCTCATCCCCCTCATCCTCCTCATACCGCCAATCCTGTTCGTCCTCCTCATACCACTTGTCCTTCTTCTCGTCCTTCTTGTCCTGCTCGTCCTGCTTGTCTGTCTCGTCCTGCTTGTCCTCGTCGTCCTGCTCATGTTGTACATCCTCCTCGTCCTCTCCTCCTGCTCGTCCCACACTCCTTCTTGTCCTACTTGTCTTTCTCTTGGTGCTCCTGGTGGGGTCAAAGTGATCAGGAGGCAGCAGCTCATCTTCCTCATCCCACTTGTCCTCCACGTCCTCCTCTCGCTGCTCGTGTTGCTTGTCCTTCTTGTTCTGCTCATCCTGCTTGTCCCGCTTATCCCATTCATTCCCGCTCTTGGTGCTTGTGGCGGGTCACTTAAGTAATAAGGAGGTGGTGGCTCGTTTTCCTCGTCCCACTCGTCCTGCTCATGATGCTCATGATGTTTGTAATGCTCGTCCCGCTCTTGGTGCTTGTGGCGGGGTTATTTCAGTAATCAGGAGACGGCACCTCATCCTCCTCATCCCACTTGTGATGCTTGTCCTGCTCTTCATGCTCGTGATGCTCGTCCTGCTATTGGTGCTCGTGGCGGGGTCACTTAAGTAATCAGGAGGCAGCAGCTCGTCCTCCCCTCCCTGCTCGTTGTGCTCATGATGCTCGTGATGCTCATCCTGCTTGTGGTGCTCGTCTTTCTGTTGGTGCTCGTGGCGGGGTCACTTAAGTAATCAGGAGGCGGCAGCTTGTCCTCCTCATCCCACTTGTCCTGCTCGTGATGCTCGTGATGCTCGTCCTGCTATTGGTACTCGTGGTGGGGTCACTTAAGTAATCAGGAGGCTGTGCCTCGTCCCCCTCATCCCACTCGTGATGCTCGTCCTGCTCGTGATGCTCGTCTTTCTGTTGGTGCTCGTGGCGGGGTCACTTAAGTAATCAGGAGGCGGTGGTTGACGCTCTGATGACGCCCAGTCATTTTTATCAATCAAGGCGTCCTATTGTCAGCTCCCAGCAGCAGCAGCAACAGCTGCACCAGCTGGTTTCTCCCTCCCTCCCTTAACCCGTGTCTGTAACAACCCCTCTCACCACACTGTAAACCCCCCACCCTCCTTGAACATCCCCTCTCACCGCACTGTACACCCTCCCCCCCTTGAACATCCCCTCTCACTACACTGTACACCCTCCCCCCCCCCTTGAATATCCCCTCTCACTACACTGTACACCCTCCCCCCCTTGAACATCCCCTCTCACTACACTGTACAGCCCTTCCCCCCAACTCCCACCTGTAACAACCCCTCTCACCACACTGTACACCCTCCCTCTGTAACACCCTGGTGTCTGTCTGTCTGTCTCTTTCCCACTCTGCCGTCTTTATCTTATCCCTGGTACAAGTTTAGCCGTAGGAATAACATTAGACAAAAATACTCAACGATCACCCCCATAAAGTGACAACACAATTACGTGGCGTAGTGAATGTGAGATGACGTCAAATTGATTTGCTAGGTATATTCTAATTATTCTGATACTCTGATGCTACTTCATGCCATGGGAAGAGGTGAGATGAATCCAGAACCGCACTCCAGAAGTCGTTTGAATCGCTATGTAATTCACGCGGCTTCGCCTTGTGAATTACTATGTGATTCAAACTTGATGGGATACGATCTCTGACGCTAAACCTTCATAGGTTTCCTCTGTACTACCCCACTGTACACCTGTATGCATTTCTGTCTGTCTGTCTGAGTCTGTCTTTCTATCTGTCTGTCTGTCTGTGTGTCTGCTTGTCTCTCTGTTTGTCTGTATGTCTGTCTGTCTGCCTGTCTGTCTGCCTGTCTGTCTGTCTGTCTGTCTGTCTGTCTGCCTGACTGCGCGTCTGCCTTTCTATCCGTCTGTATGTGTTTGTTGTTGTCTGTGTATCTGTCTGTCTGTCTGTCTGTCTGTCTGTCTGTCTGTCTCTGTCTGTCTGTCTGTCTGTCTGTCTGTCTGTCCCTGTCTGTCTGTCTCTCTGTCTGTCTTCGCTGGTCCTCAACCTGCTCACCACAGGTCGCCCTTTGTCAACTCGCCCAGCACCAGCGACAATATTATTGTAGCTGAAGTGCGCATGTCAGCCCGGAACCGGATACAAAGGGCATTATGGGCCGGCGGCGCCGCGCCATTTTGTGGTAAATCTTCTACCGCCTTAATTTGCCTCCGCCGCTAGAGAGCTCCGCCCTTAAAGCCGTTGCCTCCGCCGCAAAGTGCTTTGTCTTCTCGTGAAGCGTCTCGCGAGAAAACGCGAGAGTTGAGATGGCGTCCGTGCGGCGTCTGGGCGGCGTCCCTGAGACGTCCGCTAAGTGGTTTTCAAATGGCGGACAGGAAGTGAAATCGGCGCAGAATCAGATATTTACATCCGGGCCTTGTGACCCAATAAACCTCCTTGAGGAGTTGTTTCCACGTCGTGCCGCCAGGTTCGCTGTCTAAGGTAAAAACAAGATGGCGGATTAATGCGGCTTATTGCGATTCACTCTGCGCTAAAGACTCGTCTCTCAAAGGTTAGATTGAGGTGATGAAATGTAACAAGGGTTTGTTTCCACACTTTTCACTTTCTGTTTCACCATGCCGGCAGAGCCTGCAGAGATTTCTGTTTCCACTTTAGATGAAGGCTTCCCTCTCAAGGTTTCTAAAAATGTCCCATCGTCACAATTCCCAAATGTAAAAATGAGGAATGAAGTTATATTTATGTGTTTTCCCATAAATTCTTCGCTTATCATGAAGGCAAAATCCAACTTTCTTATGGCTGTAGTGCTACTTGCTATATTAACTTATTTAAAAAAAGAAAAGACCGAATGATACCTTGGTGTTTTTATGGTTCTTTTGTCACTATTGATATAGTTGATCATCCTAGTAGCATACCAGTACACCATGATAAAATGACGATTTCTCGGTTAGAAAACCAGGACGATGTTATAAATTGTATAACCTTAAAATTGACGCAGAAGCGGGACGTTTGTGGTGTGAGAATGGTTGATAATAGGCAACTACGACGGGTTTTGTGGACTAGCGGCTGTAAACCACGAGGTTGACGCTTAGTAATATCTGAGCGACAGCGATGATATTATTACGTCAACTACATGAAGGGTTACAACCCCTCGTACTTAAAGCCAGTCGTTATTGTATTTTTAGGTGTATTGAAATAAAAGTCCATTACAGGACAAATGTAGTCACCGATTATGCCATAATGCCACAGCACTCTCAAGCATGGTCCTAAGTTGGTGTATACTAACGCCAGTTTTGTAGTTCGCTATTATTTTGTATTTTTATTCATGCAAAATTATGTATGCCTTGGATTTTTTAGGGTAAACAAGATCACTATAACTGATTATGAATAATCATTATTAAATAACCATCAAAAAAACTTATCTCGAAGGACATGATCATTTGACCTTGTTTTGGATGGGACTTTTCCTGTCGGAGATTCTAAGCGATCAGAATTTCCTTTTTGTAAATTTCAGGCATATCACTAATGGGGACTCCATATTAGGCGGGTAATTAAATTCTTCTCTTTTTTCTTTGTTTTTAGAGCGTACTTGCACGCGCTGTATACATCATCTAGAGGTTAGAGAGGTCCATATAGACTTTCAGGGTACTGCATACAAACTATCCCTTCACTATCTGTGTGATATTCACTATGATATTGGGAGCAGAGCAGGGTGCCAGTGTCACAGCGTCTGAGAGCCGTGCCCAGCTGACCATGACCAATCACAAGACCGAAATACCTCATTGACCTACTGGTGCTTGATATGTTTGGATCCTAGACTCCTAGTTACAGAAATGGCAAGTTGATTGTTTGCAAGTGGGTTACAGAAAACTCCCCATAGGCTGAGTTTAACTCAAACCTTTTAATAGTCATTCATTTATAATTGCACGCTCATTCATCAATGATGAACACACTATTTGCTCCTAGTTCTTTATTAGGTCACAATTTAACAGCGACGTTGGTTTTCAATCCCTCTTCACAATCTCGGCATTCTCGTTCCAGTGAGCTTATAATTGAAGCGTTTGGATACGAAGATAACATATGACTAAACTAGGAGCAAATGGAATGTTCATCATAGATGAATGAGGTGCAATTATACATGAATAACAATTAAACGGTTTGAGTTACATTCAGTCTATGGATAGTTTTCTGGAAGCTAATGGAACCCAGTCAGCCTGCTATTTCTGCAACCACCCGAGTCTAGGATCCAGGAATATCAAGGTCAAGCACTAATAGGTCATTGAGGTTTTTCGGTCTCAAGTGATCGATCATGGTCAGCTGAGCATGCCTCTAAGACCCTGAGACACTGGCACCCTGCTCCTTTCACACTATCACAGTGAATAGCACGCAGATAGTGAAGGGATAGTTTTCTGGCAGCACGCTGAAAGTGTATGTGAGCACTCTAACCTGTTGGTCTATAGATGATGTATATAGGCGCGCAAGCACGCTCTAATAATAAACAATGAAGTGGAACAATGGAGAGGTGATGAGATAGTATGAAATGAATTACTGACCAGGCACATGGTCTTTTTGATATCTTATATTTCGATAAGACAGTAGGAATAAATGATCATGTCAAAATTGGTTAAGCGCTAAAAATGAAGGGTAATCGCATCTTAAAAAGCACGTTGCTGGGTCGAGCTTCGAGGTCTTGTGACTGACAGTTCCACATTTTTAGGAATTCTTATTTTTGGCAGAATTCTTATTTTTGTAATTTTACATATATCGCTAAAACGACCACGAATGTATTTCTTGTTTCTGTAATTCTCGTTTCTGTAATTTTACACCTCGCTAAGACGAGCAGTCCTCTCATGAAGCCCGATCCCAAAATGGCGGCAGCTGCGCGCGCATACATAAACACACTATCAGCAGTCACCTGTAGATGGCGCTCTGGAGAGGTGACCTTCTTTGACCTTTGACCTGGGTGCGGGCAGCGCCAGGCGCCTTCTGGCGGGGAGGACAAACAGCACACATTAGGTGTCCGTTAATGTCTCCCGCGCCGCTACCCGCCGCCCGCCGCCCGCCGCCCGCCGCCCGCCGCCCGCCGCCCGCCGCCCGCCGCCCGCCGCCCGCCGCCCGCCGCCCGCCGCCCGCCGCCCGCCGCCCGCCGCCCGCCGCCCGCCGCCCGCCGCCCGCCGCCCGCCGCCCGCCGCCCGCCGCCCGCCGCCCGCAATACACCGCTCGCCGCCCGCCGCCCGCCGCCCGCCGCCCGCCGCCCGCCGCTACCCGCCCGCCGCCCGCCGCCTACATACACACCAACCCGCCCGATCGATGAACTCTCTAGCAGAGGAGGATTGAAAGGTAATGCGCCGCGCATGCGCAGGAGGACGGTGGGCGATAATGGGCGGAGAACGGGCTGGTGCCCGGCGGTGAGTGAGTGTCAGGGGAGTCTGGGGCGGCGGGGAGGGCCGTGGCAAGGTGAACAGCAATATAGACGGGTAAATGTACTGTGGTGCCGGGTACCAGCAGATATACAACTAAATGAGTCTAATGCTACTATGACCCAGCACTTAAACCACATACCCCGCTAAACAAGTCTTATACTACCACGACCCAGCACTTAAACCACATACACCGCTAAACAAGTCTAATACTACTATGACCCAGCACTTAAACCACATACACCGCTAAACAAGTCTAATACTACCACGACCCAGCACTAGCATTACATATACCGCTAAACAAGTCTAATACTACTATGACCCAGCACTAAAACCACATACACCGCTAAACAAGTCTAATACTACCACGACCCAGCACTAAAACCACATACACCGCTAAACAAGTCTAATACTACCACGACCCAGCACTTAGACAACATACACCGCTAAATGGGTCTAATACTACCACGACCCAGCACTTAGACAACATACACCGCTAAACAAGTCTAATACTACCACGACCCAGCACTTAGACAACATACACCGCTAAACAAGTCTACTACTACCATGACCCAGCACTTAAACCACATACACCGCTAAACAAGTCTAATACTACCACGACCCAGCACTAAACCACATACACCGCTAAACAAGTCTAATACTACCACGACCCAGCACTAAAACCACATACACCGCTAAACAAGTCTAATATTACTATGACCCAGCACTAAAACCACATACACCACTAAACAAGTCTAATACTACCACAACCCAGCACTTAAACCACATACACCGCTAAACAAGTCTACTACTACCACGACCCAGCACTATGACAACATACACCGCTAAATGGGTCTAATATTACTACGACCCAGCACTTAAACCACATACACCGCTAAACAAGTCTACTACTACCACGACCCAGCACTAAAACCACATACACCGCTAAATGAGTCTAATACTACTATGACCCAGCACTTAAACCACATACACCGCTAAACAAGTCTAATACTACCACGACCCAGCACTAACATCACATACACCACTAAACAAGTCTAATACTACCATTGTCATCTGTTCTCACCTATCATACTGGTCATATTAGAGTAATCGTTTCCAGAATTCCGGTTGGGCATTTTCGTTCCATTCATATTACTGTCTCAAACAACAAAGTAAGACTATACAAATTATAACAGACATAATATTGACAACATAATAAGCATTACAGAATAATTCAAGTACAGACATACACAAAAGACAAAAGGTTCAACTTGCGAGTGATGGCGGGCCCCAGGATTGGTGTCCAGGCTTTGCGAGAGACAGTTGGCTTGGTTCACAGTTGAACAGTTATAGCGATCTCTCAGCACCTGCATTCATCCCACAGCAATTAACCTGGGATATTTCGGTGTCTCCTACTGATTGCTCATTAACAATTCTTCATTTGAGTTACTGGGTTCTTAAATTGTCTTGGAGTTACAGTACAAGCTTCAGCCACGACACCCCCTTGAGCTGTCGTACGTTACGACTATTATAGTCGACTTATTTAAGACCATTTGTACGATGTATGTTGGTGTTTATGTAACGATTTTTAGGTTTTTCCATCTGATCATATCGTTTGGAGATTGTAGCTTTAAGAAAAAAAGTTTATGAAACAAGCCCCAGCACCCGCCGTCCTCTCACACTCAGTCTTCACACCCAATCACACCCACCGCCCTTTCACTCACAAACTTAACACCCATTCACACCCACCGCCCTTCTCATGTACAAATTCACAGCCCTTCACACCCGCCACCCCTCTCACCTACAAACTTCACACCTATTCACACCCGCCACCCCTCTCACCTACAAACTTCACACCTATTCACACCCGCCACCCCTCTCACCTACAAACTTCACACCTATTCACACCTACCACCCCTCTCACCCATAGACTTCACACCAAATCACGACCACCGTCCTTCTCACCCACAACCCTCAGCCTAGTCGAACCCACTACCCCTCTTACTTACCAACTTCACACCTAACCACACCTCCGCCCCTCTCACTCACAAACTTCACACCCGCCGCCCCTCACACTAGCAGACTTCACACCTCATCACACCCGCCGCCCCTCTCTGTCACAATATTCACACCTCATCACTCCTACTGCCCTTTTAAATCACAGACTTCACACCTATTCACACCCGCCGCCCTTCTCACTCACAGACTTCACATCCACTGCCCCTCTCACTCACATACTTTACACCTAGTCAGCCTCGCCACCCCTCTCACTGACAACCTTCACACCTCATCACACCCGCCACCCCTCTTACACCACAGACTTCCCACCCGGTCACACCTGCCGCCCCTCTCTCTCTCATATACTTCATACCTCATCACACCCACTGCCCCTCTCATCCACAACCTACACACCTCATCACACCTGCCACCCCTCTTTCACACCCTGTCACACCCACCACCTATCTCACTCATAGACTTCACACCTAATCACATCCGTCGCCCCTCTGACTCACCAACTTCACACCTAATCACACCCACGGCACTTTTCATAACTTCACACCTATTCACACCCACCTCCCCCCTCCCCCACAAACTTCACACCCCATCACACCCACCTCCCTTCTCACCCACAAACCTCACACCCCATCACACCCCTCTATCTATCCCCAGTCTGGCCGCGACCACAACCAAAGCCAGCTCTGATGAAAACCCCATCAATAATGCAGCTGTGAAAGTCAAACAAGGAGCAGGGCGGGCAAACCCCAAACCTGTAGTCTACCTAATTAAAGGGCGTCACTTTGATAGCTCCTCCCCCGCCCTCTCCCCTCGCGCAGTTCAAAGCTGGGCCCGGGCCGTGTGAAGTGCAGCCGTCTCCAGCCGTCTTTGAGGCAATCATCTGAGAAATGAAGCTGCATCTTGGCGGCGCGGACCTTTGTCGACGTTAAACAGTCCGCGCCCATCTGATCGCCGATACAAAAGACGGGACGATGGAGGATTCAGGGAGCTGCGGGAGGCTGAGATCTTCATGGGGGAGTCACTCAATACAAGGGACACTTACTTGGACTTAGGTGTCATGTTTAGGCCACTAAAAACAAAAAACTTGTTTCTCATCACCAAGCCATGAAAAATATGACGAGGGTTTTTTTTTTGCGATATCAAAGATGGCAGACATACAGTAAAACCCCGCGTAAGCGGACACCCTCCGATCCAGGCCAAAGTGGCTTCTTACGCGGGGTGTCTGCTTAGGCTGGGTTTCCAGATTTTTACTGGCTATACATTTAATGCATCCCTGACATCAGGAGCTTTAATTCAATACTAAATATATATACCTTTCATAATTTCTATCAAGGATTATCTTTAAGAAAAAAGAAAAATCTTCTAAAATCGTTTTTTTTTGTGATGCGCGCGGTGATGAGAAACAAGTGGTTTTTTTAGTGGCCTTACAGTGAATCATTCAATAAGAATGTGACTTACAATGTACCACATTATCTCACACCTGGTATTTTTTCTCCATATATTCAATATTTGGAACTAGTATCCAACACCCATGAGATTTTTTTAGGAAATCTCGTTTGAATCGCTACATAATTCATGTGGCTTCGCCTTGTGAATTACTACGTGATGGGATACGAGCTTTGACCCTAAGCTTTCTTTTATTGTGCATCATTCAATAAGAATGTGACTTACTCTTTTCTTATGTGTTATTTAAATTAACGTATATTTGTGGTAGGAATTACGTAATATTTTACATAGTAAAACATAAAAATGTTAAGGTTTACTTTATCTCACACCTGGTATTTTTTTCTCTATATATTCAATATGGGGAACTTGTATCCAACACCCATGGGATTTATTAGGAAATCTCGTTTGAATTGCAGCATAATTCATGTGGCTTCGCCTTGTGAATTACTACGTGATGGGATACAAGCTCTGACCCTAAGCTTTCCTTTATTGTGCATCATTCAATAAGAGTGTGAC
The DNA here is from genome assembly GCA_950022655.1 of Alentia gelatinosa. Taxonomy (NCBI): domain Eukaryota; kingdom Metazoa; phylum Annelida; class Polychaeta; order Phyllodocida; family Polynoidae; genus Alentia; species Alentia gelatinosa. The sequence goes on along the minus strand of OX465581.1, from coordinate 121,487,999 downwards.
TTACTCTCTTCTTATGTGTCAAATACGTTATAGTTATTTAAATTAACGTATATTTTTGGTAGGAATTACGTAATATTTTACATAGTAAAACATAAAAATGTTAAGGTTTACTTTCGATTGTAGCAAATTTGGTAGATTTACGTTAAGCAACGTTATGTTCGTAAACCTAATGCAATTCAAACTCGATGGGATACAAGCTCTGACCCTAAACTTTCATGAGTTTCCTCCATAGTGAATCATTCTATAGAGTGTGACTTACTCTCGTGTTACATGTCATGTTTACCCACATTTTTTAGACATATTATAGAGGAAACCTATGAAGGTTTATGGTAAAAGCTCGTATCCCACCGAGTTTTAATCGTGTAGTAATTCACAAGGTGAAGCCACATGAATTACATAGTGATTCAAACAAGATGGGATCCAGCTCTGACCCTAAACTCGAATAGGTTTCTGAATTCATCTCATCCTTCACATTGACTAATTGGCTAACTTTTGTGACATAATCCCCCATTGATTATTTTTCCTAAATATCTCATGGGCGTTGGATACGAGTTCCCAAAGTCAAGTCCATGGAGAACAAATACCAAGGAAGAGATAATATCAAGAGACGTCACGAGTTTGAGTCTATTTATGTCACACATTTTGTTGGCTCCATAATTTCACCAGTCGAAGACGAGTGACATTACAGAGACAACATGATTGACATAAATAAACTCAAACTCAAACGAGTGGCGTCTAGATTTTATCCTACCCCATTCCCACATTTTTTTCAGCATTAGAAAATAGTGACATAAACAACACTTTATGTCACACCTGTGACATAAACAACTCCCATGTTAAGCCTATGGCGTTTTTTATTAGGGGTGAGATAAATATCGGGATTTGACTGCTACACGTTGAGATACAGAGAGAAGGACAGTAGAAAACCGACCTGACACTGATTTCCTTTGTACACAGAGCTCCCAGTTTAACTTTCCCACACGACTAAATGAAAATAAAGCCACCTCTGAAGACATCTCAGAATTCTCCACCCTCCAGAAAAAACACCACAAACGTGGCATCTTCACAGATGTCACCTTCAAAGGCGAATCACTTTCTCTCTGAGAGCGCTTTTCTTTCTTCATATATCGCTCGTTCGTCTCTCACACATATATGTTTGGGAACTTGTGTCGCTGATATCGTTGTACTTCTAGCGACACCTTCCCAACCTTTTCTTCTCCTCACCAGGCAAGAGATGTCTCCAAGTGGCGACAAATACACCTGCAGCGCTCTCCAAACACAATGCGCACTCTCCCAGCCTTTGTTCGGCGTAAGTCTGAGACTTTGACGGGATTTTTGGGAAGTGAAGACAAGGTTTTTGGCGACTTGTGCCGAGACTTACTTATTAGCGGTGTGACTGCAGGGCATGTGGCAAAGTGTTGCCTGTGAGCTACTCTTTGATGTGGAACTGCTCGGGAGGTGACTTTCTTGTGGTGCTTTGTGGTGGTGGCTGCGGGGTAAGAGGCGGGGTGGGGGTCGGGCAGGGGCAGACTTAGCTTCCTCCGCTCGCGGTTAACTTAGTGACAATATGCGCCACTAGATGGGGCTTTGATCTGGGTGAACAGTGGGGAGAGAAGGAGGCAAAGTCGCCGCAACAATCAGATGAGGCCTGGAGATATGTGTGAAAATGAAGGTCTGTGTCCTCCGCACGTGACTGAGGACAATTCACCAACACAACACATGACTGAGGACATCTCAACACAACACATGACTTACATCATCCCCACAACACAACACATGACTGAGGACATCTCAACACAACACAACACATGACTGATCGCAGCTGACAAACATAACACATGACTGACCCAACTTCTATAACACAACATATGACTGCATGAGGACAACTCCTAAACACAACACATGACTGACAGCAGCTGTACAACACAACACATGACTGACGGCATCTCAACACAGCACATGACTGAGGACAATTCACCAACACAACACATGACTGACGCTATCGCCACACAACACAACACATGACTGAGGACATCTTAACACAACACATGACTTACATCATCTCCACAACACAACACATGACTGAGGACAACACACTCCTCGTTGTTATCAAATTACTCGTACTGTTCTCGTTATTACTGAGTGTCTCATACAGTTCTTGTTGTTATGGAGTTACTCACACACTTCCCGTTGTTATAGAGTTCCTCATATATCTCATTGTTATTGAGTTACTCATGACTGACGCTTCTCGTTGTTACCAAGTTACTTGTACTGTTTTCATTGTTATCGAGTTACTCACACACTTCTCTTTATTATCGAGTTACTCATAGTTCTTGCTATCATCGAGTTACTCACATACTTCTCATTGTTATTAAGCTACTCGTTGTTACCAAGTTACTTGTACACTTCTCGTTGTCATTAAGTTATTCGTACAGTTGTTATTACTCATTCTCCTTTCGCCGTTATTGAGTTACTCGTACTATTCTCATTGTCATCAAGTTACTTGCACAGTTCTCGCTGTCATCGAGTTACTCATACAGTTCAAGTTACTATCGAGTAAATCATAGTGCTCAATGTCATCGAGATACGCATACAATTCTCATTGTTATCGAGTTACTCACACACTTCTTGTTGTTATTGAGTAACTCATAGTTCTCGCTGTTATCGAGTTACTCGCACACTTCTCATTGTTATTGAGTTACTCATACTGTCCTAGTTGTTCTAGTTGTTGTTGAGTTTCTCATACAACTCTCATGTTATCGAGTCGCTCGGACTGTTTTCGTTGTTATCGAGTTACCCGCACACTTCTCGTTGTTATTAAGTTACTTGCTCCTTTCTGCACAATTGGACTGATTCCTTTGCTGATTATTCGGGGCCTTGGTAATGTCTTTAATGCGCTAAGCGTATCGCTGCCTTGTTTTGCCGCGTTAATATACTGCCTCCCCCAATTATCTCACAGCAATTGGCGATCAAAAAGGAGGCGGGGAAATTGGCCGAGTCGGGCTTGGCGTTTAGCGCCGTCAAAACGCGTCTTTATGTGGCGAGATGCTCGGAGCTGCTCGGAGCTGCTCGGAGCTGCTGTTAATAGAACTAATACGTGAAGAGATGCTCATTAGACGAAGCGACGGACTCCCGCACGGCCCTCACACTCCCTTCACACTCTCTTCACACCCTCTTCACACCCACAGCCGCCAAAGCCGAGCCGCCACCAAAAGGCGATATTGCTTCATTGTTGGCTTGGGCATAGTGGGCGCCAGGCTTGTATGGAAGACAGAGGTGTGGGACAATGCAATAACAGGGTAAAAGTGTGACAGATATAGACACAGACTGAGAGGTAGTTAGAGTGACAGACACAGACACAGACAAAGAGGTAATGACAGTGACCGACACAGACATAGACACAGACATAGAGGTAGTGACAATGACAGACATGGAGGGAGTGACAGTGACAGACACAGACATAAACACACAGGTATGCACAGTGACAGACACAGACATAGACACAGACACAGAGGGAGTGACAGTGACAGACACAGACATAGACATAGACATAGAGGTAGTGACAATGACAGACATGGAGGGTGTGACAGTGACAGACACAGACATAGACACAGACACAGAGGTAGTGACAGTGCCAGACACAGACAAAGACACAGACATAGAGGTAGTGACAATGACAGACATGGAGGGAGTGACAGTGACAGACACAGACATAGACACAATCTCAGAGGTAGTGACAGTGACAGACACAGACACAGACACAGAGGAAGTGACAGTGACAGACACAGACATAGACACAGACATAGAGGTAGTGACAGTGACAGATATACAGACATAAACACACAGGTATGCATAGTGACAGACACAGACATAGACACAGACACAGAGGGAGTGACAGTAACAGACATACACAATATTACCAATGATTTCGATCTCAGTAGTCATATATTCTCCACATAGTTGATGCGTAGTAATACTCCGAGTGATGGGTAGGAGTATTGCGTAGCGTCAACTACAAGGAGAATACGGCTACACTAATCAAAATCATGGGAATGTTGTATTTATTACACATCTCTCGAATAATTATGAGGCAGGGAGGGCAGGAAGGTTGGGCAGGCAGGGTGGTCGGGGCAGGGTGGGCAGGCAGGGTGGGCAGGCAGGGTGGTCGGGGCAGGGTGAGCAGGCAGGGTGGGCAGGCAGGGTGGTCGGGTCAGGGTGGTCGGGGCAGGGTGGTCGGGGCAGGGTGGGCAGGCAGGGTGGGCAGGCAGGGTGGGCAGGCAGGGTGGGCAGGCAGGGTGGACAGGCAGGGTGGGCAGGCAGGGTGGGCAGGCAGGGTGGGCAGGCAGGGTGGGCAGGCAGGGTGGGCAGGCAGGGTGGGCAGGCAGGGTGGGCAGGCAGGGTGGGCAGGCAGGGTGGGCAGGCAGGGTGGGCAGGCAGGGTGGGAAGCCAGGGTGGGCAGGCAGGGTGGGCAGGCAGGGTGGGCAGGCAGGGTGGGCAGGCAGGGTGGGCAGGCAGGGTGGACATGCAGGGTGGGCAGGCAGGGTGGGCAGGCAGGGTGGGCAGGCAGGGTGGGCAGGCAGGGTGGGCAGGCAGGGTGGACAGGCAGGGTGGGCAGGCAGGGTGGGCAGGCAGGGTGGGCAGGCAGGGTGGGCAGGCAGGGTGGGAAGCCAGGGTGGGCAGGCAGGGTGGGCAGGCAGGGTGGGCAGGCAGGGTGGGCAGGCAGGGTGGGCAGGCAGGGTGGACATGCAGGGTGGGCAGGCAGGGTGGGCAGGCAGGGTGGGCAGGCAGGGTGGGCAGGCAGGGTGGGCAGGCAGGGTGGGCAGGCAGGGTGGGCAGGCAGGGTGGGCAGGCAGGGTGGACAGGCAGGGTGGGCAGGCAGGGTGGGCAGGCAGGGTGGGCAGGCAGGGTGGGCAGGCAGGGTGGGCAGGCAGGGTGGGCAGGCCAAGCGGTGGTAATGAATCAGCACAGCGTGTGACCACTTCTGGCCTGGATTGGCTGAAAGGGCCAGGAGGAGTGTGAAGGGTGTTGTGTCAGTGAGCTGGGTGGCACTGAACAGCGGGCGGCAGGTGACAGACAGCGGGCAGCAGGCAGCAGGCAGCGGGCAGCAGGCAGCAGGCAGCAGGCAGCGGGCAGGGAGCAGTGGGCAGCGGGCAGCGGGCAGCAGGCAGTGGGCAGCAGGCAGTGGGCAGCAGGCAGCAGGCAGCAGGCAGTGGGCAGGGAGCAGTGGGCAGCGGGCAGCGGGCAGCAGGCAGTGGGTAGCAGGCAGTGGGCAGCAGGCAGCGGGCAGCGGGTAGCAGGCAGTGGGCAGCGGGCAGCGGGCAACAGGCAGCGGGCAGTGGGCAGTGAGCAGCAGGCAGCTGGCAGTGGGCTGGGGGCAGTGGGCAGCGGGCAGTGGGCAGTGGGCAGTGGGCAGCGGGCAGCAGGCAGTGGGCAGTGGGCAGTGGACAGTGGACAGTGGGCAGTGGGCAGCGGGCAGTGGGCAGTGGGCAGTGGGCAGCGGGCAGCAGGCAGTGGACAGTGGGCAGTGGGCAGTGGGCAGCGGGCAGTGGGCAGCAGGCAGCGGGCAGTGGGCAGCAGGCAGCAGGCAGGGGGCAGCGTGCAGCGGGCAGTGGGCAGTGGGCAGTGGGCAGCAGGCAGCAGGCAGTGGGCAGCGGGCAGCGGGCAGTGGGCAGCGGGCAGCAGGCTGTACTGGTCAGCATGTGAGGCGGGCAGTGGGCAGTGGGCAGCGGGCAGTGGGCAGCAGTCAGCAAGCAGTGGGCAGTGGGCAGCGGGTAGTGGGCAGCGGCCAGCGGGCAACGGGCAGTGGGCAGCGGGCAGCAGGCAAGGGGCAGCAGGCAGTGGGCAGTACTGGTCAGCTTGCGAGGCGGTCAGCCGGGCCTAATTACTCCTCTCGATGACTCCTCAGCTGTGAGTCTGCGCGAACTGGTGTGAGCAGCTCACCCACGTGACAGGGTGAAGGTCACGTGACGGCCAGAGCATGAAGGTCACATTGTGAGTGCGCTGTGAAGGTCACATAGTGGGCGGGCAATAAGGTCAATTAGTGAGGAGGGTCAGAGAGTGGGAGCAGTGATGGTCGAGAAGGAAGCCTGTGAGGGAAGACGAAGGGCAATAGCATGCAGCGTTATAGGGCTATCAGTTATAGAGCTATGGACATCAGATATAGAGATATGGCCATCAAATATATATACATGTGTAGGTATAGCTATGATATAGAGTTTTATCTCACCCCTGGAATAAATGTCCATAGGCTTAACATTGGGAACTCGTTCTCCACGCCCCTACGAAAATTGCGGATTATTCGCCACACTATGACGTCAAATTCGCTAACCAATCAGCGCGCAGTAGTAACTGTAATATAGTCCCGGCTCGGTAGAGCGTCAGTTGTCACTCACAATGGCAAAAGTTTCATTTAATTGTGGAGGGGTGAGATAAATACAGAAAGCTACTCGGTTTGGGCTGAGTCGCCGTTCTCCACGAGTTCAAACGCGGAGCGATATTCACTCCGCTTCGCGTCGTGAATATCGCTCCGCGTTTGAACTCGTGGAGAACGGCGACTCAGCCCAAACCTTGTTGGTTTCTTCCTTAATGGTTAACTGATGTAAAGATATGACCATCAATTATAGACCTGATGCCTACGAAGACCTTGTATTTACTCGTACATCGACGTCACTTAAGGGTGAATGATGTCTTATGGCATTGTCCAGCATATCGCAAGGCATCTTTTACAATATTTACGATATTATTGTTTTATCAAGAAATTAATGGGCCAATACGCATGAAACTTGCAGATAATATACTTATGATACAATATATAGGCAGACCCACCAACTAGCACTTCACTGTATACCCATGCCGTATTTACTGTAAATACGTACCGTTTTGACATATAACGTAAAAATACTGTACGGACAACTGGTCCGTACACTAAAATACGGACCACCTTGCCAAACACGTTTATTAACATATCGGTTGCTAAAAATTAAATTAATGATTTTTCTTTTTAATTTTGGGTATATAGTAAATATATAACGTCCAACCATTCTTGTACAAGTCACAGAAGTCGATGATAATTTACGGTTTGTACGGAACTCGGCATAAATGCCTCATTCTGTACAAACCGTAAATTACCATCTCGTTCTGTGACTTGTACAAGCATGGTCAGGACGTTTTATATAAATACTGGTCAATGGTACCAGTCCCACATGGGTCTACCACAGACCCCCACCACTAAAGGGTTAACAGACAGACGAGGAGAAATCTATCTGTGGCCAGTTCTTGGTGTTTTGTACACAATATTGACTGATTTCAGATACAAGCGGCCGTAATCTACTGGGACTAGACGCGTAGTAATATCCAGGCGAATTATGGCCGCTTTTATCTGAAACCAGATAACATTGTATTTATTATTCAGCATTGAAATTTAGATTATCTAAGAAATAAAAAAAATGGCTGCCAATTTAATCTTCTTATGCACTATTTTGTACACAAGAGACTTATATCAGAGGGAACTATTTTTGTCCTCTATAACACAAAGGGACTATTCTCCCGTATGGCTTTGAGGCCGGATGCAATGGTTATAGTATCTGACAATTTTTACATTGTGGATAACGGTTTACTGAGTCCTAATACATTTTCAACGGGGACAATGTATACGATGGATAATAAAAGGTTAATGAGTGTGTAACTCAAAGAGTATGACAGTCCGCTAATACAGATAAAGGGTAAATGAGTGTAACACAATTAATACTATGAAGAAACCTCTTAACATTTCATATGATTGTTGATTTGGCAAGAGTTGTCTTCGCAGAATGATATCATGAACCGGAGCTGATTGATATCTGTAGCAGAAGACAACAAACACCATGTAAATAATCGTATGAAATTTAGTGATGTTTATATTGTATCCTACCCCATCACTTGTTTTTGATTGTATATATGTCACCCGTGGCATATAAATATCATATGGCATAACCGTAGCATACAGTCACACCATGTTAAGTCAATGGAGATTTATATGACGGGTAGGATAAAACAACCCACTCCTACAGATAAAGATTAAATGATTATGTAACTCAAAGAGTAAAATAACAATAATAATGCGTATAAGGAGATGGATGATAAATATAACAACTCGCTCCTAAGAGTAAATGATCGTAATTCAGAGAGTAAAATAACCCGCTCCTACAGATAAAGAGTAAATGATTGTAACTGAGAGAGAAAAGCAACCCACACCTACAGATAAAGAGTAAATGATCGTATCGCAGAGAGAACGGTAACCCACACCTACAGATAAAGAGTAAATGATCGTATCGCAGAGAGTGTGACAACCCACACCTACAGATAAAGAGTAAATGATCGTATCGCACAGAGAACGGCAACCCAACCTACAGATAAAGAGTAAATGATCGTATCGCATAAAGAACGGCAACCCACAACCTACAGATAAAGAGTAAATGATCGTATCGCATAAAGAACGGCAACCCAACCTACAGATAAAGAGTAAATGATCGTATCGCATAAAGAACGGCAACCCAACCTACAGATAAAGAGTAAATGATCGTATCGCATAAAGAACGGCAACCCACAACCTACAGATAAAGAGTAAATGATCGTATCGCATAAAGAACGGCAACCCACACCTACAGATAAAGAGTAAATGATTGTATCGCAGAGAGAACGGTAACCCACACCTACAGATAAAGGGTAAATTATCGTATCACAGAGGGAACGGCAACCCACACCTACAGATAAAGAGTAAATGATTGTATCGCATAAAGAACGACAACCCACACCTACAGATAAAGAGTAAATGATTGTATCGCAGAGAGAACGACAACCCACACCTACAGATAAAGAGCAAATGATTGTATCGCATAAAGAACGGCAACCCACACCTACAGATAAAGAGTAAATGATTGTATCGCAGAGAGAACGACAACCCACACCTACAGATAAAGAGCAAATGATTGTATCGCATAAAGAACGGCAACCCACACCTACAGATAAAGAGTAAATGATTGTATCGCAGAGAGAACGACAACCCACACCTACAGATAAAGAGTAACGGATCATGTAACTCAAAGAGTACAACAACAATAACAATGCTTATAAGAAGATGGATGATAAATACAACAACTCGCTCCTAAGAGTAAATAATCGTAACTGAGAGAGTATGACAACTCACACCTACAGATAAAGATTAAATGATTGTAACTGAGAGAGTACATCAGCCTACAGAGCGGCCGTCATTACGGTGTGAATGTCAGAGGTGGATCGCGACTCACTCCCCTAAAACAACTCACCTTCCCCTCCATTCACAAAACTCACACAAATGTGAGGAGCGCGCCTTTTTTTACCGCCTTTCTTTTCCCGGCGTCGTCAAAAGTCAAGTGTGTGGGAAATGAACACGTCATCCCCCCCCCTCCCCCCTCCGCTACTCTAGCTCCCCTCCCCCCCCCCCCCCCCGCCCAGCGACTCCGAAACACGACAAAACGCGAGGAACGCGCACCCAGCGTCTCTCCGGGACGCGGGCGTCTCCACGGGACGCGGCGTAATTAATGAGCGTCAAGTGGGGGGGGGGGGAGCGGAGGGGGGGGGGGGCTGACAGGGGGCGGGCCTCCGCACCCCCCGCCACGGGGAGCCGCCCGGACGGACGGACGGACGGCCGGCCGCTCTCCCGGCACTCCCCCGCTCAGAGTCCCGGTCACAGCCCCGGTCCCGTCTCCATGCAGTCCGCTGCCTCCTTCCCCCCCCCCCCCCCCCCCCGGTGTCACTGTCCCTGTCCCGTCTCTCTGCCGGGCCTCGCTCATCCCGCCACCGTCCATTGTGCCGCACCAGTCTCTCACCCCGCCCCCTCCGGATTCTGCTCACCATATAGAATAATGCCCCACACACACACACTACCCGTGACTCCAGCCCCTCCTCCTTAACTACACCCACCCCCCTTTTTTATTATTATTATTATTATCATTATATCATTTTTATCATTATTAATATTATTTTTATTATTATTATCATCATCATTATTATTATTATTATTATTATTATTATTATTATTATTATTATCATCATCATAATATTGAGCCCCCCCCCCCTTCCTCCATTATATGCCTCCAAATATCGATATGTTTTACACAATTAGCAAAATATGACATCAGCAAACTTTGCACAGACACCCAACCGTCTCCCGACCGTCTCCCGATCGTCACCCGACCGTCCCCGATCGTCACCCGACCGTCCCCGACTGTCACCAAAATGTCACCAAAATGTCACCCGATCGTTTGCCGATCGTCGGCAAATCGTCCCCGATCGTCACCCGACCGTCACCCGAATGTCCTTCGACCGTCGCCCGATCGTTACCCGACTGACGAGAGAAGAAACTGGGTCAAGAACCAGTCTTGGTTCTGCTTAATTAAGGTGAGGGCCGTGAGACGTGTCTGGGACACTGTCTCTGATCACTACAGGGAGCGGGGTGGGCTCTCATCTGACCAGGGACCTGTTTCACTAGTTTGTGACATGTCTGTGACACCATACGGACAGATCGGGTTTCACTAGTTTCGTGAGAACACAAGTAGCTGCCCTTAGGAAAAGACAGACCCCAAACATGATGTGTCCAGTTTCATAAGAATTAGACAAATCTACGCATCACAGGATTCAAACATCATTTTGGGTTTATGATATTGTCACATTTTGTCTACAGGTTTTTTTTTAAAGGAATTGAGATTAACTTTTACTTCCATTTATGCGGATCGGATCGACCAATACTCTTTGTTATGAGCCGTGACTTCCTTTTGTCCATTCTTGCTTGCACTGTTGCTGCCGCTTTTCATGTCTGAATTAACACTTTTGTCACGAAACTAGTGAAACAGGTCCCAGGTTCCATTTTATAATGTGTTTGGGGTGTTGCAAACGGACATTTATCTTAGCTTGGTATAAATGTCCATATGCTTAACATTAGGAACTCGTACACACTAGGCATGCGAGTACGGTAAATCATACTCAATGGGTGACAAACCAACAACTATATCCAGGCTATGATGAAATCAGAAACATATTCGTGTTGGGTCTGTGTCCCCGATAGAGGCGCTTCAGAATATTCACTCGGCCATCACCTCGTTCATATTACTGTGCACTCCAAACTCGATGGCATACGGGGACACAGACCAAACACTCATCAGTTTCTTTCTTAGGCCCGGCGTCCACCTTCTACGATAGAATCGTAGATCTCCCGATATGGCACCGATATAAAATGTCAAAATCGGTGCCATATCGGGAAGGTGCAAAATCGTAGACATATGTCTAGACAAGCCAATCCACCACGCATTGTATGGGGGTTTTATCGGTGTCTAATCGCAGAAACATGGTCAACTGCCCCGATATCAGGTAACCTTCCGACGCGATTTAGATTTTGTATCGGGAGATGCATCGTAGACGATATCGGTGCCATATCGTAGTTGGTGGACGCCGGGCCTTAGTCTGTTTGGGGTGTTGAGAGCGGACATGTTCGGCCTCACGCTTGGTAATAATTGTCTTGGGTAATTCACGAATTCTTTCTTTGATAGATTCGTTTTTGTTTCGATTATCATTTAAAGTGGATGCAGTGCAACGGGAGTCACTGTGTTTCCCATAGCAGGAAATATATACACATTTTTCTTACTCCAGTATTTTAATCCATAGGCTTAACGTAAGGAACTCATACTCCACGGCCGTGAAGGTATTGTACCCAATTCTCAATGACTAATTGGATGATTTATTTCATTGATTAATAATGTTATACGGGGTGAGATAAAATCAGAAACCCACCCGATGAAAATATTTTGGTCTACACCTCGTTTGACCACTACATAATTCACTCAGATTCGCTTCGTGAATTACCCTGCGATCAAACTCGGTGGAGTATGGACCAATTTATTTTCATCTCATGTGTTTCCTTCTAAGTTCGGCCTAACGCCTGGTAACAATCGTCTCGGGTACTTCACATTTTTTTCCGTGATAGATTCGTCTTTGTTTCGATTACCATTTAAAATGGATGCAGTGCTATGAGAGTTTCAGTGTTTCCCACAACGGGAAATATATACAAGTCTTATCATTTTGACAAGTTATTTGTCAGGTGTGTAAATGTACATGTATTTGTTCATGTTGAAGTGACGCTGTAATATCAAACAGTTGTTCACACCGTTCATTGCTTCCTAACACCTGGTTACATGCTCCGACCTCATTTATCTCATTGTGAAGATATATTTTCTTTTCTGTAAATGAATTACCTTTAAGAAGGATAACTTTAATTTGGCGAAGAATAACAATGTGTGTGCGTCAAAGGTTAAATTAATACAGTTCCACGTCGCTTCAATTACTCGAGCATCTTCCAACCTATCTGCCTCCTAATCCACTCCTCCCCCTTACCTCTTTCTCTCTCCCGCTTTCCTCCTTATTCCCCTTTCCCCTTCTCTCTCCTTCTCTCATCTCCTCTCCTCTCTCTCTATCTCTCTCTTCTGCCTGTTTCTCTCCCCTCTCCCTCTCCTCATTTCTCCCTCTCTCCCCCTCCTTCCCTCCCTCTCTCTCTCTCACTCCCTCTCTCCCTCTCTCCCTCCTCTCTCCCACTCATCTCCCCCTCCCTCCTTCCCTCCCTCTCTCTCTCTCCCTCCCTCTCTCCCTCTCTCCCCCTCCTTCCCTCCCTCTCTCTCTCTCCTTCCCTCTCTCCCTCTCTCCCCCTCCTTCCCTCCCTCTCTCTCTCTCCTTCCCTCTCTCCCTCTCTCCCCCTCCTTCCCTCCCTCTCTCTCTCCCTCCCTCTCTCTCTCCCTCTCTCTCCCCTCTCTCCCACTCATCTCCCCCTCCCTCCTTCCCTCCCTCTCTCTCCCTCCCTCCCTCTCTCCCTCTCTCTCCCCTCTCTCTCCCCTCCCTCTCTCCTCCTCCTTCCCTCCCTCTCTCTCTCTCCTTCCCTCTCTCCCTCTCTCCCTCTCTCTCCCCTCTCTCCCACTCATCTCCCCTCCCTCCTCTCTCCCTCTCTCCCCTCGCACTTTCCTTCCGTCACTCTCTCTCCCTCCTCTCTCCAGACTCTTTCTCTCTCTCTCCCTCTTTCTCCCTCTATCCCCCTCTCTCCCTCTCTCTCTCCCACTCATCTCCCCCTCTCTCCTTCTCTCTCCTCTCTCCTGTCTCTTTCTTTCCGTCACTCTCTCTCTCCTCTCTTCTGTCTCTTTCTTTCCGTCTCTCTCTCTCTCTCTCCTGACTCTTTCTTGCTGTGAGCAGCTCCCGCTGACTATGGCGCCCCCTGGTATGCAAGTCATGAAGCAACTCTCCACTGCAGGAAACTGCGCCCTGCGCACCGCACTGTCTGCCCGTACACACCTACCCGTAGACTCTGCCCATAGAGTCTGCCCGTAGACTCTAGCTGAAGAATCTGCCCGTAGACTCCTACCAGTAGAATCCTGCCTGTAGACTCTGCCCATAGACTCTGCCCGTAGACTCTGCCCATAGACTCTGCCCGTAGACTCTAGCTGAAGAATCTGCCCATAGACTCCTACCCGTACACTGCTGCCCGTATACTGCTGCACACAGGTCACCTGTAGGTCACGTGTAGGTCACACACAAGTGATGATTGTGTGGTGCCTGGCGTACGGCCACTTTTCTCTGTACTACTCAGGTCCGTCAGACTGAGGTCTGGGAGTGAGTGAGTAGTGTAGGCGAGTGTGTGAGTAGTATACGGAGATGTCACATTGTCGCAGGTGTCAACTCCATGGAGGTATTTTTAAAATAAAGAGCGATTAGAAAATCGAGTTTCTGGTGGTCTTTGTTGCGTTTATGTGATATGTCTTTATGGAACAAGATGATCATGTATAGATCATGGCAGATGGTCTATCATAGGACGAATGCTGTAGTCGTAAAACTTTGTTTAAATAAAAAAATTAATATGTTCATATTATTCAATATTATGTAAACAATAAGTATCTGAAAATATATACATGTAGACCAATTATTACGAGGTACTCAAACCAATTAGGAATTGTCCTGCACAAGGATTTGTCGTCGATTACAATGAGAAGGCTTCAACAACCAAAATATTATATTTGAATAGCGCAACTATAAGGAGGTCCTAGCTAGTATCACCTGTGTACACATATAACGCCCGCTTCTTCCCATGTCGAATTTATGGCCATACAGATGGTGGTGAAGAAGAAACCAACAAGTTTCGGTGAAAGTCATCGCTCTCCACGAGATTGATGCGGAGCGATATGAATGAGGCGACAGTTGAGTGAATGTCACGTAGCGTTCAAACGAATCGAACAATTGTTTTGACCAAAACGAGTTGCTTTCTGTATTTATAATCCACCCAATAAAAAGTGTCCATAGAAAACACGTAGGGAGTTTGTATGGACATACCCGGAGCACACAGATAGGTTGTATGCTCCGAGTGGCGCATACGGAAAAATAGTGCATAACTAAAACGAACTGATATCAACATGCCACTTGTCCAGAAAAGGTGGATAATAAATACAATATAGACTAGTTTCAGATACAAGCGGTTGTATGCTCCTCGGAGTTGACTCTGTGCAATATCCTCGCATACGCTCAGGTATTACTACGCGTCAACTCCTCGGAGCATACGGCCGCTTGTATCTGAAACCAGTCAATATTGTTTATTTATCTCACTCCTTTTATACAATAAAAGAATGGACAACACACAGGATATAGACCATGGAGAATGTACTGCAATACTCGTAGGGGCATGGAGAACAGTACCTAATGGCGTAATGGGACGAACAATAAAATAGAGATAAAGTTATTGCTCGTCATCAATAGAAGCTAAAATTTCAGGCCCATAATAATATAAAAAATGACTGTTACAATTTCACTCGGCAAAATTATCAATTAGATGAATCCCCTTGTTTTTGACGTACAACTAGAGTCAGCCTGTTTTCGTAAATTGCATCAGGAGGTGGGAGTGGATGATTATAGGGTCTGTCCTGTTGACAAATGAGTGCCCGCCCTCCTCACCCCCCTCCCCCCTCCCCACTCCCCCTCACACAGACACACAGACAGACCCCGGGTCACGTGTTTACCGCGCCGGACGCCGCACGGACGCCGCACGGACGCTGAGCTCGCGCTGACCCGGATGTGGCCCGGGCCTGGTGGCGCCCTCTGGTGTGTGCCCGGCGCTTATTAGACGCTGATCCGCGCGTTCCGTCTTACAGCGTCTCACTGACCCCTGCCTCTGATCTACCGCCACGCCCTCTCGCGTCTCAGCGCCGCATTACTGCCGCCGCCACGCCTCTAAATCCCCAATTATCGCCCGGAGGCTGGGGGGGCGGGAGGCGGGGTGCTGGGAGTTGGCGGGGCGGGGTGAGGGGGTGGGGTGGGAGGTGAGGGCGTGGGGTGGGGTGAGGGGGGCGTTGTGAGGGGTGGAGGGGAGGGGTGGGTGGCGGGGCGGAGAGGGGCGCGGGGTCTAACTGATAACGTTCATGCCACTTGGCTCCCAAATTGATCTTTTGTTGACATTCAGGACGCGCCGTGTAATCAATGTCGGACTGGATAATCCGCGCAGCTCTCATCCCGGAGTGCCCCGACCGGCCCCGATCCGCTACGAGCTGTTCCGAGCTGCTCTGAGCCAACCCGAGGCTCCCTGAACTGCTCTGAGCCAACCGATCTTCCCCGATCTGCCCCGAACTGCCCCCAATCTGCCCCAATCTGCCCCAATCTGCTCCGAGGTGCTCTGAGGTGCTCCGAGCCACCTTGATCTTCCCCAATCTGCCCCAATCTGCCCCCAATTTGCCCCGATCTGCCCCAATCTGCTCCGAGGTGCTCCGAGGTGCTCCGAGCCACCTTGATCTGCCCCAATCTGCCCCGATCTGCTCTGATCTGCTCGGAGCTTCTCTGAGCGGCTCTGACTGCCCTGATATGCGCTGATCTGCCCCGAACTGCCCCTATATGGCCAACATGCTCCAATCTGCCTCAATCTGCCCCAATATGCTCTTGGTTGCTCAGAGCTGCTCTGGGCCACCCTGCCCTGTCCCAATCTGCCCCAATCTGCTCCGATCTGCCCCAACCTACACCGATCTGCCACAATCTATCCCAAGCTGCACCGAGCTGCTCCGAGCCCACCCGAGCTCTCCCAGCCACCCTGTGCTGCCCAAATCTGCTCAGATCTGCCCCAAGGTCCCATCTTCCCCGATCTGTTCCAAGCTGGTCCGAGCCCTCCCGACCCACTCCCATCTGCCCGAGTCTGTCCTGAGCCTACCAGAGCTCCCTCATCTGCTCTGATATACCCTAATCTGTCCAGATCTGCCCCAATCTGACCCTATCTGCTCTGAGCCCAACTGACCTGCCCCAATTATTCCCAATCTGCCCCCATTTGCCCCAATCTGTACCCATCTGCTCCTAGCCCACCCAAGCCACCCTAATTCGACCAGATCTACCCTTCTGCCCTGAGCTGCCCCAATCTGCGCCGAACCGCCCTGATCTGCCTCAATCTGCCCCAGTCTGTCCTGATCTGCCCAGGGTGGCCTAGGCATAGTGGCGGGACAGAGTGGCAAGGGCGCAGCAGGTGGGTTGGGGGGGTGGGCAGAGCAGAATGGTGGGACAGAGAGATAAACAAATTGGTGGGACAGAGTGGGTGTGGTAGGCTGGGCAGGGACAAGTGGGTAAGCTTGGCCAGGAAGGGCCAGGATGAGTGGGCAAGCCGGGCCAGTCTGGGAGGAGTGGTAGGGCAGAGTAGTGGCGCAGAGTGGGTGGAGCAGGCCAGGCAGTGCGGAGCAGAGTTGTGGGGCCGAGTGGTGGGACACAGTGGGCGAGCTGCGCCGAGCGGTATGGGGCAGAGTTGACGAGTCAGACAGGGCCGAGCGGGGCAGGGCTGAGTGGGTGATCTGGGCCAGGCTGGGTGGGCCAGAGTTGTGGGGCAGTTCAGGCGGTGTGGGGCAGGGGCAGAGTGATGGGACAGAGTTGACGAGCCGGACCGGGCCGAGCGGGGCTAGGCTGAGTGGGTGATCTGGGCCAGGCTGGGTGGGCCAGAGTTGTGGAGCAGTTCAGGCGGTGCGGGGCAGGGGCAGAGTGATGGGACAGAGTTGACGAGCCGGACCGGGCCGGTCAGGGCAGGGCTGAGTGGGTGATCTGGGCCAGGTGGGGCAGGGGCAGAGTGATGGGACAGAGTTGACGAGCCCGACCGGGCAGGGCGGGGCAGGTCAAGCGGCGACCAATCAGAGACGAGGAGGAAGACGAGTAAAGTGAGGGCACGTGGCGCCCCCTGTCGACGGTAACAAGCCGCCGGCCTCGCTTTGATGTAGCCACACAAAGATAATTGGCGCTGGGCGCTGGGCGGCGGGCGGAGGGCGGCGGGCGGAGGGCGGCGGGCGGAGGGCGGCGGGCGGAGGGCGGCGGGCGGAGGGCGGCGGGCGGAGGGCGGTGTACGGCGGGCGGCGGGCGGGCGACGTGCGGTGTACAGCGAGCGGCGGCGGGCGAGCGGCGGGCGGTGTACGGTGTACGGCGGGCGGCGGGCGGCGGGCGGCGGGCGGCGGGCGGCGCGGGCGGAGCGGGTGGACAGGACGGGGCGGGCGGATACAGCGGGCGGGCGGAAGCGGGCGGTGGGCGTACGGCGGGCAGGCCCCGGGCCGGTGATCCCGCGCTCATCCTGTTGTCATTCCCGCCACGTCCGCCGATAAGACGTCCACTAGAGGGCGCCCCTGAGGACCATCATGGCGGCCGGAAGCGGGACCCGGAGGTCGTTTATGGACGTGCGTGTGGGCGCGGCCGGCAGAGGGCAGCAGGGCGGGCCTCGTAAGGCGGGGAGAGTCTGAAGGCGGCGGGCGGCGGCGGATTGAAGCCCTCCATAATGAATGGAGGCGGAGATTGGTCGCCTTCTGTCGGCGCTTCACCGACCACAAACGACGCGAGATCTCGCGTTAACGGACATTACGGCGCCACGTCAGCGACACGTAAATAAAGTTTGTAAAATACTCCCGGCTCAGCCACAGCGCCTCCCAGTCTGGAAAACGGGCCTCAGTACTCCTATATAAGGCTAGCCTGTAAGCCTGGACTATGTAATCATATACAGGGCTAGCCTGTAAGCCTGGCCTATGTAATCATATATAGGGCTAGCCTGTAAGCCTGGCCTATATATGAATATATAGGACTAGCCTGTAAGCCTGGACTGTGTACTCATACATAGTGCTAGCCTGTAAGCCTGGCTTGTGTACTCATATATAGGACTAGCCTGCAAGCCTGGACTATGTAATCATATATAAGGCTAGCCTGTAAGCCTGGCCTATGTATGAATATATAGGGCTAGCCTGTAAGCCTGGCCTGTGTATGAATATATAGGGCTAGCCTGTAAGCCTGGCCTATGTAATCATATACAAAGCTAGCCTGTAAGCCTGGACTATGTATGAATATATAGGGCTAGCCTGTAAGCCTGGCCTATGTATGAATATATAAGGCTAGCCTGTAAGCCTGCACTATGTAATCATATATAAGGCTAACCTGTAAGCCTGGACTGTGTAATCATATATAGGGCTAGCCTGTGAGCCTGGACTATGTAATCATATATAGGGCTAGCCTGTAAGCCTGGCCTATGTACTCATATATAGGGCTAGCCTGTAAGCCTGGACTATGTAATCATATATAGGGCTAGCCTGTAAGCCTGGCCTATGTAATCATATATAGGGCTAGCCTGTAAGCCTGGACTATGTAATCATATATAGGGCTAGCCTGTAAGCCTGGCCTATGTAATCATATATAGGGCTAGCCTGTAAGCCTGGACTATGTAATCATATATAGGGCTAGCCTGTAAGCCTGGCCTATGTACTCATATATAGGGCTAGCCTGTAAGCCTGGACTATGTTATCATATATAGGGCTAGCCTGTAAGCCTGGACTATGTAATCATATACAGGGCTAGCCTGTAAGCCTGGACTATGTAATCATATATAGGTCTAGCCTGTAAGCCTGGCCTATGTGCTCATATACAGGGCTAGCCTGTAAGCCTGGACTATGTAATCATATACAGGGCTAGCCTGTAAGCCTGGACTATGTAATCATATATAGGTCTAGCCTGTAAGCCTGGACTATGTAATCATATGTAGGGCTAGTCTGTAAGCCTGGCCTATGTATGAATATATAGGACTAGCCTGTAAGCCTGGACTATGTAATCATATATAGGGCTAGCCTGTAAGCCTGGACTATGTATGAATATATAGGGCTAGCCTGTAAGCCTGGCCTGTGTAATCATATATAGGTCTAGCCTGAAAATCCGGCCTATATGTACTCATATATTAAGCCAGGTAGTGCCTTGCCTGCAAATCTGACCTATGTACTCATATATAAGGCTAACCTGGAAATCAGGCCTATATATAATTATATATTAGGTCAGATTAAGCGGACCTCGTGAATATTAATTATGTGGACAGTGACCAGTCTACAGTCACACCCAGCTAAGCGGACACCCGCCGTACACAGCTACAGTGTCTCACGTTATGAGGGTCCCGCTACACATGGTAAAAAAACCGATATAGGGCTTGGTCGGCTTAAATCCCACACGGTATCCTGTGTTTGCCTGAAACCAAATAGTTCTGTTCTCTGTAGCCTTCTTAGAGCAGAAATACTTAATAATATATATCCATAGCTTCAGAAATTGATGATGAAGTGTAGCTTTAGGGTCGTTTTATTCTTTAAAAAAATAACACTCAATAGGAAATGACAAAATAGTAAGTTGTCTTCGAGGTTATGAAATAATACACTCTCCAAGCAAAGCAAAAGGTCAGGCAGGAGAGTAAGAGACAGATCCTGCCCTGTAGTGCAGTCAAGATTCATCACAGGGCGTCAGAACATTTTGAAAGTGAGGGGGCGGCAAACTGAAAAATTGCTGACTTTTTTCTTGGTATTGAATCAGACTTTGAGATTGACCTCTCCCATTGGATTAACCGTAAATCTTTGAAAAATCTGAGAAAAGTCTGTCGTTACCTTCATTACACACAAAAAAGTCAGACTCTGACACTTTCCCACAGTGAAAAGTCAGGGCTTAGCCATCATTGCAGGCTAAAGAGTCAGACTCTGATATTTTTCCACGGTGAAAAGTCAGGGTTTAGCCATCATTGCACGCCAAAGAGTCAGACTTTGATATCTTACCAAGGGAAAAATCAGGGCTTAGCCATCATTGCACGGTAAAAGATCAGAATTTGACACTTTTCCACAGTGAAAAGTCAGGGTTTAGCCATCATTGCACGGTAAAAGGTCAGACTTTGACATATTTCCATGCTGAAAAGTTAGGGCTTAGACATCATTGCACGCTAAAGAGTCAGACTTTGACACTTTTCCATGGTGAAAAATCAAAACAGTTTTTACACTTGATTGAGTTAAATTTGAAGGTGCTGACTTTTTTGGGGCTGGTAAAAAAATCCCCCCCCCCCTATTGTGACGCCACTGCTGTCATCAGATCATAGGCGTATTCCTATCTAAAAGTGTAAGTATTAAACAGGTGGGAACCAGCCAAGGTCAAGGCGGCCTCTAGATTTAACCCGACCAGAGCTAACTTTGTGTAGCTCTGGTTGCCAGTGTAATAAAAACGTTGCGGGTCTGAGTGTACCAGCTGGTGGCTGTCTCAGTGACATAAAGACTTCAAGGTCATTAAGGTCACGGTGTGCACAACAAGGACACACCCCCACGCCCCCTAGCGTTCACTCTGCCAACTAATATTCACACAGCCCCACGCTTTGTCTTTCAGATACATCACTTTTAATTCACCGTTACTGATTAAATATGAACTTCACTTTGCTGGCACACCCTCAATGGGCGATAATTAGTAAATATAGGGAAGCCGCCATTGTGTAGTGCGCATGTCGGCGCATCACGTGATTAGTAGATTGACAGTAGGTTAACTATAGCGTGGAGATACCGTTAATTTGTGTTCTAAAGGTATCTTTTTACTCGTGTGAAACAATGCGGGGATAGCGTTTACTGAATGGCGTTCTGTTTGATGTGTACGGAATATGGATACGGTGTAGTATAGGGAAACGGGGTGAGGGTGCCTGAATGTAATCTGTACTGAGTTGAAGTGGTCGGAAATATTCACCGAGTTTGAAGAACGAGGTGAATATCCCCGATCAAAAACAAAAATGAACAGATGTAATTCAGACACACTCACTATGTTTCCTTATTATTGTATGCGTGGAAATGATTAAAAACGTCATTTTAGAACAAGTCATGTGGTTCGGAGAGCAAGAACTATTAGTTCGTGCACAGTATGCAGAATGGGATCCGCACAGCTGGCCAGTAAGACATTCGTGGGTGGGGGAGGTGGGTGGGGGTCAAATATTTCAGAAATTGTGTGTACATACTTTATGGATTGCTCCTCTGATATCTTTGAGCCAGTAAACTGACTGAGACAAAATGAAGTTTCACAGAAATGTGAAATGGTTCACAAAATATAGATCTGGTTAATAATAAACAACATATGCCTTCAGTCCGGGTTAGTAATGGTATGAATGTGATCCGCATGTTGTATCGTTGCCTAGTAATGCTTTGATATGACCCGTATTCAGTATTGTTTATTGGTCACAGTTTGAATGTGATCCACATGTTGTATCACTGATAAGTAATGAAAAAGAAACCAACAAGTTTTGGTCAAAGTCATCATTCTCCATGAGTTTGATGTGGATTGATATGAATGAGGCGATGGCTGAGTGAATATCACGTAGCGTTCAAACAACAACTTTGACCAAAACGAGTTGCTGTCTGTATTTATCTCACCCCTGTATACACTAAAACAATGGATAATGCACACCATATAGAACATGGAGAATGTACTGCAATACTCATAGGGGCATGGAGAATGAGTTCCGAATGTTAAGCATATGGGGGAAAAATCCCAGGGGTGAAACAATGGTTTGAAGCTGATCTGCATGTTGCATCGTTGGTTAGTAACGGTTTGATTGAGATCTGCATGTTGTATCATTGATCAGGGACCTGTTTCACTAGTCAGTGACATGTCTAGATGGCGTCTAGATGGTGTGTCCGGTTTCATAAGAACTAGACATTAGACTTTGTTTTGTCCGCTCTTGCTAGCACTGTTGGTGCCGCTTTTCATATCTGTCTAACACTTTTGTCACAAAACTAGTGAAACATTTCCATGATGTGTCTAGATTTGTCTAATTCATATGTTTGGGGTCTGTATTTCCTAAGGGTAGCTACTTGTGGTGTCATGAAACTAGACAAACCAAATGTCTGTATGGTGTCACAGACATGTCGCGAGACTAGTGAAACAGGTCCCTGTTACAGTTTGAATGTGATCCGCATGTTGTATCATTGGTTACGAACAAGCTGAATGTGATCCTCATGTTTTATTTCTGGATAGCAACTGTCTTAATTTCATCAGCATGTTTTATTATTGCTTAGAATTATAGAAGAAACCAACAAGTTTTTATCAAAGTCATCATTCAAATGAGATGGAGAACAATGACAAAAAACTAGTTGTTTTCTGTATTTATCTCACCCCATGGAGAATAGACTGCAATACTCAGAGGGCCATGGAGAATGAGTTGCCAATGTTAAGCCAATGGGACAAAAAGGGGTGAGATAATGGTTTGAATTTGATCAGCATTTTGTATTGTTGCTTAGTAACGGTTAGACTGTAATCTGCATTTTGTATTGTTGGTTAGTAACGGTTAGACTGTAATCTGCATTTTGTATTGTCGGTTAGTAACGGTTAGACTGTAATCTGCATTTTGTATTGTTGGTTAGTAACGGTTAGACTGTAATCTGCATTTTGTATTGTCGGTTAGTAACGGTTAGACTGTAATCTGCATTTTGTATTGTCGGTTAGTAACGGTTTGACTGTAATCTGCATTTTGTATTGTTGGTTAGTAACGGTTAGACTGTAATCTGCATTTTGTATTGTCGGTTAGTAACGGTTAGACTGTAATCTGCATTTTGTATTGTTGGTTAGTAACGGTTAGACTGTAATCTGCATTTTGTATTGTTGGTTAGTAACGGTTTGACTGTAATCTGCATTTTGTGTTGTTGGTTAATAACGGTTAGACTGTAATCTGCATTTTGTATTGTTGGTTAATAACGGTTAGACTGTAATCTGCATTTTGTATTGTTGGTTAGTAACGGTTTGACTGTAATCTGCATTTTGTGTTGTTGGTTAGTAACGGTTTGATTAAGATCCGCATGTTGTATCATTGGTTAATAACAGTTTGAATGTGATCCACATGTTGTATGGTTGCTATGCTGTCCAAATCTAAACTTCGTTATTAAAACATGGCGGTAACAGAAATGGCAATTTGTATGATAAATGAAAAGAATGAACAGATTAATCAACTCTGGACAAATGAGGAGACTGGAGTCGATCGATGATCTTTAATCTCCATCTCTGGATCTCACACTCAGCCGCTCGCCTCGCCACCCACAAAAAAAACACTCACTCACTTTCATTAAAACTCGATCGTAAAGTCACCTCACAGGTGGACCTGCCCTGCACCGCCAGTCAATTCAGATTCATTCAATATCGCTCAAACACAATCTGCGATTTCATTCACACACAAAAAAGATGGTATTTCATTAACTCGGGCTGGCCTTAGTGCGTACGGGGGGCGGGGGCGGGGTGGGCGGCAGGGGCGGTGTGAGCAGGTAGACGGGGGCGGGAGCAGCTCCCCCGGCGTATGAGGGGCGGCGGGGGGCGGGCGGAGGGCGGCGGGCGGAGGGCGGCGGGCGGTGTACGGCGGGAGGCGGGCAGCGGGCGGCGGGCGGCGGGCGGTGTACGGCGGGCGGCGGGCGGCGGGCGGCGGGCGGTGTACGGCGGGCGGCGGGCGGCGGGCGGAGGGCGGCGGGCACGAGGGAACGGCGGGTAGCAGCGGACAGACGGGGGAGTACAGGGGCGGGCGGCGCCGTGTTTGTTGGCGGGGAACGCTGGCCTCACGTGCCGCCACCTCATCAAACCCCACCCGGTCTTAATTGCCGGGGAGTGGCCGACACAAGCGCCGGCGGGCATCGCCTTGCGGTGGAGATAGACATCGGAGCCGATTGTCGTCTGCCACTCAGAAAACCGCACGATGGAACGCCCGCCCGTCCGCCCGCCCGCCCGCAAATTCCCGCCATTTTCTGCATTTCCGTATTTTACCCAGAATTCCTCAATGGTCGTCTGCTTCTTCAGTTAGTTCCCTTTTCCGTCGCCGTGTGGCTCTGGTTTCGGTCTTGAACACCGGAAGTCGGCAGGACGCTGAGTTTGAGACGCGCGGGTTGTGGGCGGGAGACGCCCGCGGCACAGGAAGTGATAAGCATCTTAATCAGTGCGCAGGCGTGTAATCAGTGCCGGCGGCAGCCTGCAGGTGGCGCGCAACACTGTGGGATCTCGATATAACACAATATTTGTCAATCTCACAGCGCAGACGAGATCCCTATCGCAGCGACGCGGCTCGGAGAGCGAGGATCCCGCTTGGAGACCAGCACGCCACCGTCAGCGCCAGTACGCCCCCCTCTCCGGCCTCTCTGTCTGCTAGAGGTCACCTAGACTTGCTCAAGTCTTTGATTATGAACATTCATTACATGATTAATCGCAATCAGAATAAAGTTCATTTTAGGATGTATCCTTCTCTGACTGGCCCATGAGTCAAAGACTTGTCCACTAAGAACAGAATCTCCTGTTTATGGCCCCAAGCCGCTCCCTGTAACCCCCAAACACCTCCTACCCCTCCCCCTGCCCTCCTCCAGTTCCCTGGCCATCTTTGTTATAATAGCAATATATATATTTCGTCTAATCACTGGCCAGGATATCTGTATGGAGAGTGTTGGAAATACTGGCGCTATACAGCACCAGAAATCCAACACCATTACCGATTGTATCAGTCCCAGTTTTCCAGTGAGGAGGGTAGCCATAGGATACAGGGGCTGCAGCCAGTATCCCAGCGCGGAGGGTAGCCATAGGATGCAGGGACTGGAGCCAGTATCCCAGCGAGGAGGGTAGCCATAGGATGCAGGGACTGGAGCCAGTATCCCAGTGAGGAGGGTAGTCATAGGATGCAGGGACTGGAGCCTGTATCCCAGCAAAGAGGGTAGCCATAGGATGCAGGGACTGGAGCCAGTATCCCAGTGAGGAGGGTAGTCATAGGATGCAGGGACTGGAGCCTGTATCCCAGCAAGGAGGGTAGCCATAGGATGCAGGGACTGGAGCCAGTATTCCAGCGAGGCGGGTAGCCATAGGATGCAGGGACTGGAGCCTGTATCCCAGCGAGGAGGGTAGCCATAGGATACAGGGACTGGAGCCAGTATCCCAGCGAGGAGGGTAGCCATAGGATGCAGGGACTGGAGCCAGTATCCCAGTGAGGAGGGTAGTCATAGGATGCAGGGACTGGAGCCTGTCTACCAGCAAGGAGGGTAGCCATGGGATGCAGGGACTGGAGCCTGTATCCCAGTGAGGAGGGTAGCCATAGGATGCAGGGACTGGAGCCTGTCTACCAGCGAGGAGGGTAGCCATGGGATGCAGGGACTGGAGCCTGTATCCCAGCGAGGAGGGTAGCCAAAGGATGCAGGGACTGGAGCCAGTATCCCAGCGAGGAGGGTAGCCATAGGATGCAGGGACTGGAGCCAGTATCCCAGCGAGGAGGGTAGCCATAGGATGCAGGGACTGGAGCCAGTATTCCAGCGAGGAGGGTAGCCATAGGATACAGGGACTGGAGCCAGTATTCCAGCGAGGAGGGTAGCCATAGGACGCAGGGACTGGAGCCAGTCTAGAGGTCACTCTGTGTAATGAATAATGAGGGACTGAATGTCGATATGCAACATGAGATCCCGAAACGCCACAGGGGCGGGGTTTTTACATTGGAAACCTATAAAAGTTTATTGTCAGAGCTCGCAAAGTAATTGACCAAGCTTCATCCCTCACATTGACTTACGGGCTAACCTTTGTGAAATAATCCCATATTGAGTATTTTTTGTAAATACTCAATGGGCGTTGGATACGAGTTCCTGATATTAGGTCTACGGGGGAAAATACCAGGTGTGAGATAACAGTTAATATGCCACACTAACTGAGTTTTCAGTCAATATGCCACACAAATAGGGTTTTCAGTCAAAATACCACCAGCAGGGATTTGATATGCTGTATCACATGAACAGAATCGTCAGTCAATATGCCACAGAAACAGAATCGTCAGTCAATATGCCACACAAACAGAGTTTTCTGTTGATATCCCACATAAATAGGGGTTTCCAGTCAATATGCCATTCGGGCAAGGTTTTCAGTCGATACGCTACACGGGCAGGATTTTCAGTTGATACGCTACACGGGCAGGGTTTTCAGTTGTTAGGCCGCACAACCAAAATTTTGAGTCAATATGTCACCAGTGGCGTTTACAGTTGATATGCCTGTACCACATTAAGAGAGTATTCAGTCGATATGCTTCATGAGAAGAATTTTCAGTCGATACGCCATATGAGCAGAATTTTCATTCGATACGCCATATGAGAAGAGTTTTCAGTCGATATGCAACATAAACAAAGTTTTTGTTTGATATGCCACATAAACAGAGTTTTCAGTCGATACGCAACATAAACAGAGTTTTTAGTCGATATGCAACATAAACAGAGTTTTTAGTCGATATGCAACATAAACAGAGTTTTTAGTCGATATGCAACATAAACAGAGTTTTTAGTCGATATGCAACATAAACAGAGCTTTTAGTCGCTACACAACATAAACAGCATTTTTTAGTCAATACGCCACATAAACAGTTTTTAGTCGATACGCAACGTAAACAGAGTTTTTAGTCGATATGCCACAAGACCAAAGTTTTCAGTTGTTATGTCAGATAAGCAGAATTTTCAGTCGATATGCCACACAAGCAGGGTTTTCAGTCAATACACCACATGGGCAGGGTTTTCAGTCAATACGCTACACAGGCAGGGTTTTCAGTCAATACGCCACAAGGGCAGGATTTCTTTATGTTACATTAGACGAGTGCGGATCAATATTACACTAATTAATATCCAATTGCATCCAATCCTAAATATAACAGCAGATAATAATTATTTGTAAAATGAAATGCCCAGGAAAGCTGTTCCCTTGTTATACTCCCATGTAAAAACGCCCACCTAGAGAATGAACGCTACACACAAAGATGAATAACAAATCCGTTGTGTATTGTTGGTTCTTCATTCACATATCAACATCCTTTCTGAAGTGTGAGTTCTTCATTGAGAGACGGACAGGGTGCAGGGTAAATAACGTTATCAGCGTGCCCCGTGCCGTGATCCCCACTGATTAACAACCTCCCGGGGGTGTAGGTCGGGTACAGACGAGCAGAGATAAAGCACTCTCACGCTAATTACCGCGATATAGATCAGTGACCATGTGTTACCCTGCTACCCCACTGCCTGCCCTGACTCGGATGTACTGAAGAAGAAACCAACAAATTCTGGTCAAAATCTGCAATTTATTTTGTCGGGATTTTCAGCTGATATGCCACGATAGCCCTGTTTCCATTGGCCGCTTTCCCGTCGCCGATCTACAGTCAGGAACAACCGACAGACTTTTTTTTATTAACGAGCTTCGCTATTTTTTTTATTTGACAACAAGAATCGTTACATAATTCACCATGTTGAACTTGAAAATTGTTCCATATAAAAATGAACACTAACCAACACAAAATCGGTCAATGGAAAGGACCAAGCTTGTGAAATGACCCACGACTTTTTCTGTTTAGATTATGGAATGTGGCACCACCCACCACTAAGTGAAAGCTTGGGCACTGAGTGAAATTTTCTACCCTCACAAATTTTTTGATACCCTCGCCAGTCGGTGGCACCACCGACAGACTTTCTGGGTAACTCAAAAAATCTACACCCTTTTCGTCAGCCAATGGAAACAGGCCAATAGGCAGGGTTTCTTCTTGTTACATTAGGCGAAGATGGATCAACATTGCATTGATTGATATGAAGTTGGTAAGTTTTGGTCAAAGTCGTCATTCTCCACAAGTTTGATGCGGAGTGATATGAACGAGGTGACAGCCGAGTGAATATCACGTAGCATTCAAATGAGTTGGAGAACTTCTTTGACCAAAATGATTTGCTTTCTGTTATCTATTTGGTGTGCTAAAGAAGAAACCAACAAGCTTTGGTCAAAGTCGTCATTCTGAGCGACAGCTGAGTGAATATCACTAGTATTCAAACGAGTCGGAGAATGACTTCTTTGACCCAAACCAGTTGCTTTCTGTATTTTTATTATCCATCATATACAAAGACCCTATTCAAAATGTATGGCGACTAATTAAACCACGACGCATTGTATAAAACATGTCAGATACCATAACTGTGGTATACGGATTCAAACCTGTGGTATACGGTCTCAAAACCAAGGTATACGGAAAAATTAGTCCCTTTGTGTTATAGAGCAAAGAAATAGTCTCTATTGTTATAGCCTTTACTATGGCAATTGCGGGGTTTAATTTATTCGAAAAGATGGATAATAGATACGACAAACAATGGTTATGTGGACAGGCGGCTCTGTAAACCACTCGAGGTTGAGGTCGTGATACACTCGCTAGCGCTGGTGTACTACTACGTGTCAACTTCTCGTGATTTACGACTGCCTGTCCACAAAAACCATCGATTACTATATACCCATGCCGTATATATACTGTAAATACGCACCGTTTTGGCATATGACGTAAAAATACTGTACGGACCACTTGTCCGTACACTAAAATACGGACCACCTAGCCATACACATTTATCAAAATTTTGGTTGTTAAGAAAAATGAAATCGATTCTTTTTTAATTTCGGGTATTTAGTAAATATATAATGTCCAATCATGCTTGTACAAGTCACATAACTCGATGCTAATTTACCGTTTGTACGGAACTCGGCGTAAACGCCTTGGTCCGTACAAACGGTAAATTAGCATCTCGTTCTGTGACTTGTACAGCATGGTCAGGACGTTCTATATAATTACTGTCTATATCTCAACCTGTACACACTACAGAATGGATTATGCAAGGATATAGACCATGGAGAATATATATACTTGGTTTGTTTGTCTGTGTGTGGTAGAGTCTCCGGCCCCTCTTTCAGCATGTTGCTACAGGCTTGTCACCAGCCATCACAACCTTAATACACTCACAGGGGGTGGGGCGGGGGGCAAGGGGGGTCACGAGGGGGGGAGGAGGATGCAGAAGGGGGGTGCAGGGCATTGCATGATGGGAAGGAGGTGGAGGGTGGGGAGTGGCGGCCCCTCGTGTCAGGGCAGCGTACTAATCAGGGTGTTGTGAGTTTTATCTTCTCCATTCAGAGAGCGAATCGCTTGTCATTCATAAACTGACACATCATTTACCAGTGCTACCCTATCCCCATAGACACCCCATACAGAAACCCCATAACCCCATAGAAACCCCATACACCTCATCTCCATTCAGAGAGTGAATCGCTTGTCATTCATAAACTGACACATCATTTACCAGTGCTACCCTATCCCCATAGACACCCCATACATCCCGTACACCCCATAGAAACCCCATACACCTTGTCCCCATTCAGACAGTGAATTGCTTGTCATTCATAAACTGACACGTCATTTACCAGTGTTATCCTTTCCCCATAGACACCCCATAGGCCCCTTACACCCCATAGAAACCCCATACATCCCATAGAAACCTCATACAACCCATAGAAACCCCATACACCTCGTCCTCATTCGGAGACTGAATCACTTGTCATTCATATATTGACACATTATTTACCAGTGCTATCCTATCCACATAGACACCCCATACACCCTGTACATCCCATAGAAACCCCATAAACCCCATGGAAAGCCCATAACTCCATAAAAACCCTATACACATTGCTTTGTCTGCTTTCAGAGCGCAAGCAGCCTGTCACCAATGACCGGATATGTCATTTACCAGTGCCACTGTATTCCCCATAGAAACCCCATACACCCCATAGAAACCCCATACACCTCATCATCTCCATTCAAAACGTGAGCGACTCTTGATTCGTAACCAATACATAATTTAACAATGCTACCCTATCTCTATAGACACCCCATACCCCATACCCAGCCCACACCTCATACACCCACACCCTATAAACTTGTCATTCATACGCTGAAAAGTCATTTACCTGTATTGCGCCACACCCCTATGCACCAGATACATACAATTACCCCATGCACAGCCAACACCCCATAGAACCCAAATACACTTAAACTGCATACACCCACACCCCATACAATTGCATCTCATACACCCTATACACCGCCACCCCATAGAAACCCCACACACCCATACACCCCCAACCCTACCCTCAAACCCGTAACAACCACCCCATAAGCCTTGTCATTCATAAATACACAATATTACCATGATTTCGATCTGAGTGGCCGTATTCTCCGCGTAGTATTGCGTAGCCTCAACTACAAGGAGAATACGGCCACACAGATCGAAATCATGGTAATGTTGTATTTATTACTCACTTACTTTTTAGATTTAAGCAATAAATATATGATCGTTAGAAAAATTTTCAACGTAATTAAGAAGTTATGTTTGGGACTACTTTCATCTCAAAAATCTGTATCCTCCTAGGAGGGTACGGAGCTCCGTATCCTCCTCAGAAGCGATCTGTAATCTCCATAGGCCTAGTATGGAGACTCCGTATCAGGTGGGTAATAAAATCCCATCTCATACACCCTATACACCGCCACCCCATAGAAACCCCACACACCCATACACCCCGAACCCATACACTCACACCCGTTACAACCACCGCATAAGCCTTGTTATTCATAAATCTTGATGCATGCCTCATAGAAATTTGAATCTGGGTTTGAAGTATATCAAGACACAAACCCAGGCCAGCTGACGCCCCTGCCAGTGTCACGCATACTGGTAGATACGATCTCCATGCTGTGTTAATCACCCTCGTTAGGCTGTAATTTGCCGGCCGTGCCTGCTGGGAGTCGTCTTGACTCGGCACGGTGCATGCTGCTGACAGTTGGTCTCTCACTTATTGGTTCTGACTTACTGCGAGCTGTGGTCATGAACCGCGGCCAGGAACAATGCCCGCTCCTTCTGCCTGCGTTAATATTGGCACAACTCGGCATGGCTTATCATCTCTGAGTGGTCCCTGTACTGAGTAGGTGGAAACATGTACTATGAGACGACTTATATAGAACTGCAAAGAGAATCGTATAAATACACAATACTCCACGAGTTTGGAAGGGCAGCAATCTTCATCGAGGCGAAGCCGAGTGACGATTACGGCCCTTTCAAACGAGTGTAGTATAGTTTATTTTACGATTCGAGTACGGTTCTGGATTTATCTCGCCCCTTTTAAGGTTAGGGGAGTTGAAATTTCTGGTCTTGTCTTGTCATCTCTCTAAATTGGTCAATCGCCTATGACGTCATCTCGTATTCACTACGCCACGACCATGGCGTAGTATTGTCACTTTACCAGGGTGATCGTTGAGTATTTTTTTCTAATGTTATTCCTATGGCTACACTTGTACCTGGGGTAAGATAAAACTCGGCAGGCCTTATCATCTCTGAGTGTACTGAGTAGGTGGTAACTTGTACTATGAGAAGATAACTTGGCAGGCCTTGTCATCTCCGAGTGGTCCCTGTACTGAGTAGGTGGTAACTTGTACTATGAGAAGATAACTTGGCAGGCCTTATTATCTCTGAGTGGTCCCTGTACTGAGTAGGTGGTAACTTGTACTATGAGAAGATAACTTGGCAGGCCTTATCATCTCTGAGTGGTCCCTGTACTGAGTAGGTGGTAACTTGTACTATGAGAAGACAACTCGGCAGGCCTTGTCATCTATGAGTGGTCCCTGTACTGAGTAAACAGTAACGTGTACTATGAGAAGACAACTCGTTAGGCCTTGTCATCTCTGAGTGGTCCCTGTACTGAGTAGGTGGTAACTTGTACTATGAGAAGACAACTCGGCTCGGGCTTGCCACCTGTCAGTGGTCCCTGTACTGAGTAGGTGGTAACTTGTACTATGAGAAGACAACTCGTTAGGCCTTGTCATCTCTGAGTGGTCCCTGTACTGAGTAGGTGGTAACTTGTACTATGAGAAGACAACTCGGCTCGGGCTTGCCACCTGTCAGTGGTCCCTGTACTGAGTAGGTGGTAACTCGTACTATGAGAAGACAACTCGGCATGGCTTAACATCTATGAGTGGTCCCTGTACTGAGTAGGTGGTAACTTGTACTATGAGAAGACAACTCGGCAGGCCTTATCATCTCTGAGTGGTCCCTGTACTGAGTAAACAGTAACTTGTACTATGAGAAGACAACTCGTCAGGCCTTATCATCTCTCAGGGGTCCCTGTACTGAGTAAACAGTAACTTGTACTATGAGAAGACAACTCGGCAGGCCTTATCATCTCTGAGTGGTCCCTGTACTGAGTAGATGGTAACTTGTACTATGAGAAGACAACTCGGCAGGCCTTGTCATCTCTGAGTGGTCCCTGTACTGAGTAGGTGGTAACTTGTACTATGAGAAGACAACTCGGCAGACCTTATCATCTCTGAGTGGTCCCTGTACTGAGTAAACAGTAACTTGTACTATGAGAAGACAACGCGGCTCGGGCTTGCCACCTGTCAGGGGTCCCTGTACTGAGTAGATGGTAACGTGTACTATGAGAAGACAACTCGGCAGACCTTATCATCTCTGAGTGGTCCCTGTACTGAGTAAACAGTAACTTGTACTATGAGAAGACAACTCGTCAGGCCTTGTCATCTCTGAGTGGTCCCTGTACTGAGTAGGTGGTAACTTGTACAATGAGAAGACAACTCGGCAGGCCTTATCATCTCTGAGTGGTCCCTGTACTGAGTAGGTGGTAACTTGTACAATGAGAAGACAACTCCGCAGGCCTTATCATCTCTGAGTGGTCCCTGTACTGAGTAGGTGGTAACTTGCACTATGAGAAGACAACTCCGCAGGCCTTATTATCTATGAGTGGTCCCTGTACTGAGTAGGTGGTAACTTGTACTATGAGAAGACAACTCGGCAGGCCTTATCATCTCTGAGTGGTCCCTGTACGGAGTAGGTGGTAACTTGTATTATGAGAAGACAACTCGGCTCGGGCTTG
Organism: Alentia gelatinosa; assembly: GCA_950022655.1. NCBI lineage: Eukaryota > Metazoa > Annelida > Polychaeta > Phyllodocida > Polynoidae > Alentia > Alentia gelatinosa. The sequence goes on along the minus strand of OX465581.1, from coordinate 121,454,930 downwards.
CCACCTGTCAGTGGTCCCTGTACTGAGTAGGTGGTAACTTGTACAATGAGAAGACAACTCGTCAGGCCTTATCATCTCTGAGTGGTCCCTGTCCTGAGTAGGTGGTAACTTGTACTATGAGAAGACGACTGGGCATGGCTTATCATCTCTGAGTGGTCCCTGTACTGAGTAAACAGTAACTTGTACTATGAGAAGACAACTCGGCTCGGGCTTGCCACCTGTCAGTGGTCCCTGTACTGAGTAAACAGTAACTTGTACTATGAGAAGACAACTCGGCAGGCCTTATCATCTCTGAGTGGTCCATGTACTGAGTGGATGGTAACTTGTACTATGAGAAGACAACTCGCAGGCCTTATCATCTCTGAGTGGTCCCTGTACTGACTAGATGGTAACTTGTACTATGAGAAGACGACTCGGCAGGCCTTATCATCTCTGAGTGGTCCATGTACTGAGTGGATGGTAACTTGTACTATGAGAAGACAACTCGCAGGCCTTATCATCTCTGAGTGGTCCCTGTACTGAGTAGGTGGTAACTTGTACTATGAGAAGACAACTCGGCAGGCCTTATCATCTCTGAGTGGTCCCTGTACTGAGTAGGTGGTAACTTGTACTATGAGAAGACAACTCGTTCAATGTGAAGCGTTGCACCCACCAACGCCAGTCCAACATGGTCCACTGCCACGATTTTGTCTGACCTCCCAATGAAATTTTATTACAGTCGGGAAGTCAATTGTAAGGCCTACTGAGTCCCCATATATTTTCAATGGGGACTTACCATTATACGATGGATAATAAGGGTAGTTACATTAACCTGCCCTGTGTTAGTGACAGTAGTTATATTAACCTGTCTGTATTAGTGACGGTAGTTACATTAACCTGCCCTGTGTTAGTGACAGTAGTTATATTAACCTGCCTGTATTAGTGACGGTAGTTATATCAACCTGCCTGTATTAGTGACGGTAGTAACATCAACCTGCCTGTATAAGTGACGGTAGTTACATCCACCTGCCCTGTATTAGTGACGGTAGTTATATCAACCTGCCTGTATTAGTGACGGTAGTTACATCAACCTGCCTGTATTAGTGACGACTACATACATTAACCTGCCTGTATTAGTGACGGTAGTTCCATTAACCTCCCCTGTATTAGTGACGAGTACTTACATTAACCTGCCTGTATTAGAGACGGGCAGTCGCTGTGTATCCCTCACAGTTAGGCACGGCCAGGAGATGCTCCTTAACTCGGAGCACCTCCTTCGGGACCTAACTTCGCGCTCGTCTCAATTAGCCGCTGGCCCGGTGCACGATCGACGCGGCAACGTGATTCACATTTAATTATGTTGTGATAACTGCTTTAATTCCCAGCCAGAAGAAGTCGGTCCCCAGCGACCCCGCCCGTCTTCACCGCCGCCAAAAACCCTGCTTGGAGAGTGATTCATCGGCCGTGGAGCCGTGTGGAGGCCGGGGGGAGGCCGGGGGGAGGCCGGGGGAGGCCGGGGGGAGGCGGGGGCGGACGGGCACGGCGGGGGGAGAGTCGTTAGGACACCGCGCACCAAGTCCTCCAAGGATTTCTGCAAATGGAAAAGATGGCAACTGACGAGGCAATATTGGCGTCTTCACGAAATGCAAAGCGTCAGGGGGAAGAGTGGGCGCCAGCCTCGTACTGAATACTTAATGCGGGAAGATCTCAGCCGCCAGGGGGCATTACAGAGAGGTGCGGGGGCAGGTTGAGGAGAGATGGGGGGGGCAGGGTGAGGGGAGAGGGCAGTAGTGTAAGGGGAGAGGGCATTACAGAGAGGAGAGGGGGCAGCAAGATTTGAGGAGAGGGGGGCAGTAGGGTGAGGGCAGGGGAAGCAGGGTGAGGGCAGAGGGCATGGTGTGATGAGAGGGGGCAGCAGGGCAAGGGGAGAGGGCAGTACTGTAAGATGAAGTTGTAGGAGAGGGGCAGGACGGTGAAGAGACGGGGCAGCAGGGTAAGAGGATAGGGTAGCAGGGTGAGGGCAGCAGGGTAATGGGGAGAGGGCAGCACTGGAAGGAGAGGGGGCAGCAGGGTAAGGGGAGGGGGCAGCAGGATGAGGAGAGGGGGCAGCAGGGTGAGGCAGAGGGCAGAGTGTGAGGAGAGGGTGAGGGCAGCAGGGTGAGAAGAAGGGGGCAGCTGGGTAAGGGTCTTTTCTGCAATGCTTGTCTTCAGATGACTGTTAGGATAAGGGCAGGTATGATTGGGAAGTGGCAGGTTAGGGGTAGGTATGAAGGGGAGGGGGAATGGGAGGGTTAGGTATCATGGGGAAGTGGCAGGTGAGGGGTGGGAATGATGGGGAAGTGGCAGGTGAGGGGCAGGAATGATGGGGATGTGGCAGGTGAGGGGCAGGAATGATGGGGAAGTGGCAGGTGAGGGGCAGAAATGATGGGGAAGTGGCAGGTAAGGGGCAAGAATGATGGGGAAGTGGCAGGTGAGGGGCAGGAATGATGGGGAGGTGGCAGGTGAGGGGCAGGAATGATGGGGAAGTGGCAGGTGAGGGGCAGGAATGATGGGGAAGTGGCAGGTATGGGGCAGGAATGATGGGGAAGTGGCAGGTATGGGGCAGGAATGATGGGGAAGTGGCAGGTATGGGGCAGGAATGATGGGGAAGTGGCAGGTATGGGGCAGGAATGATGGGGAAGTGGCAGGTAAGGGGCGGGTATCATGGGGAGGTGCCAGGAATGATGGGGATGTGGCAGGTAAGGGGCGGGTATCATGGGGAGGTGCCAGGAATGATGGGGAAGTGGCAGGTGAGGGGTGGGTATCATGGGGAGGTGCCAGGAATGATGGGGAAGTGGCAGGTAAGGGGCGGGTATCATGGGGAGGTGCCAGAATGATGGGGAAGTGGCAGGTAAGGGGCGGGTATCATGGGGAGGTGCCAGGAATGATGGGGAAGTGGCAGGTGAGGGGTGGGTATCATGGGGAGGTGCCAGGAATGATGGGGAAGTGGCAGGTGAGGGGTGGGTATCATGGGGAGGTGCCAGGAATGATGGGGAAGTGGCAGGTAAGGGGCGGGTATCATGGGGAGGTATCAGGAATGATGGGGAAGTGAGGGGGCAGGAGACACCTCGGGAAGTTAGGCTCGCGGCACCAGGAAGACCCGGTTAACTGTAGACCATCATTGATGGCTCGGAGCACGAATCACCGCGTACCACGGGCAGTAAAAACGGCCCCCGCCCCTTTCCGCCCGCTCCCTGTAGAGAGCGTATCACGTACAGTAACTTCGGCCCCCGCCCCTTTCCGCTCGCTCCTGCAAGAGGGCGGTTTAGGGACGCTGCGTGAACCAATCGCAGTTAGCGTCTCCCTAGTGACCCTTCCGGTGTGCGCGCGCACGCTACCGGAACTCACGCGGCAGACGAGATTCGGCGTGACTTGACGACGATCGCTGGTACCGGGCGAGGAGCTCTGATTGCGCGCGGGGGTCCGCGGGGAACCAGCAGCACGCAGTTCCCGGCATGCATTGCGCGCCGGTCCCCGCTGGTTTCCCACTGGTTCCCGGCTCGTGGCCGCCCCTTCATGAATCCAATCCATTCATTTGGCAGGCAAAATTATGGCTGTAATTAATCGGCGGGCGAAACAAGGACAGTGCTCTAAGTTGAGGGCAGGCAATCATGGCGGGAACTGAATTAAAGATGAGGCGTGACGTGCGTGGATGGCGGGATACACCTGGCGACTTTGTCAGCTTTTAGCGTCCTTTTGTTGGCCGCCTCCGCCTCAGACCGAAAGGGATCCGCCTTTATGTGTGCTGTATGCACTGAATAGGGGCCGTTTAGTTACTCCTTTTATCTCACCCCTGGTATTGTTTTCTCTTAGCATTGGGAACTCCTTCTCCATGCCCCTACGAGTATTGCAGTCCGTTCTCCATGGTCTATATCCTGTGTGTCGTCCATTCTTTTAGTGTGTAAAGGGGTGAGAAAGCAGCTCGTTTTGGTCAAGGAAGCCGTTCTCCGACTCATTTGAATGCTACGTGATATTCACTCGGCTGTCGCCTCGTTCATATCACACTGCATCAAACTCGTGGAGAAGGACAGCTTTGACCAAAACTTGTTGGTTTCTTTTTTAGTGTCTCACTTACGCCAGTATCTGCCTTTCTGCTCGCTGTATATGCTGTGAATGGCGGCCGTTTAGTTACTCCGTGTTTCTGTATCACCTTACACCGGTATCCGCCTTTATGTGTGCTGTATGCACTGAATGGCAGCCGTTTAGTTACTCCGTGTTTCTGTATCACCCTACACCGGTATCTGCCTTTATGTGTGCTGTATGCACTGAATGGCGGCCGTTTAGTTACTCCGTGTTTCTGTATCACCTTACGCCGGTATCCGCCTTTATGTGTGCTGTATGCACTGAATGGCGGCCGTTTAGTTACTCCTTTTATCTCACCCCTGGTATTGTTGTCCCTTAGCATTGGGAACTCCTTCTCCATGCCCCTACGAGTATTGCAGTCCGTTTTCCATGGTCTATATCCTGTGTTGTCCATTCTTTTAGTGTGTAAAGGGGTGAGGTAAATACAGAAAGCATCTCGTTTTGGTCAAGGAAGCCATTCTCCGACTCATTTGAATACTACGTGATATTCATTAGGATGTTGCCTCGTTCATATCACTCCGCATCAAACTCATGGAGAAGGACGGCTTTGACCAAAACTTGTTGGTTTCTGTTTTAGTGTCTCACGTTACGCTGGCATCTGCCTTTCTACCTGCTGGGTGTGAGCCACCATTAGGTTACTCTGTAGCAGCACTATAGTTATCATTATTCACGGGTGAATAAAAATACTGGGTGACGAAAAAATACTACCCGACATTCCCCCATACCGCTTGACCACTGTCTGGCTTGAAAAATGAGTCATAAAATGATGTTTATAAATGAATAACAATTAAAATGTTTGGGTTACATTCTATGAATAGTTTTCTGTAACCCACTTGTACCCAGTCACTCCTACCCATCAAATAGTAAATGATAGTTATATTTTTTGTCAGTTACCGCTACCGTCAAATGGGGAATGATGGTTATATTCTTTGCCGGTCACCGGTATGTGCTAAATGGGGAATGACTTAAGTTTTTGTTGGAGACTACTACCTATCAAATGGGAAATGATAGTTTTATTTTTTGTCGGTCACTCCCACCCACTCAATAACGAATGATAGTTGTATTTTTTGTCGGCAGGGGGCGGTGGGTGCGCGCGCGTTCGTGTCGTCATTAGGTGTCACCGCGCAGCCAATCAAAAGGCAGATAAAATATGAATCAGAACACAGAATCAATTTGGCATGCATATGAAAAGCACGCACGGGGTGGTTGTGTAGCGTCGGTCTCAGCCTCAGGGAAGTTACCCTCTGAAGGGGGAGGGGGAGGGGGGAGGGGGAGGGGAGGGGGGAGGTTACCCAGCAGAGACAGGGGGAGGGGAGGGGGAGGAGGGAGGAGCTGATGTCCATATGGTCCCCTTCCTCTCCGGATCATGTTCTCCATTCCATTATTCTGGTGAAGGTTCTTACACCAAACTCTATGAGCATCTCTACGCGCAGTTATTAAAGACAGTGGTCATATTCTGACAGGCAGTACAAGCCTAATGTCTAGGCTTACAGCATAAAAGCCTAACCTGTGCATCTGACTTACTGACAGCCGGTAAGCCTAAAGGCCTAATGAAATTATGAATGAAGCTAACTTACTGACAGTAAGCCTAAAAGCCTAACAAATACAGCTGGCTTACTGACTGTCAGTAAGCCAACAAGCCTAACCTGTACAACTGACTCAATGATTGTCAGTAGGCCAACAAGCCTAACCTGTACAGCTGACTCAATGACTGTCAATAGGCCAACAAGCCTAACCTGTACAGCTGACTCAATGATTGTCAGTAGGCCTACAAGCCTAACCTGTACAGCCGCCTTACTGTGTCAGTAGGCCTGTAAGCCTAACCTGTACAGCCGCCTTACTGTCATACTGACAACAACACATATAAATTTACTGCCCTATATTCCGCGCGAGCCTCGAAGATTGATGTTCGCATTTCACCAAATTCCACTGATCATTTATGCGGCAGTAAAAAAGAGGGGAGGGTAAAAACCACTTTTCAATCATCGACCTACAAGAAGCGCGGCGCGTCAAGGGCTCAACTTCCCGCCGGCCAACTTTGTTGATTCCCCGGAGACGCCCATCCGCCCATCTATCTTCCGGTCTGAAGTGCGCGTGCGCGTCTCGTTTATTCTCGTGTTTTACCGCGCCAGTTCTCGGAGCCCCGCGGGTTTACCAAACGACCATTTTGGGGGCGTGGGGCGGGGGGCGGGGGGGCGGGGGCGGGCCGCCCCCAACACCGACCGCCAAACCAATTTTCTTGTTGCGAAGGCGCTGGTTCGTGTTTTGGGGCGGACCGCCGTCGCAGGCATCATGCCAGCCGGGGACCAGCGGAGGCGAGGATCAGGCCATGCTGCCGTTCACGAGTCGTTCATGATCCGTTCATGAGAGCGCTGTAAGCAACACGGTAATTATTATCCACGGTATACAAAGACCCCATTTAAAATGTATGGGGAACAGTATCAGTAAACCACGACCCATTGTATAAAACCTGTCAGATACCATAACTGTGGTGTACGGATTCTAAGATATGTTTTAAAGCACTGCAAGCATCACAGTAATTATTATTTTTTTGTATGTACAAAGACCCGATTTAAAATGAATGGGGACTCAGTAAACCACGACCCATTATATCAAATTTGTCAGATATCATAATTGCGGTATACGGATTCAAAGATATGTTTTAAGGCACTGCAAGCATCATGGTAATTATCATTTTTTGTATACAAAGACCCCATTAGAAATGTATTGGGACTTATGTCTTACTACGCACCAAATCCTCATGGTTTACGACCGAAAACCATTGATTATTGTCTATTGAATATGGCTGGGACTGGATGGCAGGTTGGTCTATTTTGCGGGGAGACATGCAACGGTTATGGAGTGATCGCTCGTTCGCTCATTGATCACTCATTCGCTTGTGCTCATGTATTACTACGCACCAAATTCTCATGGTTTACGACCAAGAACCATCGATTATTGTCTATGAACATAGCGGGAGCCGGATGGCGAGTTGGTCTCTTTTTGCGGGGAGACATGTGGCGATTATGGAGTGATCGCTCGTTCACTCATTGGTCGTTCGTTCGCTAGCGCTCATGTATTACTATGCACCAAATTCTCATGGTTTACGACCGAAAACCATCGATTATTGTCTATGAACATAGCGGGGACCGGATGGCAAGTTGGTCTCTTTTTGCGGGGAGACATGTGGCAGTTATGGAGTGATCGCTCGTTCGCTCGTTTGGTCGCTCGTTGGTGGCTCGTTGGGATTGGAGAGATGCGTGAGCGGGTGGAACTAATGTCAAAAGCCTAGTGGCGGACGGCGGTTAATTAAGGCGGCATGCGAGCGGCGCGTTACGCTCCTCCCGAGCTGATCCTTATTAAATCACATCAACCTCCACCGACATTGATTAAAAGATACACGGACCTAACCATAACGAAATTAACGTTTACATATTTACTCAGCGTCGCCAAGACGTGCAGCACCGCGCATGCGTCATGGACATGCGCACTGCAGACTCCTCAGCGTCTATTTCCGGAGAGCAGAGTTTTCTGCTTTTCCATGAAAATCCTTTGTTTTCATTTCCTTTTTTTAAATTTTATCTTTTTTTATTTATTAACAACAAATTCGCCAATACTGACGGTTTTTACATTTGCTACTGACATTAAGTGGTAGCTTTTGGTTTGCATTTCTCTGTATAATACATGACTCCTCAGCGTCTATTTCCGGAGAGCAGAGTTTTATGCTTTTCCATGAAAATCCTTTGTTTTCATTTCCTTTTTTTTAATTTTATCTTTTTTTTATTTATTAACAACAAATTCGCCAATACTGACGGTCTTAGATTTGCTACTGACATCAAGTGGTAGTTTTGGGTTTGCATTTCTCTGTATAATACATGAAGGGATGATATAATGTGTTGATGAATACAGTAATACATTTAGACAATGTTATTATTACTAAAATATGGAAATCATGGTTTTTTTGGTAAAACAAAGATAGTATAAATTGAACCTCATTATACCTATCATATCTAAAAAGATATGATTCTGGTCGGATCCGCTTAGAGTTTCTCCAAAATCTCTCATAGAGGCAGAGTAAACCAGATCTAGGTATGGAGAGTGAGTTTTCAGATCTCCTAAAGTGGAATTCACACGGTGGGACTCATGTACCTTACAAGGTTCAAAATCTCATGAGGTTCTGTTCTTTTTTAGGGGTAAATGTTGCCAACAATTACAGGGTGGAAAATATGTCTTAGGGAAATTGAACCCTGCAATTTAGATGAAGATGAATTCCAGCACAGAATCTCAGCAAAATTTGTCTCAGAAAAGCACCCTGTGAGGTATATGAATCCCATCGTGTGAATCCCACTTTACCCTGAGACAAGGCAATGTGACTTTAAACATTTCGCTGGTTCCAGTGCATACCATATTGAAGCCGAGGACAAGCACATGCACCGGTGTCATGCAAATAATATCCCCTGCATCCTTTTGCTGGTTCACGATAATAAAACTGTGGTCTGAACATCCCAACACAACCTCTGGCCCATTCCATATCCAACATTGATGTGTTTCCATGTTTTCTCTGTATCTCTGGGGCAGTAAATTCCACATGAAAAATATTTCCATTCTTTACTGACCCCAACTGACATCCCTGTATTTCGGTATTTTTTATACATTAATGTTTACTTAACATATACTCATGATCACTTCGCTTGTCTGTTAAACTAAGACCTACTCGTTGTAACCTAACTCATCTGATACCCTGTCTGACATTTACTTGTGATCGCTTCAATCGTTTATTACACTGACACATATACTCATGGTCGCTTCGATCATCTATTACACTGACATGGATACTCGTGATTCTTTCGCTCATCTATTACACTAAAACCTCCTTGTTGTAAATTAACTGATCTGATACCTTCTCTGACATTTACTTGTGGCCACTTCGCTCGTCTATTACACTGACATATATACTCATGGTCACTTCACTCGTCTATTACGCTGACATATATACTCATGTTCACTTTGCTCGTCTAATACACTGACATATTTACTCATGGTCACTTCGCTCGTCTATTACACTGACATATTTACTCATGGTCACTTCGCTCGTCTATTACACTAACATATACTCATTCACTCATCTGATACCCTGTCTGACATTTACTTGTGGTTGCTTCACTCGTCTATTACACTGACATATATACTCGTGGTCACTTCGCTCGTCTATTACGCTGACATATATACTCATGGTCACTTCGCTCGTCTATTACACTAAAACTAAGTTGTAAACTAACTTATCTGATACCCTCTCTGACATTTACTTGTGGTCACTTCACTCGTCTATTACACTGACATATATACTTGTGGTCACTTCGCTCGTCTATTACACTAAGACCTACTCATGGTAAACTAACTCATCTAATACCCTGTTTGACATTGACTTGTGATCGCTTCGTTCGTCTATTACACTGACATATTTACTTATGGTCACTTCGCACGTCTATTACACCAAGACCTACTCGTTGAACACTAACTCATCTAATACCCTGTCTGACATTTACTTGTGATCGCTTCGCTCGTCCATTACACTGACATATATACTCATGGTCACTTCGTACGTCTATTACACTGAAACCTACTCGTTGTACACAAACTCATCTAATGCCCTGTCTGACATTTACTTGTGATCGCTTTGCTCGTCCATTACACTGACATATATACTCATGGTCACTTCACACATCTATTACACTAAGACCTACTCGTTGTACACTAACTCATCTCATACCCTGTCTGACATTTACTTGTGGTCATTTCGCTCGTCTATTACACTGACATATATACTCATGGTCACTTCACACATCTATTACACTAAGACCTACTCGTTGAACACTAACTCATCTAATACCCTGTCTGACATTTACTTGTGGTCGTTTAGCTCGTCTATTACACTAAGATCTACTAGTTGTACGCTTACTCTTTTGATACCCTGTCTGACATTTACTTGTGATCGCATCGCTCGTCTATTACACTGACATATTTACTTGTGGTCACTTCACTCGGCTATTACACTAACATATATACTCATGGTCACTTCACACATCTATTACACTCAGACCTACTTGTTGAACACTAACTCATCTAATACCCTGTCTGACATTTACCTGCGGTCACTTCACTCGTCTATTACACTAAGATCTACTAGTTGTACGCTTACTCTTTTGATACCCTGTCTGACATTTACTTGTGATCGCTTCGCTCGTCTATTACATTGACATATATACTCATGGTCACTTCACACATCTATTACACTAAGACCTACTCGTTGTTCACTAACTCATCTAATACCCTGTCTGACATTTACTTGTGGTCGCTTCGCTTGTCTATTACACTAAGACCTACTCGTTGAACACTAACTCATCTCATACCCTGTCTGACATTTACTTGTGATCGCTTCGCTCGTCTATTACACTAAGACCTACTCGTTGAACACTAACTCATCTAATACCCTGTCTGACATTTACTTGTGATCACTTCGCTCGTCTATTACACTGACATATATACTCATGGTCACTTCACACATCTATTACACTAAGACCTACTCGTTGTACACTAACTCATCTCATACCCTGTCTGAGATTTGCTTGTGATCGCTTCACTCGTCTATTACATTAACATATATATATACTCATGGTCACTTCACACATCTATTACACTAAGACCTACTCGTTGTACACTAACTCATCTCATACCCTGTCTGACATTTACTTGTGGTCGCTTCGCTCGTCTATTACACTAAGACCTACTCGTTGAACACTAACTCATCTCATACCCTGTCTGACATTTACTTGTGGTCGCTTCACTCGTCTATTACATTAACATATATACTCATGGTCACTTCACACATCTATTACACTAAGACCTACTCGTTGAACACTAACTCATCTCATACCCTGTCTGGCATTTACTTGTGGTCGCTTCGCTCGTCTATTACACTGACATATTTATTTGTGGTCACTTCGCTCGTCTATTACACTGACATATTTACTCATGGTCACTTCACACATCTATTACACTAAGACCTACTCGTTGAACACTAACTCATCTCATACCCTGTCTGACATTTACTTGTGGTCGCTTCACTCGTCTATTACACTGACATATATATATACTCGTGGTCACTTCACTCGTCTATTACACTGACATATACTCATGGTCACTTCACACATCTATTACACTAAGACCTACTCGTTGAACACTAACTCATCTCATACCCTGTCTGACATTTACTTGTGGTCGCTTCACTCGTCTATTACACTGACATATATATATACTCGTGGTCACTTCACTCGTCTATTACACTGACATATTTACTCATGGTCACTTCACACATCTATTACACTAAGACCTACTCGTTGAACACTAACTCATCTCATACCCTGTCTGACATTTACTTGTGGTCGCTGCGGCCAAATGAAGGCGTAAACAGGTTCAGCAGGAAGCGTGCCAACAAACAAAGTGCGATGGTAAAGACTGTCTCCTCCTGGATCGATGTGGGAGAGGAAGCTGCTAGCTGCGTGTGGCAGCCCTCACTGCACCATGACACGGGGGGGCCGGCCCTCAAGTACGTGCTGCGAGGGGGGAGGGAGGCAGCGGGTAAAGTATTCATGAAATTTGCGTACATCCCTATTACTATATACCTGTGTGCGAATGTCTATCAAATACTGCCCGCTGCTAGGGGTGCAGTAATAATGTTTGTGCCCGCTGTGACTGTGACTTAGTAAGTCATTGAAATGGTGTATTTTCATCGAATTGAGGTATATGATAATAAGCAGACGTCCTGACTGTGGACGAAACGGTTATTGTTCTCAGTCAGTTGTTGATTTCATACTGCCTGGCACCTATGGTGTCAGGCAGTATGAAATTTATGTTTTGATCATCCTTCAATATAATTAAGACATAAGCCACAAAACAAGAAACAAAAGAAAATAGTTGTGCATAATTGCACAGTTCCACTAGTGTGCTGCTACATGGAGTGACCTGGTAGCTCTTTCAAAACCATAGACTTAACCCATGTTTTGAAACAGCTCCCTGGCATCGTAAGGGGTGAAAGAAGCTCCAGGTCATCACGAGTTAAACTTTCACCATGTAAACGTGTTAAACTTTCACCGGTCGTCTACCGAGTGATCTTTGATGTAAACGTGTTAAACTTTCACCAGTCGTCTACCGAGTGATCTTTGATGTAAACGTGTTAAACTTTCACCAGTCGTCTACCGAGTGATCTTTGATGTAAACGAGTTAAACTTTCACCAGTCGTCTACCGACTGATCTCAGATGTAAACGAGTTAAACTTTCACCAGTCGTCTATTGAGTGATCTTTGATGTAAACGAGTTAAACTTTCACCAGTCGTCTATCGAGTGGTCTTTGATGTAAACGAGTTAAACTTTCACCGGTCGTCTATCGAGTGATCTTTGATATAAACGAGTTAAACTTTCACTAGTCGTCTACCGAGTGATCTTTGATGTAAGCGTGATAAACTTTCACCAGTCGTCTACCAAGTGATCTCTGGTGTAAACGAGTTAAACTTTCACCAGTCGTCTACCGAGTGATCCTTGATGTAAACGAGTTAAACTTTCACCACACGTCTACCAAGTGTTCTTTGATGTAAACGAGTTAAACTTTCACCAGTCGTCTACCGAGTGACCTTTGATGTAAACGAGTTAAACCTTCACCAGTCGTCTACCAAGTGATCTTTGATGTAAACGAGTTAAACTTTCACCAATCGTCTACCGAGTGATCTTTGATGTAAACAAGTTAAACTTTCACCAGTCGTCTATAGAGTGATCTTTGATGTAAACGAGTTAAACTTTCACCAGTCGTCTACTGACTGATCTCTGGTGTAAACGAGTTAAACTTTCACCAGTCGTCTACCGAGTGTTCTCTGGTGTAAACAAGTTAAACTTTCACCAGTCGTCTATAGAGTGATGAGAGTCCAGAGAAACACACTCCGTGTCAGGGAGGAGCTTGTCGGACTACTTACTCTGACCAGACTTAATCTACCGTTATGGACGTGAGGCACGAACCACCCTCACACCTGACACAGGTGAGAGGTGAGGTGTGAGGTCAGTTCCTAACCTTTATTACCCACTTATTACGGGGTTCTCCATAGGAAATGTATAGGGCACCTGGAATTAGCTTCCGAGAGATTCTGGCATGTCAGAATCTCCTGCAGGGGATTCCCGTAAAAAAATCCCTGCCGAAATGAGGTCAACTCATAATGTACTTCAAAATAACTTTATTTAATGTTCATTCAATATTAATTAGTTATAATCAGTCACAATAATCTCATTTACCATCAGAAATCACTGTCATAAAAAGTGTTGCATATAAAAACCCAGGAAAATAGCGAACTCTATAACAGGCATCAGTATACACCGAATTACCACGATGTTTGACAGTGCTGTGGCGCTATGGCGTAATCTGGAACTATATGTACTTTTCAGGCAATAGATATGTTATCAATCTTGTAGGTGGGTAATAAATACAATAACGACTGGTTTTGTGTACGAGTGGCCGCAATCTCCTACTACGCGTCAACTACTCGGAGATTACTGCTACTCATACACAAAACCAGTCATTATTGTGTATATAACATATCATTGAGGAAATCTCTGGAAGCTTAGGGTCAGAGCTCGTATGTTAGAGTGGTCACATAGACTCACATGGCATTATTTGTATGAGAGATCCTTGTGGGGTCGCTAATTGTTGTAATACACATATGAACCTTAAACATCAGGGGTCACCAGGCTAGTTTTTGATTAAAAATCAAAATTATGATAAGTTTATAATAGAATAAGGTTGTTTTTCACATAGTTAAACACATGTGAGTATCCTCAGATTTTCACAGAATATTGTAGATGTATTGTACTACACATTTATGCTTTAAAAACCATAGGTCTGTTTGTTTGGGTAGTTTAACGTCCAATTTGTTCAATTAGACTTAACCATAGGTCACAGAATATTGTAGATGTATTGTACTACACATTTATGCTTTAAAAACCATAGGTCACAGAATATTGTAGATGTATTGTACTACACATTTATACTTTAAAAACCATAGGTCACAGAATATTGTAGATGTATTGTACTACACATTTATGCTTTAAAAACCATAGGTCACAGAATATTGTAGATGTATTGTACTACACATTTATGCTTTAAAAACCATAGGTCACAGAATATTGTAGATGTATTGTACTACACATTTATACTTTAAAAACCATAGGTCACAGAATATTGTAGATGTATTGTACTACACATTTATGCTTTAAAAACCATAGGTCACAGAATATTGTAGATGTATTGTACTACACATTTATACTTTAAAAACCATAGGTCACAGAATATTGTAGATGTATTGTACTACACATTTATGCTTTAAAAACCATAGGTCACAGAATATTGTAGATGTATTGTACTACACATTTATACTTTAAAAACCATAGGTCACAGAATATTGTAGATGTGTTGTACTACACATTTATGCTTTAAAAACCATAGGTCACTGTCCTTGTTTTTGACAGAACTGAAGAGAACCATATTTTTCAGTACATTTCTTATGTAAATCAAGCAAATGTATATTGGTCTATTTTACCTATATTGAGATTGGATAAACTGGACAAAACAATCTACTTATCTGGAATTAGAATGAATCAGAAAGAACCAGTTTTTATCTCACCCCTGGAATAAATGTCCATAGGCTTAACATTGGGAACTCGTTCTCCATGCCCCTGCGAGTATTGCAGTCCGTTCTCCATGGTCTATATCCTGTGTGTCGTCCATTATTTTAGTGTGTAAAGGGGTGAGATAAATACAGAAAGCAACTCGTTTTGGTCAAAGAAGTCATTCTCCAACTCAATTGAGTGCTACGTGATATTCACTCCGCATCAAACTCGTGGAGAACGACGACTTTGACCAGAACTAGTTGGTTTCTTCTTTATGACCTATAGTTAACAATATCTCAAAATCGCCAGGTAACGCTGCAGTGAATTGTAGGATATGCCTTAAGAAATAACGACTTTGATTATTTCATCTCTTGCCTTTTTTAGTATTATTTGAACGAGATATCCTTGTTTGGTCAAATACACAACGCGCTGTGATCTCTGAAGTAGAGAAACACGTAAAGAATCAGAAAACTTGTAGGAAACGGAGAAGCTTTCTTCAGAGTTATTTCTCCGGTGAATTAGCCCCGTTTTCACATCGCCATTCCACAAAAGGCGGATATAATTGGGCCCATTTTTATAGCAACCTCCTCTGCCCTGGAGGCAGTGATCTTTGATTTGTGGGTGTAGGGTGTGAGTGGAGAGCGAGATCAAAACGTGGGAGAGTGTGGTGGGAGAGTGTGGTGGGAGAGTGTAGGAGGCGCGCGCATAATGAGATCTGAGAGAGATGAAAGCGCGCGACTTGTTCACGTCAGTGTCGTCTGCTTCGCGGTTGCCGCCATCTTGTCAGGCCTCATTCACCTCTAGCACCTTTTCACAGCGCCGCGGCCAGTTTCACACCCCTCTGCCCTCTCAGTCCGAGCGCGGGGCCGCAGGGCAGGAGGAGGCGCACTGCGGGGCTCGACGACCAGCGCCACACACGGGGCATGCGTAGTAAGTCCTCAATCTGCCCTCAACCCGCCCTCTAACTGCCCTCTAACTGCCCTCTACTTGCCCTCTATCAACTTTCAACATGCCCTCTGCCTGCCCTCTGCCTGACCTTGTTGCCCTCTGCCCACCCTCTACCTGCCCTCTCCCGTCCTCTGCCTGCATTCTGTCCGTCCTCTGCCTGCCCTTTATCTGCCCTCTGCCTGCCCTCTGCCTGATATCTGCCTGACCTCTGCCTGACCTCTGCCTGACCTCTGCCTGCCCTTTGCCTGCCCTTTTCCCTCTCTATCTGCCCTCTATCTGCCCTCTGCCTCCCTCTGCCTGCCCTCTTCCTGTCCTCTGTCCGCCCTTTGCCTGCCCTCTACCTGCCTTTTTACTGCCCTCTTACTTCTCTCTACCTGCCCTCTGCCTGCCCTCTGCCCACCCAGTACACTCTGTACACTCTGTTTTGGATATGGCTGAAGCCCTCCTTGTTGCCCTCTGCCTGCCCTCTGCCCACCCTGGACACTCTGTTTTGATATGGCTGAATCCCTCCTTGTTGCCCTCTATCCACCCTCTGCCCGCTCCTAACTGCACACACTGTATCGGACACGGCCGAGTGCCTCCTCTCGTCCTATCGCCTCCCGTCCCTCACTCACTCCGCGGTCTCTCTCCGCCTTCAAAGAACAGTTGTCTTTTGCCGCGAGGCAAACTGCCCCCCCCCCCCCTCCTTACTCTCCAGGTGAGTCGCCGCTAGGGGCACGCAGCTCGTTAGCTGGCGGGGGCCGGGGACCGGGGGGCAGAGGTTGTTGATACAATCCGCTGTGGTAAAGATGAGTGTGTGAGTCGAGGTTCACCCTCAATACCTCCTCCTCCTCTGTCACCATTCACGGCCAGTCTAAGGCGGCGGCACTTCTCAAAGACCAACACCAACCTTTGTTGGGTTTTTTTCTTAAGAAAAATATAACATTTTATAGATGTGTAGTTCTACTTGTTATCATCTGAAACCAAAAAAAAAAAAAAAATCTCACCCCTGGTTTTTTTTCTCCATAGATTTAATATTGGGAACTCGTATCCAACGCCCATGAGATATTATTAGGAAAAATATGCAATTGGGGATTGAGTTGCGAATATAAGCCCATTAGTCAATGTGAAGGATGAGATAAATTTAGAAACTTATGAAAGTTTAGGGTCAGAGCTCGATCCCATCTCATTTGAATCTCTATGTAATTCACGCAGCTTCACCTTGTGAATTACTACGCCATTCAAACGAGCTCTGACCCTAAACTTTCATAGGTTTCCTATACAGTATTCAACATGTTATAAGCTCAGATGTGTATATTTAAATATCCCACTAAGAAGATGTCCGCCTCATCTTTCTGCTGTTTTGTCATGTTCTACCGGGTGGTGGCGCTGCCATTGCTGTGTTCAGTGAGGCATGACGAAGAGATCCAACATGGCGGCCGTGTTCAGTGAGGCATGAAGATCAGATCCAACATGGCGTCCTCACACACACACCGCCCCGCTCATCAACCTATGGTATTTTCTGTAATTTTTTTTCAAATAATGTTTTATTTAGCATTCTGTTAAGTGGGATTCACACGGAGAGACTCATGTACTTGAGACTACTGTACTTTACATCTTTTCCAAAGTCTCCGATAATCTTCCCTTTGTCCAATAATCTCATAATAATGCTGAAATTGAGCTTTCCCAGTCTCTAGGAAAAATGGCGGATCTGGTTCACATGGAAGGACACATCCGGTACATAGTCTCCCATTCAGAAGGTACATAGTCTCTGGCTTGCAGCTTTTCCGTGTGAATGGGTTCCTCGAGACTCAAGTACCTATGTTCAGAGTACATAGTCTTTAGGGCAGGGCCTTTTTCCCGTGTGAACCCGTGAAAAGACACACCACTGAGACTAGGACACCCTCATTATCAGCAAGAGGTACGCCAGTCTCAGCAAAGTCCCCGAAAAAAATTTAAGGGAATCGAGACTTAGGGGTGTTACACGAGGAGACTATGTACCAGCAAATAATCTCAGGAAAATTCTCTCAGGCCAACCCTGCTGAAGGTACATGAGTCTCTCTGTGTGAATCCCATTTTACAAGACATTTCTTCCATTGGGAAATTGGGATACAGTATCCAAATACAAACGTCATTGAGGGTATAATGTATGAGTGAGGTGATTTGTACATTAGAAAAACTGACCATATTCTCTGTAACATTTACCCTTACCGAATCATAGGCTTGAATAAATCTTTTATAGAAGTTTTTTTAATCTCGGTCGTTAAACCGTTCCTAGATGAAATACCACGATACATCGTAAACTGCTTATAAGTCTGACCTTTGAACTTATACTCCTTAAATCATATTCGGTCATATGTGAACATATGTTGTATGAATACATTTACAAAGCTTGAATATGAGAGAAGTGGTAAAAGATATATATGATATAATTGCGAAGAAAATAACGATGCAACCACTCTACATGCTTATTCTGTGAGGAACAAAAGAAAGGTGAACATAGATCTATTGAACGTATGTTGCAGAGAATAATTTACAAAGTCTGAATATGAGAAATATAAGTGGAAAAGAGATATGCGACGAAAATAACGATGAAACAAGGGCACCTACAGAAGTGAATAGTAACATGATTTACACCACTTAGCATGTTTGTATTATAACCATGCCAGTGTGTCCTATACCAAAAAATTGAAGTAACGAAAAAAAAAAAGTTGCGCCAAAGATTAGAATCCTCTTCCAGTGAGCTCATATACCATGATGCACTGCGCCAATAATCTGACTCCCATGAAATTGATTCTAACAGGGGACGTTTTGAGCTACATTTTGGTATTTGTTTTGTTGAATTCACCCGTGAGGTAAATCCTAGAATAGGGCCCTTTTTTATCCTGAACTGTAGTACTAGTTATTTCCAGTACATGTACTTTAAACAGGCCATAACATGTATGTATGTCTGATTCAAATGCTTTAATTGAAAAGTCTGAATATACTCTTTATGACTTAACTAGGCCTCAACGACTAAGATCAGTGAGAATCTACAAAGCTTGAATTTGAGAAATCCATGTGGAAAAGAGATATAATATAAATGCTACAAAAATAACGATGCAAGCACTCAACATGTGTATTCTCTCAGTATCAAAAGAACATGGATGTTGCAGAAATTCATTTACAAAGCTCGAATATGAGAAATCCCAGTGGAAAAGAGATATGCGACGAAAATAACGAAGAAACAAGGGCACCTACAGAAGTGAATAGAAACATGATGGACACCATTTAACATGTGTGTATTATAATTATCTGAGTGTGTCCTACACCAAAAATTGAAGTAACGAAAAAAAAAGTTGCGCCAAAGATTAGAATCCACTTCCGGTGAGCTCATATACCATGATGCAGTGCGCCCGTGACGCGCCGCTGTCTCCCGGCGATCACGGCGGTCAGTGCCCATCAGCAGGCCGGGTACCCTCCCCCCCCCCCCCCTCTCGGCCCCCGGGGGGGTGCGGCCCCTGGCCCCGGTAATGAAATGGCGGGCAGTAAATTAGCAGAGGAGACAAATGGGTTCCTCTTTGTGCGCGGCGCGATCACCGATGATCGACTCCATTTCGCGGCAAAGTGATCTTTAGAAACGGCTTGGTTTCAGGGGAGCTGCGCGCGCATTAAACACACAGATTGAATTAAGCGCGGGCCAGGCGCACGGGGCGGCGTCTCCGCGGCGTCTGCCCGGCGTCGGCCCGGCGTCTGGGCGCGCGCGGGGCTCGGGCCGCGCCATCCATCAGCGCCCCCTATCAGCAGGTCCATTGAGCGGGACTAGCGGGCATTAGACGTCCGCCCGCCGCTACCCGCCCGCCGCCCGGGCTACAGCACCCACCGCCCGCCACAGCCCGCCCGCCGCAGCCCGCCCCCGCCGCATCCCACCGCCCACCGCCCGCCGCCCGCCGCCCGCCGCCCGCCGCCCGCCGCCCGCCGCCCGCCGCCCGCCCTACAGCACCGTCCGCCCGCTGCTACCCGCCCGCCCCCGCCCGCCCTCACACCATACCGCCCCCCGCTCTCAGCCCACACCGCCAATATAAATTTGAATCTGCTAGTCACAAATTGACAATATAAGTCTCGGGCAGCCATCACCGAGAACCAGCGTGCATTAAGCGATGCGCGCCGCCTAGCGGCTAATTAAGGCGGCGTTGTCAGTGCGCAGGCGCAGCGGACTTCCTGTCAACATGATCTTAAAAGTGGAGAGATGGGTAAAGGGCAAATAGAGGTCAGTTATGTAGGGCAGGTAGAGGGCAGGGAGAAGGCAGGTAGAGGGCAGTTAAAGGGCAGTTAAAGGGCAGTTAAAGGGCAGGTAGAGGAGAGCTAGAGGGCAGGTAGTGGGCAAATAGAGGTCAGTTAGTGGGCATGTAGAGGGCAAGGAGAGGGCAGGAAAAGGCCAGGTAGAGGGCAGGAAAAGGCCAGTTAAAGGCCAAATAGAGTGTGTGGGTAGAGGGCAGGGAGTGGCAGGTAAAGGCCAGTTAGAGGGCATATAACGGGCAGGTGAAGGTCAGTGAGAGGGCAGTTAGAGGGCAGATAGCCAGCAGTTAGAGGGGAAGTAAAGGACAAATAGAGTTCAGTTACAGGGCATATAGAGGGCGGTGATATGATGGCATGTGGTGATACTGTGGGCAGGTAGAGGACAGACGGAATGCTGATAGTAGGTAGGTAGAGGGCAGGTAGAGGGCAGGCAGAGGGTGGGCAGAGGACAGGCAGAGGGCAGGCAGGGGGTGGGGAGGTAAATAGAGGGCATGTATAATACAGGCAGAGGGCGGCGAGTTGGTGGCAAGTGGTGACACTCTGGGCAGGTAGAGGGCAGGTAGGAGGTAGGCAGAGGGCAAGCAGAGGGCAGGCAGGGGGCAGGTAGAGGGCAGGTAGAGGGCATGTATAATTCAGGCAGAGGGCAGCATGCGGTGACACTGTGGGCAGGTAGAGGGTATGTAGAGAGTATTTAGAGGGCAGGTAGAGGGCAGGTAGAGGGCGGGTAAAATACAGGCAGGGGCCGGCGAGTTGGTGGTGTGCTGTGACACTGTGGCCAGGTAGAGGGCAGGTAGAGGGCAGGTAGAGGGTATTTAGAGGGCAGGTAGAGGGCAGACAGAGGGCAGACAGAGGGCGTGTAGAGGGCGGGTATAACACAGATAGAGGGCAGGTTAAGGGCAGCAAGTTGGTGGCATGCAGTGACACTCTGGGCAGGTAGAGGGCAGGTAGAGGGTATTTAGAGGGCAGGTAGAGGGCATGCATAATACAGGCAGATGGCGGCGAATTGGTGGCGTGCGATGACACTCTGGGCAGGTAGAGGGCAAGTAGAGGGCAGGAATAGGGCATGTAGAGGGCAGGTATAATACAGGCAGAGGGCGGCGAGTTGGTGGCGTGCGGTGACACTCTGGCTTAGTGACGCGCTCAGGCAGGCGTGTAATTGTGCGGGATGAATTTTTGATGGCACTTTTAGACACATCAATGCTGGACGTGGCTGTTTGCCCCGCCTTTCTCCTCCACGCAAAACGCTCCGTCTGAGAGGGGTGGGGTGTGAGGGGGGCGTGAGGGGGGCGTGAGGGGGGCGTGAGGGGGGCGTGAGGGGGCCAGCGCCCGGGCGACAGGGACCAACCCGACTCAATATTTCATCACCGCCACCAAAGCAATCCAACACACATCTCGCCGATTCTCGCCTCTGACTGCCGCGCGACGAGATCTGGAGACGAGGCCACAAAAAGCAGCCGGCCCCCTAGCGGGAGTGGCGGTGATTAATTGATGGGCGCGGCGCGATCCGCTGACACGACGCACGGCGCATGCGTGGCCCGCGTCCTGGGGGAGGCGGGGCCCCAGATTGAAACATACATTTGTCGCCGTCGTCATGACAACCTCCAATGGGCGCCCCTAGCGGCGGGCGGGGGCGCGATGCTTCCTTTTGTGAGGGGCGTGAATTATGGACAACGTTAAAGTGCCTCGGCCTTCCTTAACTGTGGCCGGCGTCTGATTGATCGGCGGCCGTCCCGCGTCCGTCCAGCGTCCCTCCCGCGTCCCTCCCGCCCCGCACGCCGTCTGGTGGACGCATTGTTTATGTGCCCGCCGGGGACGCCGCGTTCCATATGGACAACATAACCTTACGACACGACTTTACGACCGGTTCTTACGACGCATCTTAACGACATGACCAGCCCTGACCGCCCTACTTCATCCACTCCCCGCCAGAGGGCGGTGGGGGGCCACTGAGGAACGGAAGTGCGGCCGGCGACGCTTGCCGCCCTTTTTAACTCGTGTTAGTTTGCGCGGCAATCTTTTAGTCCCCGTCTCCATCAATCACCAGCGTCCGCCACGCGTCCCGTGACGTCATTAAGGAAGCTCATCACGAGACGCCAGCTTCAGGGGTGATTTTGGCGGGAAATCTCTTGTGCACGCCGGAAGTCTATCAATTCTTTTTGTGCCGGTGTATGGCGGGAAGGCCGTTGGCAGACGCCGGCGGGTTAAGTAGTTCCGGTCGTTCCCGGGAGGGGGCGCGCATCTCTTCACGCGCGGCCGCGTCCGGGCGCCGCCATTCCCCAACTGACGGCAGCCATTAAATATGGAGTCGCCGATTGTCGTCTGCTTTCACGGTTTTGGCGCCTTTTGCTGTGCGGCCGCCATTGTGGTGGCCGATGAATAATTCAGGCCAATCACAGTCGCCGTACTGGAGGATCACTCGGCCGGCCGGTCACGTGACGCAAAAACAGCGGACAAAAACCGGAAGGAGAAGTGCGCGCGCATCAGACAATACGTCACAAAGAGGGGCGTTAACGGCGCATGCGTGGCGACATACGTGAGACGCGCGGGTCGCGGAAAGGCGATGCGGGGGGGAGGGGTGAGGGTGTGGGAGGAGGGTGAGGGTGTGAGGGGTGAGGGGAGGAGAAGGGTGTCGAGTGGGGGAGGCGGGACATTTGCGCATGTGGGTGGCGAGGGACAACGACCTTGACCTTGGTCACACGGGGTGCGGTCATGTTCACTTGACTCTGACACGACCCGCCTTCTTCTACATGTTGAATTTATTGACAGAGTGCATTGTGTTGTTTATTATCCACTTCATAGAAAGTGTCCATAGAAAACACATAGGGAGTGTATATTACCATACCCAGGGCATACAGATATATCCACTTAATACAAAGTGTCCATAGAAAACACATAGGGAGTGTGTATCACCATACCTGGAGCATACAGATATCTCCACCTAATACAAAGTGTCCATAGAAAACACATAGGGAGAGTGTATCACCATACCCAGAGCATACAGATATATCCACATAATACAAAGTGTCCATAGAAAACACATAGGGAGTGTGTATCACCATACCCGGAGTATACAGATATATCCAACTAATACAAAGTGTCCATAGAAAACACATGGGTAGTGTGCATCACCATACCCGGAGCATACATAGCCTATATATCCACCTAATATAAAGTGTCCATAGAAAACACATGGGTAGTGTGTATCTACATACCCGGAGTATACAGATATATCCACAGTTATCAAAGTTAAGCCCATGGGCCAAAAATACCAGGGGTGTGACAAAATACATTACTTATCCTTAGATAATCTATAAGACAAAGTGCTAATAAGGGCGGGTTTGATAACTTATGCCAACCAAAAGACGGTGTACGTTAAGAGGGGGCGTCCACCAACCACGACAGGGCTGCGACACGCGCCGACAAGAAAATTCAAATAGGTGCCTTGTCGCAGCCTTGTCGTGAGGAGAGGAGCTCTGCGACAGCGTTGTCGGGGCGTGTCGTAGTCTGACGGGAAGAGCACGCTCCACCTAAATTTTCTATCGTAGACCTCTGTGACAATCTCCCAACATGCCACGACATGCCACGACAAGGCTCTTGTCGTGGCAAAAATCGAACATGTTCGATTTTGTCGTAGCCTTGTCGGAAAGCCCCCGACAACCTCCCGACAAGCTTCGTGTCGCAGCCTGTCGGGGCCTTGTCGTAGCCTCTTGTCGGGAACTATGGTCCACCAAACACGACAAGGCTACGACAGGCCTTCCAATCGTAGAGCTGTCGTGGACCTTGTCGGAAAGCCGTTGTCGCAGCCCTGTCGTGGTTGGTGGACGCCCCCTCTAAGGAGACCTCTTACAATGATTATTGTTTAATGATATTTAAGCTCATTCAGCCAAGACTATTCTACCTGACCAAAGGTCTTCTATAAGTGTTGATTAAAGTTTACCCAAATTGTCCCTGTGTCTTGTTGGGTTATGGAAAAGGGTCCACATGAAAGACCCAGGGACCTGTTTCAGTAGTCTCGTGACATTAGGCCTAGACAGACATCAACAGCGGCACCAACAGTGCAAGCAACAGCGGGAAAAGACTAGCAAATTTCAGAAGATCGAAGTGGCCAATCTTCTTCATATTTGGAACGATTATAGAGGGAAACTATGTTCCGGTAAAGAAAAGTTCAGAGTTACGAGGTAAGGCGCGGAAAAATTACTGCCCAAGGCCTTGGCCACGGGCAGTAATTCTTCCAAGCCTTACCGAGTGACTTTGACTTTTGATTACCGGTACTTGGTTTCCCTATTCCTATATACCTTCAAATATCAATAAAAAGGATTATTTCTTTTCCTGCGATAGCCCCAGAAAAATGGCCACCCTTATCGAGTAACGGCAATAGCTAAGTTTTCGTCCCGCTGCTCTTTATGTCACGTGGTCAGCCTTGGACGAAAACGTCAGCCTGGGACGAAAACGTCAGCCTCGCTACATAACCTATAATTACTGCACCCCCAACTCCGGTATGTAACTATAGAGGTTTCGGAAATGGGTATATGGAATAGATTATATGTATCCCCTACTCATGTTAAAGTGTCATTGCTTAATTCCTACGAGAAGTGAGTGAAACTCCGTGTGTCATCGACTGCAATCTTGTGATCTGTCCGTATGGTGTCACAGACGCCATCTAGACATGTCACGAAACTACTGAAACAGGTCCCAGGGGTTTGTTGAATAATATAGGCTGGTACATGAAACCCCTTTTCTGTACTTTGTAGGAGGGTTATCGTTTAATAATATTTAAGTTCGTTTGCTAAGACACTCATAGCCGTCCGTAAGGTCGTCCATGAGTGTTGAATAAAGTTGACCCACATCTTACCTGAGTCTCTGTGGCGTACAGAAAACGGTCTTCATGTACAAACCTAGATTGTTAAATGATGATGATAATAATAGTCCCTGGGTCTTGTTGGCTTATAGAAAAAGGTCTTCATCTTCAATATTAAAGTTGAATTAAGTTGACTCACATCGTCTCTGGGTCTTTATGGCATTCAGAAAAGGGTCTTCATGTACGAGCCTAAATTGTTAAACGGATCCCTGGTAACATTACAATGGTAGATAATAATAATAATGATGATAATAATAATAATAATAATAATAATAATAATAATAATAATAATAATAATAATAATGATGATGATGATGATGATGATAATAATAATGATGATAATAATAATGATAATAATAATGACAATTATAATAATAATGATAATAATAATGATAATAATAATAATGATGATGATAATAATAGTCCCTGGGACTTGTTGGCTTATAGTAAAGGACCGTCATCTTCAATATTAAATAGGCCCCGAGTTCGCACAGAATTACTAGTGATCTTCCCATCTATCATCTACAAGGATGTAGAACTCTGCAGGCATCATGTTACAACCTGCACAGATACATCAACACACTAAGTAGAACAGTGACATTAACTGTGAGATCTAAATCTAAAAACAATGGCGAAATGAGACAGAATTAACATTGAATGTTACAGCGAGCAGAGAATACTGTTGCTGCTGGTGGATGTGTGTGGGTGTGGGTGTGGGTGTGGGTGTGGGTGTGGGTGTTGGTGTGGGTGTGGGTGTGGGTGTGGGTGTGGGTGTGGGTGTTGTGTTGGTATTGGTGTTGATGTGGGTGTGGGTGTGGGTGTGGGTGTGGGTGCTGTTTTGGTGTTGGTGTTAGTGTTAATTTCGGTGTAAGTGTTGGTGTGGGGGTCAGTGTGGGTGAGGGTGTTGATGTCAGTGCTGGTGTGGGTGTGGGTGTGGGTGTTGTGTTGGTATTGGTGTTAATGTGGGTGTGGGTGTGGGTGTGGGTGCTGTATTGGTGTTGGTGTTGGTGTTAGTGTTAATTTCGGTGTGGGTGTTGGTGTGGGGGTCAGTGTGGGTGTGGGTGTTGATGTCAGTGCTGGTGTGGGTGTGGGTGTGGGTGTTGTGTTGGTATTGGTGTTGATGTGGGTGTGGGTGGTTGTGTGGGTGTGGGTGTTGTGCTGGTATTGGTGTTGATGTGGGGGTCAGTGTGGGTGTGGGTGTGGGTGTGGGTGTGGGTGTGGGTGTTGATATCAGTGCTGGTGTGGGTGTTGGTGTGGGTGTTGTGTTGGTGTTGGTGTTGATGTTAGTGTTGGTGTGGGTGTTGATCTGGATGTGGGTGTTTTTTTGTTGTTGTTTTTTTTAAGTTTTTTATTTATACTGGAGGTATCAGCTAGGGCAATATTGTCCTATATTCTGCTGGCTCCAGTAAAACTAATCCAAGAAACACCTCCGATGTCCTATATAGGACTTACATGAGGCCTGGGTAATCATGGTTGAATAATGATAACATAACACAATACGATCAGTTATGATAGTGCATATGAGAAGTACTATTTTAAGACAATACTAGAGGACTTCAGTCCCAGGTTACAATCAAATAAATTTCTAATTACATTTTAATTTGACATCGAAATTGCAATAAACCTTTATTCCTATGGATAGGTAGGACATGTCTACCACATTCCACAATGTGTTGTGTTGGTATTGGTGTTGGTGTGGGTGTGGGTGTGGGTGTGGGTGCTGTATTGGTGTTGGTGTTGGTGCTAGTGTTACTTTCTGTGTGGGTGTTGGTGTGGGGGTTAGTGATGGTGTGGGTGTGGGTGTTAGTGTGGGTGTGGGTGTGGGTGCTGGTGTGGGTGTGGGTGTGGGTGTGGGTGTGGGTGTTGTGTTGGTATTGGTGTTGGTGTGGGTGTGGGTGTGGGTGCTGTATTGGTATTGGTGTTGGTGTTAGTGTTAATTTCGGTGTGGGTGTTGGTGTGCGGGTTAGTGAGGGTGTGGGTGTGGGTGTTGGTGTGGGTGTGGGTGTGGGTGTGGGTGTGGGTGTGGGTGTTGTGTTGGTGTTGGTGTTGGTCTTAGTGTTGGTGTATGTGTCTGGGTGCGGGTGTTAGTGAAGGTGTGGGTGTTGATGCTAGTGTGGATGTGGGTGTTGGTGTGGGTGTGGGTGTGGGTGTGGGTGTGGGTGTTGTGTTGGTATTGGTGTTGATGTGGGTGTGGGTGTGGGTGTGGGTGCTGTATTGGTGTTGGTGTTAGTGTTAATTTCGGTGTGGGTGTTGGTGTGGGGGTTAGTGTGGGTGTGGGTGTTGATGTCAGTGCTGGTGTGGGTGTGGGTGTGGGTGTTGTGTTGGTATTGGTGTTAATGTGGGTGTGGGTGTGGGTGTGGGTGTGGGTGCTGTATTGGTGTTGGTGTTGGTGTTAGTGTTAATTTCGGTGTGGGTGTTGGTGTGGGGTTAGTGATGGTGTGGGTGTGGGTGTTAGTGTGGGTGTGGTTGTTGGTGTGGGTGTCAGTGTGGGTGTGGGTTTCGGGATTATACAGGGATTATGGAGTGGGGAGATTTCTCGATTACATGGGGTGTGTCGAGTGAGAAGAGTGTCAAGCAAGGCGGTTTCGGGATTGTACAGAGAGTATGGAGTGGGGAGAAATCTAGATCAGACGGGATGTGTCGAGTGAGGGAGTTTTGGGATCAGACAGGGACTGTTGATTCTGCAGGGGTCAGGTTTATAAAGGGAGTATGGAGCGGCGAGATTTCTAGATCAGATTGGATGTGTCGAGCAGGCAGGTTTTTGGACCAGACAGGGAGTGTGAATAAGGCCCGGCGTCCACCTACTACGATATGGCACCGATATGCCCTACGATGCACCTCCCGATAAAAAAATCAAAATTGCGTCAGAAGGTCACCTAATATCGGGGCAGTTGACCACGTTTCTGCGATTAGACACCGATAAAAAACCCATACAATGCGCGGTGGATTGGCCTGTCTAGACATATGTCTACGATTTGGCGCCTTCCCGATATGGCACCGATTTTGACATATCGGTATCGGTGCTATATCGGGAGGTCTACGATTCTATCGTAGTAGGTGGACGCCAGGCCTTAGGGAGGTCTTCAGATAAGACAGTAGTGTTGAGCGGGGAAGTTTAAGAATCACGTGGGGAGTGGGGAGCAGGGAAGTTTTGGGATCAGACCAGGGGTGTCAGACATGGAGATTTTGAGATCAAATGGGGATTGTCAAACGGAGAGGTTTCCAGATCGGACTGGGGGTGTCAAACTCAGAGATTTTGAGATCAGCTGGGGAGTGTCAAACGGTGAGGTTTCACGATTGAACCGGGCTATCAAGCATTTTGAGATGAGATAGGGAATGTCAAATGGGGAGGTTTCGGGATCAGAAGCAATTACAAACAGGGTGTTTCGGGATCAGACGCAGTGTCAAATGGGAAGGTATCAGGATCGGACCAGTGTCGGATCGATTTGTCCGATCGGACGAGAGTGTCAATCATAGAGATTCTCAGATCAAATGAGGAGTGTCAAATGGGGAGGTTTCGGGATGAGACAGAGTGTCAAACAGGATGTTTCGGGATCAAATGCAGTGTCAAACAGGAGGTTTTAGGATGAGACGCAGTGTCAAATGGGTCAGTTTCAGGATTGGACTAGGGGTGTCAAACATAGAGATTCTCGGATCAAATGAGGAGTATCAAATGGGGAGGTTTCTGGATGAGACGGAGTGTCAAACGGGAGGTTTTGAGACAAGACACGGTGCTGAATGAGGAGGTTTATGGATTGGACGGGAGTTTCAAACATAGAGATTTTGAGATCAAATAGAGAGTGTCAATCGGGAAGGTTTCAGGAACGGACCAGGGATGCCAAACATAGAGATTCTGAGATCAAACCGGGAGTGTCAAATGGGGGGGTTTCGGGATGAGACACAGTGTCCAATGCGAAGTTTCAGGATTAGACGCAGCGTCGAACGGGAGGGTTTCAGGATGAGAAGCCGGTTTCGGGATCTGACTGGGGGTGTCAAACATAGAGATTTTGAGATCAAACGGGGATGTTTCGGGATGAGACAGAGTGTCAAATGGGGAGATTTGGGGGTCTGACAGAGTATCAAACGGGAGGTTTCAAGACCAGACGCATTGTCAAACATAGAGATTCTGAGATCAAATGGGGAGTGTTTCGGGATGAGACAGAGTGTCAAACGGGGAGATATTAGGATCAGACAGAGTTTCAAATGGGGAGGTTTGGGGATCTGACTTAGGGTGTCAAACATAGAGATTTTGAGATCAAATAGAGAGTGTCAAACAGGGAGGTTTGGGGATGAGACGGAGTGTCCAATGGGAGGTTTCAAAACCAGACGCTGTGTCAAACGGGGAGGTTTTCGGTTCGGACGGGAGTGTCAAACATAGAGATTTTGAGATCAAATAGAGTGTCAAATTGGGAGGTTTTAGGACCAGCCCAGGGATGTCAAACATAGAGATTCTGAGATCAAACCAGGAGTGTCAAACCGTGGCGGTTTCGGGACTTGGTCTCATTGCTCAGCAAGCACACAAACGCCCTCTAACGAGCATCACGCCAACCTCCTCATCCTCCCCTCTCAATCACCCCCCGCCTCCTCCTCCCCTCCGGCCAGAACCCCTTCAGCCACTCCGCTCACCACCCCCTCACCACCCCCTCACCACCCCCTCACCACCCCCACCCACCCCTCCTCAGACACCGCCGACGATTCGTCATAAAATCACGCAGCCACCGCTGTTAGCTTAATTTGTGGCTTTCCCCCATGCAAAAGGAAATGTTTCCCTTTTCCTTTCAAGCGTTTGAGTGAAACAAAAGGCTTGTTTTCCAGTCGGCCTAATTGTCTTCTTTTTGGGGCGCGCCGCGAGAGAGTAATGAGACTTGGCATGGAAACAGTTGATCAGCAGAGCACCCATTATCGCTCAATGGACGCTGGCGGCCGCCAGACCTTCTCAAAGACACACCACCGCAATATTTGTGCCTTTATTTCGCCTGGAATAAAAGGCGCCATTTTACTGCTAGCGACTACACAAATGGCCAAATCTTTGCGCGGCGCGGGGTGCAATTACGCTATTAGCGGGCGGTGCGGGCGGCGGGCCGGGCTTTGGTTCTTGTCGCTCGGTGTGTAAGAATAATCTCATTATTGTGCCCGGGCGGATATTGCCGTGCCGAGGTAAATAGCTGCTAAAAGTTCATGTCTAATGATTTAATGTTCATTAATGACAATTCGTCCTTCTACCATGGCGACGCCCGTGTTCTGTCGTCAGGTGGCGTCGCCTTGAAATGAAGGCGTCACATGCGAGCTGTGAGCGTCTCCTTTCAGCGTCCCCCGCGCGTTCCCTGCGCGTCCGCCTCGTCCTCATCAAATATTCAACGGCGCCAAACAAAGAGATCACTTTTTACGTTCTTCGCGACAAACAGGACGCCATGAGTGTGATTGGTCGCCGTTCCCGCCAAAAGCGGAGCGCGGAGGCGACGCTAAATGTCGTCTGCAGAGCGTTTTGTCAAATGTCGTCTGCTTCGGGCGGCGTTTAGTCTGCGGGGGTCGCGCACGATACAGGTGAGATGAGGTTAGATCGGGTAAGATCGGGTAAGATCGGCTGAGATCGGCTGAGGTCGGCTGAGGTCGGCTGAGATCGGCTGAAGTTGGCTGAGGTTGGGTAAGGTCGGGTGACATATGGTTAGATCGGCTCAGATCGGATCAGATTGGGTGACATCAGGTAAGATCGGCTCAGATCGGCTGGGATTCGATGAGATTGGGTCAGATCAGGTGAGATCTGCTGGAATCAGCTGAGATTGGCTAAGATCAGTTGAGGTCGGGTAAGTTCGGGTGAGATCGGCTCAGATCGGCTCAGATTGGCTCAGATTGGCTCAGATCAGGTGACACCACTTTTGTCTGCAATGCGTTTTGTCAAATGTCGTCTGCTTCGGGCAGCGTTTTGTCTGCGGGGGTCCCGCAGATACAGGTGAGATGAGGTTAGATCAGGTAAGATCGGGTAAGATCGGCTGAGATCGGCTGAGGTCGGCTGAGGTCGGCTGAGATATGGTTAGATCGGCTCAGATCTGGTGACATTGGGTAAGATTGGGTGAAACCGGCTGAGATTGGTTGAGATCGACTGTGACCAGGTGAGGTCGGGTAAGATAATGTGAGATTGGGTGAGACCGGCCAAGATCGGCTGAGATTTGGTAAAATCAGATGAGATCAGGTGAGATCGGGTTAGATAGGGTGAGATCGACTGAGACGCTAAATGTCGTCTGCACAGCGTTTTGTCAAATGTCATCTGCTTCGGGCGGCGTTTAGTCTGCGGGGGTCGCGCACGATACAGGTGAGATGAGGTTAGATCGGGTAAGATCGGGTGAGATCGGCTGAGATCGGCTGAGGTCCGCTGAGGTTGGGTGAGGTCGGGGGAGATATGATTAGATCAGCTCCGATCGGCTCAGACCGGGTGACATCAGGTAAGATCGGCTGAGATTGGCTGAGATTGGCTGAGGTCAGGTGAGGTCGAGTGAGATATGGTTAGATCGGCTCAGATCGGCTCAGATCAGGTGATATCAGGTAAGATCGGGTGAGATTGGTTGAGGTTGGGTCAGATCAGGTGAGATCTGCTGGAATCGGCTGAGATCAGGAAAGATAAGTGAGATCGGCTGATATTGGGTAAAATCAGATGAGATCAGGTGAGATCAGATAAGATTGGGTGAGATAGTCTGAGATGTTTGAGATCAACTGAGATCAGGTGAGATCAGGTGAAATCGGCTGAGATCGTCTGAGATCGGCTGAGATCGGCTCAGATCGGGCGAGTGCTCACAGTCCCGCACGCATGCACCGAGTGAACCTAGTGTCGTCATGAAGACGTCATCGCGGTGTCACCTGGAAAAGACAAGTTTGCGAAGTTGTAGAAAGCAGACGACAATTATTCTCACAGATTATGGGAATTATAAAATGGACGTTAAAATTCATGATCGTCCATTGAACTTACTTTACATATTATTCGTTATTCATACTGTATTCATAGCGGGAAGGCGGTTTGAAGTGAAATACGGCGTCGAACGTTACATTTATCTTCTATTTAGTGAAAAGTATCACATTTTTGTTTGTCACATAAAATCTGATATAGATCACTTGAAAAAGGCTACTCAACGCTGAAACCTTGTAACCTACTGCATAAAACAAATCAACAAACCCAAATTTGGGAAATTGTTGAGCTGTACTTGACAATCTGACCCTAATGAATATAAATCACTTACAAATAGAATTTTAGAGGACTCAGTTCCAACAGGTAGGAATTGACATATTGAATCTATAATAGATAACTCGTACTTGTAGATAAGTCATACTCGTAGATAACTCGTAATTGTAGATAACTCGTAATCCTGATAAGAGAATAACTTTCCCGATGTGAGAGATGCAAATAAACATAATTAAAAGAAAAAAGATCGTAGATGACTGATAGATGACTCGTGTTCATAGATATCTCATACTCTTAGACGACTCCTACTCGTAGGTAACTCCTACTCGTACACCGCCCGCCGTACACCGCCCGCCGTACATCGCCCGCCGTACATCGCCCGCCGTAAACCGCCCGCCGTAAACCGCCCGCCATACGCTGCCCGCCGTACACCGCCCGCCGTAAACCGCCCGCCGTAAACCGCCCGCCATACGCTGCCCGCCGTACACCGCCCGCCGTACATCGCCCGCCGTAAACCGCCCGCCGTAAACCGCCCGCCATACGCTGCCCGCCGTACACCGCCCGCCGGACACCGCCCGCCGTACGCCGCCCGCCGTACGCCGCCCGCCGTACGCCGCCCGCCGTACGCCGCCCTCCGTACGCCGCCCGCCGTACGCCGCCCTCCGTACACCACCCGCTCTACACCGCCCGCCATACGCTGCCCGCCGTACACCGCCCGCCGTACATCGCCCGCCGTAAACCGCCCGCCGTAAACCGCCCGCCATACGCTGCCCGCCGTACACCGCCCGCCGGACACCGCCCGCCGTACGCCGCCCGCCGTACGCCGCCCGCCGTACGCCGCCCGCCGTACGCCGCCCTCCGTACGCCGCCCGCCGTACGCCGCCCTCCGTACACCACCCGCTCTACACCGACCCGCCGTACGCCGTACGCTGCCCGCCGTACGCCGCCCGCCGCCTGCCGCTGCCCGCCCTACACCGCCCGCCGTACGCCGCCCACCGTACGCTGCCCGCCGTACGCCGCCCGCCGCCTACCGCTGCCCGCCCTACACCGCCCGCCGTACGCCGCCCGCCCTACACCGCCCGCTGCAGCCCGCCCTGTGATCACCGTGTTTACTGACAACTCACCTGCAGCCACCAGAAGGTAATCGTCTTCATTTCGCGGCTCATCGACTGTCATCTCTTTACTCGCCCGTCACACGTGACTGCCCCACGTGACTGCCCCCGCGTCCCGCACCGAGCGCCACCTGCCGGCGACCTCTGAGACCGCCGCCGTGACCTTCACCAGCCTCAGAGGGACCTAGTTTACTAGGGACCCAGTTTACCAGGGACAGGGACCCAGTTTATCAGGGACAGGGACAGGGACCCAGTTTACCAGGGACAGGGACAGGGACCCAGTCTACCAGCGACAGGGACAGGGACCCAGTTTACCAGGGTCATGGACAGGGACCCAGTCTACCAGGGACAGGGACCCAGTTTACCAGGGACATGGACAGGGACCCAGTCTACCAGGGACAGGGACAGGGACCCAGTTTACCAGGGACAGGGACAGGGACCCAGTCTACCAGGGACAGGGACAGGGACCCAGTTTACCAGGGACAGGGACAGGGACCCAGTTTACCAGGAACAGGGACCCAGTTTGCCAGGGACATGGACAGGGACCCGGTTTACCATGGACAGGGCCAGGGACCCAGTTTACCATGGACAGGGCCAGGGACCCAGTTTACCAGGGACAGGGACAGGGACCCAGTTTACCAGGGACAGGGACCCAGTTTACCAGGGACAGGGACAGGGACCCAGTTTACCAGGGACAGGGACAGGGACCCAGTTTACCAGGGACAGGGATAGGGACCCAGTTTACCAGGGACAGGGACAGGGACCCAGTTTACCAGGGACAGGGACAGGGACCCAGTTTACCAGGGACAGGGACAGGGACCCAGTTTACCAGGGACAGGGACAGGGACCCAGTTTACCAGGGACAGGGACAGGGACCCAGTTTACCAGGAACAGGGACCCAGTTTACCAGGAACAGGGGCCCAGTTTACCAGGGACAGGGACAGGGACCCAGTTTACCAGGGACAGGGACAGGGACCCAGTTTACCAGGAACAGGGACCCAGTTTACCAGGGACAGGGACAGGGACCCAGTTTACCAGGAACAGGGACCCAGTTTACCAGGGACAGGGACAGGGACCCAGTTTGCCAGGGACAGGGACAGAAACCCAGTCTATCATGGACAGGGACCCAGTTTACCAGGGACAGGGACAGGGACCTGGTTAACCCTGTGACTGTAGGCGTCCATGTCTGCACCTCGAGAGGTTGACGGAGTATGAACAATGACTATACTCGTTGGTATGAAGTATATCAGCAGGTACTATTTTTTGCGCTATATGGATAATGGGACTACAAATCTTCAATTTTCCGTAATCAATGTCTTTGAGGCCTGTGATCAATGGGTTGCATACAAGTCCGTGGTTGCATATACAATAATCGATGATCTGTGGAGAGGCGGCCGTAAACTACGACTGGTTGATGAGTCAAAAGCGTTAACCAGAGTACTAAGACGTCAACACGAGTGTATTACGGCGTCACCCTCTCTTCGCCAATAAATTAAACCCAGGAATTGGCATATAAAACTTAAAAGGGTGTATTGATATCTAACAGGCACAATGTTTTTGCTTTATGCCACACAGGGACTATTTCCCCGTCTACAATGGCTTTGAGCTGTATACCACAGATTTGAATGTGTATACCATGGTTATGGTATCTGACATTTTCAAACAATGGGTTGTGGTTTCCATACAATCTCAATGGGGACTTTGTATACCAGAGATGATAAAAATCCGTGGCCAATGGACATGGGTTCTGACAACTTGGAAACAATTAGTGATGGTTTAGGCCACCCAAAAAAACTTGCTCCTCATCACTGCGCATCAGAAAAAATGATTTTAGAAGATTTTTTTTATAAATAAGATGAACATTGATAGAAATGATGAAAGGTATGTGTATTTAGTATCAAATTAAAGCTCCTGATGTTAGGGATGCATTAAACGTATAGCCAGTAAAAATCTGGAAACCCCGCGTAAGCAGACACCCCGCGTAAGGGGACACTTTTGCCCGGACTTGTAGTATCACCACTATGAGTTATAATATGGGTAGAGCGGGTAGTATACGTAGGACAAATGACCACAGGTTTATTGTAATAATGTCATGAAATATAACCAAATTTCATATGATTTTTTATATGGCGTGAGTTGCGGAATGATTTTACGAACTGGAGCTGAGTGATATGTGCAGTGGAAGACAACAAACACTATGTAAACAATTATATGAATTTGAGTGATGTTTAAATTTTATCCTAACCCGTCGCATGTTTTTAACTTCATATGTCAGAAGTGGCATATAAATGTTTGATGGCATAGTCGGGATTTACAGTCACACCATATTAAGTCTATGGCAATTGGGGAGTAGGATAATATGAAGCGACGTCACGAGTTTGAGTCTGAGTTTATTTATGCCACGCATTTTGTTGGCTCCATGATTTCATGAGTCGAAGACAAGTGACATTATGGAGCCAACAAAATGAGTGGCATAAATAAGCTCAAACTACAACGAGTGGCGTCTAGATTTTATCCTACCCCGTTTCCATATTTTTTCAGTATCAGAAAGTAGTGACATAAACAACACTTTATGTCACACCCGTGACATAAACAAATCTCATGTTAAGCCTATGGCGTTTTTCATTAGGGGTAGGATAAGAGCAATACCACTACTTTGTTCATGTTTTGATTAGTTCTGGATTAACATATAACCCCAGAGAAGTGGTCCGTCTCGTTCTACGATAACACCATGCGGTGCAGCGTAAATGTTTAAACGCAAACCGTCCCCACTCCTCACCTCCAACTCTCTTTACACTCCACCCCATGGAGGTGTGCAATCCGAACTCCTCCAATTATCGCCCATCTCCACCTTTTGTTGACTCTTGATCAAACAGGAAAAAGGTGAAAAAGGCAACGCTAGAACCCGTGCTTTTATTATAGAGTGGGCGACAATAGGGGACTGGTGGGCGGGGTATACATGAAAGCGGCGTGTAATGAGCGGGCGGGATGCCGGGGTGCGGGGTGACGGGGGACCGGGGGACCGGGGGACGGGAGGGAGGTTGACGGGCCGCGGGCGAGCGTTCCCCGTCAACACGGCCACCTGATAGCGTGCAATCAGCGGGGTCCCCGACCCGCCCGACCGACACCAGATACCTGCTTGTTTTTACCGGCACGAAACAGCCCCCACGCCCCCTGACGAACAACCCGCCGCCAGGTGACTCTGACCACCTTCCCGGCATGCCCCGCGCGCCTCACAGCGCCCTCAGGTAGCGGCGGGGGGTACTACTTCTCTGGATGTCAAACACTGACATGCCGCCGCCTTCAATTCTCCTCTCACTCTCCTAGCAGATATCCCGCGCTCTACTTCCTGTATTAGTAAGCGCAAGCGCCGCGAAAGATCTGATGGGAGAGTGTTCTCCTCTCACATAAAGTCTCTCGGCGTCTCGCCCGTTCTCGCGGGGCGCGGGAGTCGGGCCCTTTCAGGCGGTTTTCGGTGAGTGACATTGACTAGGAGGTGAAGGTCGCGTGTTATCGCCGAATCTCGCCGCTTCTCGCCGTTTCTCGCGCGGCGCGTTAACGCCACTTGTCGGTCTCGCCGACGACGATTAGCGTTTCTCGTATTGCGGCGTTTCTGCTGACTTTTAAGATGGCGGCTAAAGCTGCGCAGAGTGAGTCTTTTGTGAGACCTGTCTGCGCAGGTCTGTTAACACCTGTCTACAGTTAGGTGTGACACCTGTTTGCTGACAGGTGTGACACCTTTTTACGCTCTCAGGTTTGATAATCTAGGATCGTACATGTAGATCATTTTCTGCGTGCCATAGAGACCCAGGGACGATGTGGGTCAGCTTTACTCAACACTTATGGATGACCTAATAAATGCCTTAGACTGTTGGGTTTTTTCAATATTTTTTTAGATCTATTATTTGGACAGGGGGGTCTACTACGGTAGCACCCTGTTTTCAGTTGGCTCCAGTGAACTTCTCATAATCTACAGTATAATTACGATATACCTAACGTAACGTCTTAGCGAAAGGATTTTTATGTATACATGATCCTAGATTATCCTTATATAGCCAGGTGTGACACCCCCTTTTTCACTGGCGGCGTCTTGGCGGTGCTTGGTGGTGTCTTGGTGGTGTCTTGGCGGTGTCTTGGCGGTGTCTTGGTGGCGTTTTGGCGGCATCTTGGTGGCATATTGGCAGCATCTTAGTGGCGTCTTAGTGGCGTCCTGGCGGCATCTTGGCGGCGTCTTGTCAGCGTCCTGACGGCGTCTTGGCAGCATCCTGGCAGCGTCTTGGCAGCGTCTTGGCGGCGTCCTGCCAGCAT
This sequence comes from Alentia gelatinosa, assembly GCA_950022655.1. Lineage (NCBI taxonomy): Eukaryota > Metazoa > Annelida > Polychaeta > Phyllodocida > Polynoidae > Alentia > Alentia gelatinosa. Next base: position 121,417,468 of record OX465581.1, on the reverse strand, counting down.
CTTGGCAGCATCTTGGCAGTGTCTTTGCGGCGTCTTAGTGGCGTCTTAGTGGCATCTTAGCGGCATCTTAGTGGCGTCTTAGCGGTGTCTTGTCGGCGTCCTAGCGGTGTCTTGGCAGTGTCTTGGCGGTGTCTTGGCAGTGTCTTGGCGGCGTCTTAGTGGCATCTTGTCGGCGTCCTCGCGGCGTCTTGGCAGTGTCTTTGCAGCGTCTTAGTGGCGTCTTTGCGGTGTCTTAGCGGCGTCTTAGTGGCGTCTTAGCGGCGTCTTAGTGGCGTCTTAGCGGCGTCTTGTCAGCGTCTTGGCGGCATCTTAGTGGCATCTTAGTGGTGGCGTCCTGCCGGCGTCTTAGCAGTGTCTAGTCGGCGTCTTCTCACCTCCCCCGCGTTCCGGATCCCAAATCGAGGTTAATGTCGGGAACTCGGCCATAAGAACATCGCTCTCAGAATGTTCCACAAAATGTCAGAGTGGGAACCGTGAGCGACAGGTGAATGAGATAAAGGCGCAGGTATGACCTCAGATGTAGGTAAAATGTCAAAGTGTTCAGATGAAGTAGAAGTAAGGGAAGTTGGATGCTTTTAATTCATCAGGGACCCATCCAAAAGACGTTGGTACACACACACACTATGAGAATCAAGATACACGCTGTAAAAGGACAGACTGAGAGTTGGAGCACTGAAGCCCGGGTCCCAATATACCGGGATTTGAGTCGCATGTCGCATACATCAGTAAACGGCTTTCGTTTCAGTTAAAAGAAACCTCAAGTGAATTGGCAAAAGCTTTGTAGTGGATGACTCCGACTTGGTCTCATACCTGATCTCATGTAAGGTAATTATCAATGATAATCAGGTCTGGTACGGCAGGCATGATCTGGTCAGGTATGCTACGATCTATATATTACTATACACCTATGGCCGAACATGTATGAAATACTGCCTGCTGCTGGGGGTGTAGTATTAATAATGTTCGCGCTGTGGCAGCGGGCCGTAGTGAATAGCAGTGGCTTTTTGAGGTGGGGAAAAGTTAATAAAACATACTTTTCAACGAGTAGAAGGTGTATAGTAATAAGAAAACGTAGTGACTGAGCCCGTACGGTGTCCGTTCTCGGTCATTTGATGAAAAAATACGGCCCTCGAGCCTGCGGCATCGGGCCGTATTTTTTCATCAAATGACCTCGAACAGCCACCTGTACGGGCTCAGTAACTACGTTTTCTCATAATCTGTTTTTTCTCTCTATGTCTCTGTTTGTGTCTTTCTCCCAATGTCTCTGTCTTATCTCTCTGTCCATCTCTAGGTCTCTCTCTGTTTCTCTTTCCTTCTACGTCTCTGTCTCTCTACCTCTCTCTCTGTCTCTCTCTGTCTTCCTATCTCTCTCTGTCCCTCTTTCTCTTTCTCTCTCTCTGTCTCTCTATTTCTCCCTCCATCCCCCAACCCTCTCTGTCTATCTTTCTCTGTCTCTCCCTCTCTCTCTCTCTCTCTCTCTCTCTCGTTCTCTGTCTCTCCCTGTCTCTCTCTCTCTCTCCCTCTCTCTCTCCCTGTCTCTCTCTGTCTCTCTCTCTGTCTCTCTCTGTCTCTCTCTGTCTCTCTCTCCCTGTCTGTCTCTCTCTCTCCCTCTCTCTCTCCCTATCTCTCTCTCTCCCTGTCTCTCTCTCCCTCTCTGTCTCTCTCTCTCCCTGTCTCTCTCTCCCTCTCTCTCTCTCTCCCTCTCTCTCTCTCCCTCTCTCTCTCTCCCTCTCTCTCTCTCCCTATATGTCTCTCTCTCTCTCCCTGTCTCTCTCTCTCCCTCTCTCTCTCTCCCTCTCTCTCTCTCCCTGTCTCTCTCTCTCCCTCTCTGTCTCTCTCTCTCCCTCTCTCTCTCTCTCCCTCTCTCTCTCTCCCTCTCTCTCTCTCCCTCTCTCTCTCTCTCCCTGTCTCTCTCTCTCTCTCTGTCTCTCTCTCTCTCCCTCTCTCTCTCTCCCTCTCTCTCTCTCTCCCTCTCTCTCTCTCCCTCTCTCTCTCTCTCCCTCTCTCTCTCTCTCTCCCTGTCTCTCTCTCTTTCTCTGTCTCTCCCTGTCTCTCTCTCTCTGTCTCTCTCTCTCTCTCACTCATTCTCTGCTCTCTCTTTCTCGGTCATTCTCACCTTTTTCGTTGTTAGATGGGTCTTGTCTTTCTAGTACGTTTTCACTACAAAATTTACTATGTATTTCGTGACGAATGAATTGAAAAACAATACATCTGTTTTTTAGTATATTTGTCAATAAACAAATTTCAAGATTTATTGAACAATTGCTTGGTACGAAATGAAACCTGAGGGTTTTATAGTAGTGAAGATGGTTGATAGTGACTGTTTCCGTTTCATAGTCGAATTATCATACCAGCGCATGTATGGCACAGTTATATCGAAACAGCTCTTTAAGTGGAATTCACACGGTGGATTTCATGTACCTCACAGGGTTCAAAATCTCATGAGATTATGTTCTCTTATAAGCGTAAATAACGCCAACAATTGCAGGAGGAAAAACATGTCTCAGGGAAATGGAACCTTACACTTTACGTGGGATTCACACGATGGGATTCATGAACCTCACTGGGTGTTTTTCTGAGATAAATCCTGCTGAGATTCTTTATTCGAACACAATTTCTTCATCTGAATTATAGAGTTTCATTTCCCTGAGACCTGTTTTCCCCTCTGTAATTGTAACAGAATCTCAGCAGGATTTGTCTCAGACAATCACCCTGTGAGGTACATGAATCCCGTGTGAATCCCACATTCACAAGAGACCATCAGTGATCGTTTCATTCAAACCAACAGGTCTATGCAACACCTTGCTATGAAACACCTCCCAGCTGACAGGTTGATAAAATTCTACACAACCTCTGCACACATCTCACAGTCCATGAGTTTACACATAGAAGTAGTCCACAAATAACTGACTGAGAGTGGGTGAGTAATGAGAGGTGGTGAGTTTACGGCCAGTGGGTTTTCTCAAAGCTCACTGGGTATGTCCAGTGTGTGCTGACTGAGAGCTCACAACCTGCGTCCACCCTGTCCCTCCTCCGTGACCACTCCTCCCCCTGGTGGTTACGTCACACACTAACCTCCTGCTGAGTGACCCGGCTGATTAAAGTGTGTCAAGGTGAACAATCAAAGACGGGTTACCAGCTTACAGCGGCCCAGAATGAACAATCAGAGAACAGTTGTTACAACTGTAAGGAGGGTCAACAAAGAGCAATCACAGAAAATTAAGATTATAACAACGATCAACAAAGACCACTCACAGGAAATTAAGATTATAACAACGATCAACAAAGACCAATCAGAGAAAATTAAGATTATGATAAAGATCAACAAAGACCAAATAGAGAACATTACAACTATAATGAGGGCCAACAAAGACCGACCACAGAAAATTAAGATTATAACAACGATAAATAATGACCGATAAGAGAAAGTTAAAACTAAAACAACGATCAACAAAGACCAAACAGAGAACAGTACAACTGTGAGGAGGGTCAACAAAGACCAATCAGAGAAAATTAAGATTATAACAACGATAAATGAAGACCAACCATAGAACAGTAAAACTATAACACCGATCAACATTGACCAATCACAGAAAATCAAAATTATAAGAACGATAAATAATGACCGATTAGTGAAACTTAAAACTATAACAACGATCAACAAAGACCAAATAGAGAACATTACAACTATAAGTAGGGTCAATATTGGCCGATCAGAGAAAATTGGATTTATAACAACAATCAACAATTGCCGATCAAAAAGAATCTAAACTATAAAAATGATCAATAATGACCAATTAGAGAAAATCAAGACTATAAGGAGGGTCAACAAAGACGAATCAGAGAAAATTAAGATTATAACAACGATAATAATGACCGATTAGAGAAAATTTAAAGCATCAGTGGATATAGTGACTTATATGTAAATCAGATATGTCAGATAAAGCTAAGCATTACCACTTGTGGGATATACCGCTGAATATAGTAACTTATATTTATTACCCAAATATATCAGAACTCTAAACACTGTGACTTGTGGGATATACATATGAATATTGTGATTTATGTATAACTCAGATATGTCAGATAACACTAAACACTGTGAATATATCGACTTATATATTAAATAACTTGGATATGTCAGATAACACAAAACATTATGACTTGTTGGATATACCGCTGAATATATTGACTCATATATATATATATATCAGATATGTCAGATAACACTAAACACTATGAATATATTGACTTATATATATCAGCTATGTCAGATAACACTAAACACTGTGAATATAGTGACTTATATATATCAGCTATGTCAGATAACACTAAACACTATGAATATAGGGACTTATATATATCAGCTATGTCAGATAACACTAAACACTGTGAATATAGTGACTTATATATATCACCTATGTCAGATAACACTAAACATTATGAATATAGTGACTTATATATATCAGCTATTTCAGATACACTAAACACTTTGAATATAGTGCCGTACACATAATATATAAAACTCAGATATGTCAGATACACTAAACACTATGAATATAGTGCCTTACATATAATATATAAAACTATGATATGTCAGATGACACTAAACACTATGAATATAGTGCCTTATATATATATCAGCTCTGTCAGATAACACTAAACACTATAAATATAGTGCCTTACATATGATATATAAAACTCTGATATGTCAGATACACTAAACACTATGAATATAGTGACTTATATATATCAGATATGTCAGATAACACTAAACACTATGAATATAGTGCCATACATATAATATATAAAACTCCGATATGTCAGGTGTTCGCCCACATCGTGACTGTTCATCCAAACTCAAACTGGTCCATTGCCCTTTTTGCTCTTAAAAAAGGTAAAAGTGCCGCCTGGCTGCAGGTCAACAGCGCCCCCTGTAGTGCGGCGTGGTAGCGGGTACGGCCAGCCTCCCTCTCACACCACACCGCCTCCCGCGGCGCGCTGACATCCGGGACAGCGTGATGGCGGCCGTGCTGTCACCCTCCACTGAGGGGCGCTTTTGTCGGGCCTCCTCCGCTTGAAGAGCGAGCAAAAATTTCACAAGTGAGAACAGCATTTTAATTGGCGGGCCGAGTGGCGTCTCGAGAGTTCTCGTGGCGTCTCGCGAGAACGAGAACAGCACAGCCGCAGCCCCACCTGGCGAGAGGTTGCTCAGTTGTCGAGCAAATCGGGTGTGAGGGCGAAGCGAATGTGCTTTTCGAGGGTGAAAGGCTCTCGCCCAGTTTGACGTCCAATTAGCGACCTTTGTGGGGCACTGGAGGAGGGAGCGAGGTGTGGGGGGCGTGAGGGGGGGTGTGAGGGGGGTGTGAGGGGGGCGGAATGCGCACGCATACACACAGAGGGCGCTGCGTCAATGGCCGACGACTTGACGGTCAACCGTCACAACGGCCGGCAGCGCGACCCACCGCGAGTTTTTTAACCTCTCCAGCCATTCAGATTCATCAGTGTGGAGTAGACGGAATCACGTACGGGCACAGTGTACATAGACGTAATGTACGAGCACAGTGTAACGTACATAGACCGGTACATGCACCGTGTGCACGTACAGAGACATAATGTACGAGCACAGTGTACACGTACATAGACCGGTACATGCCTGTGTACACGTACAGAGACATAATGTACGAGCACAGACATAGACGTAATGTACGAGTAGAGGGTACGCGTACATAGACGTAATGTACGAGCACAGTTCACACGAACATAGACGTAATACACGAGCATACTGTACACGTACATAGACGTAAAGTACGAGCACAGTGTACACGTACATAGACGTAATACACGAGCACACTGTACACGTACATAGACGTAATACACGAGCACAGTGTACACGTACATAGACGTAATACACGAGCACAGTGTACACGTACATAGACGTAATGTACGAGCACAGTGTACACGTACATAGACGTAATGTACGAGCACAGTGTACACGTACATAGACGTAATACACGAGCACACTGTACACGTACATAGACGTAATACACGAGCACACTGTACACGTACATAGACGTAATACACGAGCACACTGTACACGTACATAGACGTAATACACGAGCACACTGTACACGTACATAGACGTAATACACGAGCACACTGTACACGTACATAGACGTAATACACGAGCACAGTGTACACGTACATAGACGTAATACACGAGCACAGTGTACACGTACATAGACGTAATGTACGAGCACAGTGTACACGTACATAGACGTAATGTACGAGCACAGTGTACACGTACATAGACGTAATACACGAGCACAGTGTACACGTACATAGACGTAATACACGAGCACACTGTACACGTACATAGACGTAATACACGAGCACACTGTACACGTACATAGACCGGTACGTGCACAATGTAACCATATAGAGACCGGTACATGCACCGTGTGCACGTAGAGAGACGTAATGTACGAGCACAGTGTACACGTACATAGACTTAATGTACGAGCACAGTGTACACGTACATAGATGTCATGTACGAGTACGGTGTACACGTACATAGACGTAATATACGAGCACAGTGTACATGTACATAGACGTAATGGACGAGCACAGTGTACATGTATTTATATAGAACATCCTGGGTATGGGTATAGAGTAAATAAGTACGAGCATCGTCATGTACAAGCATGGTGCACATGAATATAGACGGCCTCATTTCATGCAATATATACCCGTGGCCGAATGTCTCACTTTAAGGCCTGGCGTCCACCTACTACGATAATAATTTAGACTTACCGATATGGCGCAGATACAAAAAGTAAATATCGGAGACATATCGGGAAGGTGCAAAATCGTAGATATATGTCTAGGCATCCCACTTTACCACGCATCGTAAGGGCATATTTTTTCGGTGCCTAATCGCAGAGACGTAGTCAACTGCCCCGATATTAGGTGACCTTCCGACGCGATTTTAATTTTTTATAGGAAGGTGAATCGTAGACCATATCGGAGCCATATCGTAGTAGGAGGACGCCGGCCCTTACTGACCAGGAGTACAGAGTCCGTTCGTCACTGAGTGACGAAACAATATTCATACGTTCCTCCGTACCACGTGACCACTTTCATTGTTAAAAAAAGTGAGTTGAAAATGGCGTTTTTAATTATTTCTTGTTGGTTCAATATCCATTAAAAAAAACAGACAAGCGTATTTAGGTATAAATATTTTATTGTGGGATTTAATTTGACATCGAATACACCGTATACAACGTCTATACACCGTTTAGACGCCGCGTATAGACGCCGCGTATACACCGTCTATACACTGTGTAGACGCCGTGTAGACGCCGCGTAGACACCGTCTATACACCGTGTAGACGCCGTGTAGACGCCGCGTAGACACCGTCTATACACCGTATATACGCCGTATAAACGCCGTGTAGACGCCGCGTATACACCGTCTATACACCGTCTATACGCCGTGTAGATGCCGCGTAGACACCGTGCATACGCCGTGTAGACGCCGCGTATACACCGTCTATACACCGTGCATACACTGACGGGGAGGAGTTGACGTTGGGGCGGGCGGGAGATGACAGGGACTACAGAGGGTGACGTTCTGCGGGGCGGGGGAGGCGGAGGAGGAGGGGGTGCCGCTGTGAGAGGCGCGGAGGACCGGGGACCACTTGACGACCCATCAGACTGTGGGTCCTTGTCCCTGACCGTATTGTGCGCCGTGACAAAGACCGTGTCAGCGGGCCGGTCGGCGGGCGGCGCGGCGGGCGGTGTACGGCGGGCGGTGTACGGCGGGCGGTGTACGGCGGGCGGTCCGGCGGGGGTCGCCCCTCCCCCGGTCCCCGCCCCGCACTGCCTGACACAGCCTCAGACGACAGAGTACTTTACCACACCCGTCACCATTACCCGCCATTAGCAATGTTTATATCAAACCTGACTTACTGCATTATTACTGCGTATTACCCTTATCTTCGTCTCAACTTCTCACCCCTATACATCTACTTTATATCCATTATATCTCCACTGCTATCTCTAATATATCCACATTAAACCTGACTTACTGCATTATTACTGCGTATTACCCTTATCTTCGTCTCAACTTCTCACCTCTATACATCTACTTTATATCCATTATATCTCCACTACTGTCTCTAATATATCGACATCAAACCTGGCTTACTGCATTATTACTGCGTATTACCCTTATCTTCATCTCAACTTCTCATCCCTATACATCTACTTGTGTAGATATACATCTCAACAGCATGGACAACACCTTTTTCCAGTGGTCATCATAATTCTATTTGAATACTCTAGTATAAATTATATGAAATATGGTGGCAAATTGGGAGGTGGCAGACTGCCCTACTTGATTTTATGCAAACCAATCCAATAAAAAAAAATATATATCCAATATGCATAACTTCCTCTGACTGGAAAACATCTTTCCAGGTCCCACTTCACAAGGTGAGTTATTCTCGGTATATTAGTTAACGTCATAGGAGACAAGGCGTATGGTTGTTAAGTCTGTGTCAGCATTCCGCTAACTGCGGGACACATCTCACACCATAACTCTCTCTGGCTGGAAAGTGTCTATCCAGGTCCTACTTCACTAAGTGAGTTATTATCAGTATATATTAGTTGACGTCATAGGAGACGTGTGTATGATCATAAGGTTTGTGTCAGCATTCCGCTAACTGCCCTACACAGCACAAACCATGTCATATCTCCTTCTGACTAGAAAGTGTCCATCCCAAGGGCCCGTTCAATAATTTAGGATCTTACATAAAGACCCTTTTCTGTACCTTTTACAAGGATTATCATTTAATTACATTTAAGTTTGTTCGCTAAGACAGTATCAGCTGTCCATAAGGTTGTCCAGAAATGTTGAATAAAGTTGACCTATATTGTCCCTGGGTGTCTATAGCATACGGAAAAGGGTCTACAAGTAGGATCCTAGATTATTCAACGGCTTCTTGCAAGTCCCACTTCACAAGGTGAGTTATTCGCAATATATTAGAATTGGTCATATGAGACACAAAGTGGGTTATTCTCAGTTTATTAATTAACTCATAGGAGATATGGTGGATGATCGTTACGTCTGTGTCAGCATTCTGCTTACTGCCCTCACACCATGTCATATGTCCCTCTGACTGGAAAGTGTGCATCCAGGTCCCACTTCACAAAGTGAGTTATTCTCAGTATATTTATTAGTTAATGTTATAGGAGACACATGGTGTATGATCGTTAAGTCTGTGTCAGCATTCTGCTAACTGCCCTACACACCACACACTACGTCATATCTCAGTCTAATGATGAGTTATTCTCAGTATATATTAGTTAAAATCATAGAAGACACTAAAGTAAGTTATTCTCGGTATATAAGTTGACGTCATGGGAAACAAGGCGTATGGTTGTTAAGTCTGGGTCAGCATTCTGCCCTTGACTTCTCACATCACTCATACCTCCCTCTGAAGGTGAGTTATTCTCAGTATATCAATTAACGTCATAGGAGACACAAAGTAAGTTATTCTCAGTTTATCAACGTCATAGGAGACATGGTGTATGATCGTTAATTCTGTGTCAGCGCTACACACCTCACACCATGTCATATCTCAGTCTGACGGTGAGTTATTCTCAGGATATATTAGTTAACGTCATAGAAGTAACGCGTATGGTTGTTAAGTCTATGTCAGCATTCTGCTAACTGCCTGCATGCCGCACTTCATGCCGTACCTCCCCCTGCAGGAAATTATTTTTAATATATCAGTTATCGTCATAGGAAACAAGGTGTATGGTTGTTAGGTTAGTGTCAGCATTCTGCCCTACATATCTCACACCATGTCATATCTCAGTTTGTTATAACAGTGAGTTATTCTCAGTATATATTAGTTAACGTCATAGTAGAAACTAAAGTAAGTTATTCTCATGATATTAGTTAACGTCATGGGAAACAAGGCGTATGGTTGTTAAGTCTATGTCAGCATTCTACTATCCCCCCTACACTTCTCTCACCGTGTCATATCTCAGTCTCACGGTGAGTTATTCTCAGGATATATTAGTTAACGTCATAGGAAACAAGGAGTGTGGTCGTTAAGTCTATGTCCGCATTCTACTATCCCCCTACACTTCTCACACCACATCATACCTCCTTCTGATGGTGAGTTATTCTCAGTATATATTAGTTAACGTCATAGAAAACACTAAGTAAGTATTCTCAGGATATTAGTTAACGTCATAGGAAACAAGGTGTATGGTTGTTGAGTCTATGTCCGCATTCTACTATTCCCCCTACACTTCTCACACACACGTCATACCTCAGTCTGACAGTGAGTTATTCGCAGTTTATATTAGTTAACGTCATAGGAAACAAGGCGTATGGTTGTTGAGTCTATGTCCGCATTCTACTATTCCCCCTACACACCTCACACACACGTCATTTCTCAGTATGATGGTGAGTTATTCTCAGTATATATTAGTTAACGTCATAGAAAATACTAAGTGAGTTATTCGCAGTTTATTAGTTAACGTCATAGGAAACAAGGCGTATGGTCGTTAAGTCTATGTCCGCATTCTACTATCCCCCTACACTTCTCACACACACGTCATACCTCAGTCTGACAGTGAGTTATTCTCAGGATATATTATTTAACGTCATAGGAAACAAGGAGTGTGGTCGTTAAGTCTATGTCAGCATTCTACCATCCCCCCCTACACTTCTCACACACACGTCATATCTCAGTCTGACGGTGAGTTATTCTCAGTATATATTAGTTAACGTCATAGAAAACACTAAGTGAGTTATTCGCAGTTTATCAGTTATCGTCATAGGAAACAAGGCGTATGATCGTTAAGTCTATGTCCGCATTCTACTATCCCCCTACATTTCTCACACACACGTCATACCTCGCTCTGAATCTCACCAAACCTCTACAGAGTCTGAGGACGAGAAAAGACCAAGTAATCTGAGTGTGCTGGAGATAATTGAGGGTAATCAGAGGCGGTGTGTAGTGCCGAGTGGTGGAGGTTGGTCGCCGAGACTCTGCCAAGTTGTTTGAGAGTAAAACGTGATTATGTTGACGGCGGCTGTGATTGCGCACAGTAAATGAGCATTAGGCCGCCACCAGCGTTCCGTTAACCGTGTCCCTGCCAGAAACCAGCTCCAAATGGTACCAGTCACACACCGTGTGCGTATCACTGTGACGCCCTGAACCAGCGTGTGACGTGAAAAAACGATGAATTATCGCTCAATTAGACTGAGACCTGGACGACCGATATATATATATATATATATATATATATATATATATATATATATATATATATATATATATATATATATATATATACACACAATATTGACTGGTTTCAGATACAAGCGGCCGTATGCTCCTGGGAGTTGACGCGTAGTAATATCCGAGCGTATGCGAGGATATTGCACAGAGTCAACTCCCTCGAGCATACAACATATCACAACACACCCGGAGCATACAACATATCTGTATGCGCCGGGTATGTCCATCATAAAAGATTCTTGAAAAGGAAATATATTTTCTACAACCCTCGTGTAACTTTCTGGTCGGAGAGGAGACTCGAGTTCAGATCTCTTTATCTTAACCCTTTATCTTTTCCTCTCATAGACTTAACATTGGGAACTCGTTCTCCATGCCCCTACCAGTATTACAGTCCGTTCTCCGTGGTCTATATCCTGTGTGTCATCCATTCTTTTAGTGTGCGCAGGGGTATGAATATGAATGAGGGTAGCATTTTATCTCACCCCAGTATTTTTCTCCATAGGCTTAACATCAGGAACTCATACCCCACGGTCGTGAAGATAGTGTACCCAATACTCAATGGCTAATTGGGTTGTTGATTTTAGCGATTGATAATGTTATACGGGGTGAGATAAAATCAGAAACCCACTCTATAAAAATAATTTGGTCTGCAATCTACCTCATTCGACCGCTATGTAATTCACTCAGCTTCGCTTCGTGAATTACTACATGGTCAAACTCGGTTGAGTACGGACCAAATAATTTTCATCTCGTGAGTTTCCTTCTAAGTTCCTATAATTCTGCATCAAACTCGTGCAGAACATGACTATGACCAAAACTTGTTAGTTTCTTTTTAGTCCTCAACCTTAGATCCTGTATCGAGTCTGATATAAAATGCCAATTATCATAATCCATGTAATCGTCTTTAACAACATTTACTGATTATATCCTTCCCGCCTAACCCGTGATTACCGCCGACTGCAAACACCAGCATAATCACACACGCCGTACACTAGACTGGCTCCAGTCCCTGTATCCCAGTGAGGAGGGTCGCCATAGGATGCAGGGACTGGAGCCAGTATCACAGCGAGGAGGGTCGCCATAGGATGCAGGGACTGGAGCCAGTATCCCAGCGAGGAGGGTAGCTATAGGATGCAGGGACTGGAGACTGTATCCCAGTGAGGAGGGTAGCCATAGGATGCAGGGACTGGAGCCTGTATCCCAGCGAGGAGGGTAGCTATAGGATACAGGGACTGGAGCCTGTATCCCAGCGAGGAGGGTAGCCATAGGATGCAGGGACTGGAGCCTGTATCCCAGTGAGGAGGATAGCCATAGGATGCAGGGACTGGAGCCTGTATCCCAGTGAGGAGGGTAGCCATAGGATGCAGGGACTGGAGCCAGTCTACCAGCGAGGAGGGTAGCCATAGGACGCAGGGACTGGAGCCTGTATCCCAGCGAGGAGGGTAGCCATAGGATACAGGGACTGGAGCCTGTATCCCAGCGAGGAGGGTAGCCATAGGATGCAGGGACTGGAGCCTGTATCCCAGTGAGGAGGGTAGCCATAGGATGCAGGGACTGGAGCCAGTATCCCAGTGAGGAGGGTAGCCATAGGATGCAGGGACTAGAGCCAGTATCCCAGTGAGGAGGGTAGCCATAGGATGCAGGGACTGGAGCCAGTATAGCCGCGAGGAGGGTAGCCATAGGATGCAGGGACTGGAGCCAGTATCCCAGTGAGGAGGGTAGCCATAGGATGCAGGGACTAGAGCCAGTATCCCAGTGAGGAGGGTAGCCATAGGATGCAGGGACTGGAGCCAGTATCCCAGCGAGGAGGGTAGCCATAGGATGCAGGGACTGGAGCCTGTATCCCAGCGAGGAGGGTAGCCATAGGATGCAGGGAACTGGAGCAAGTATCCCAGCGAGGAGGGTAGCCATAGGATGCAGGGACTAGAGCCTGTATCCCAGCGAGGAGAGTAGTCATAGGATGCAGGGACTGGAGCCAGTATCCCAGCGAGGAGGGTAGCCATAGGATGCAGGGACTGGAGCCAGTATCCCAGTGAGGAGAGTAGGCTAGCCATAGGATGCAGGGACTGGAGCCAGTATGATTATCCCAGCGAGGAGGGTAGCCATAGGATGCTGGGACTGGAGCCTGTTTCCAAGCGAGGAGGGTAGCCATAGGATGCAGGGACTGGAGCCAGTATCCCAGTGAGAAAGGTAGCCATAGGATGCAGGGACTGGAGCCAGTATCCCAGTGAGAAAGGTAGCCATAGGATACAGGGACTGGAGCCAGTATCCCAGCGAGGAGGGTAGTCATAGGATGCAGGGACTGGAGCCAATATCCGGGCGAGGAGGGTAGCCATCCTGGCTGGGATACAGGACTGGCTCCAGTCCCTGCATCCTATGGCTACCCTATTCGCTGGGATACAGGATTGATGGGCCAGTCAGAGAAGGATACATACTTTAATGAACTTTATTCTGATTGTGTTTAATTATTTAATGAATGCTCATAATCAAAGACTTGAGCAAGTCTAGCCGCACACCAGCGTAATCACACACCCCGCACTACGCATGCGCGGCCTGATTACACCCACCACTTCCGCTTCCCCCTCTTATCTCATAATTATTAAACACACCCCAGTTAGTGGTGACCGCTAAATGCTAGACGTTTGTGACGATTAACATCCGTTATTAATACGGGTCAAAAGTGCTCAGTTCATTAACTGGCGACCCGCCGGACCCAGCTCCGGTCTGACGTCACAATCCCGCAGCAAATGGTAAAATGAAGGTGGATTGGCCACCAACTCTGTCGCCACTCTGTTTTAACTTAGAGGTTGGTATAGTTAAACCCATATCATGTCCACGAATTCTCACTCTCCCGGACAAAGTTTTGTTTTATTATACGTGGGTTCTGAGAGCAGTAATGTTCATCAAGATATATTTACTGTTCATCATATTGATAATAAAGTCTACCTTTATGATTATTTCATTCAAAATACATACAAAGGGAAATAGGAATATCTTAAAATGCCTTAAAGAATGAGAAATATCACACTCTCCAAGCTTAGGTCCATGTTACATGAAATATCTGCTGGGAAAGTAAAAAGGGTCAAGGTGCCACAGATTTTATGGACTGGTTCCCTGCCCTAATGAAATAAGGGATAGGTAACGGGTTCCACAGGCACGACCTTCAACCATGCTACTCTGTGCTTTAAATTTGGCTGGTGCCCGCCTGTGACTAGCTTATACCCCCGGGAACCAGCGTTGTGGTTTGGCTGGTATCTCTCTACTCTATGCTGCTAACCACCTGTTATACACCTAATTCCGCCGAGCCCTCTAGCGGATGAGCGGGGAACCAGGAGGCGTTACCAATAATGCACCATAAAAATGGAACCCGTTACCTGGCCTATAGTCTAACTAGGCCAGGCTGCCAGGCTACAGATTTTACCAAACCAGAGCTAACGTAGTGAAGCTCTGACGCACTCTCCTAGCTGAGATCCAGCGCTCTACTTCCTGCGGCTGCTTGTATCTCCGCACCGACCTGCCTGTTTGTGACAAAATCTGTCCCATACGCCAGTTTTTCAAATTTCTTAAATTCTTAGTGCCTTGGAGCGTATTTTGTGTTCTACTTGTATATATAGAGATGCACATATATATGTGGTAAATGATATACACTCATTTCTGTTATTTGTTATAATAAATCAGGCATAGTCCTGGGAATGATTTTCTTCAGTGGAAACAACGAGTATAGAGTGGAAAGCACCTCATGTGTTGCAGGGTTTTGCTTGTCAACATGACACATGTGCTCAATTGAGGGGCAGTCTTATCAAATGTGCATTCACATTATAAAGTGCTTTAAAACTGAAAAACAAAACAGCTGGAATGTTTGTGAGGCTCTTTTAACCATTCCTATATTTCACAACTCATAATACATGAGTTGTTTGAGTTTTATATCTTTTAACAGTTGCCTTGTTTTGAATCTGAAATATTGGCTGGTTCCCTTGGTATCCACTTAAGACAGCTTATTGAGAGTGGCTCTGGCGCCCACTGTACAGTTAAAGGCAGATCCTACAACGCACAGTGGCGCCATCTGGTGATCATTAAATATGGATCAGCAGAATTCTGAAAGGGCTATTTTTTGCAGTGATACAGGTAGTAGCTTGTACCAGACTCAGAGGCTTCTCTCAAGGTAAGGAGATAAGGAAAGCACTGTGTGGAATTTTGTTTTCGACATGGCTTGTCATGAAGCATAGACCAAAAGTAATCCTGAGTATAAACCTTAAAAAAAAAGATACGAGTTTTTTTAACAAGAGAATCTCACTCTCATGGTACATCAGTCTCCAACCCTAGGTCTGGTTTACTCTTTCCCTAAGGCAGATTGAGACACTTTTACTTTTCGGTGTCTCAAATTGAGGCAGATTAATACACATTTACTATTCTCCTGTCCTGCATCCCGAATTGAGGCAGATTGAGACACGTTTACCATTCCGCGTCTTGAATTGAGGCAAATTGATATGTGTTTACTATTCCCAGGTCCCACATCTTCAATTGAAGCAGATTAATACACATTTACTATTCCCCTATCCCACATCCCGAATTGAGGCAGATTGAGACACGTTTACTATTCCTGCATCTCAAATCGATCCATATTGAGACATGTTTACTATATCCGCATCTCACATCGAGGCAGATTGATACGCTTTTACTATTCCCGCGTCCTGCATCCTGAAGCAAGGCAGATTGATATGTGTCTATTGTTCCTGCATCCTGGATTGAGTCAGATTGAGATATGCATTTCCTGTTCCTTCGCCTTGACTTGAGGCAGATTGAGACGCATTAACTATCCCCATGTCCTGCATCCCAAATCGAGGCAGATTGATGCATGTTTACTGTTCCTGCTCCTTGAATTGAAGCAGGTTGGGACTGTTTACTATTCCCGCATCTTGAATTGAGGCAGATTGATATGCGTCTACTATTCCCGAGCCTCAATTTGAAGCAGATTGCTACATGTTTACTATTCCTGCATCCTGCATCTCAAATTGAGGCAGATTGAGACGCATTTACTTATCCCGCGTCCTGCACCCAGATTTGAGACAGATTGAAACATGTTTACTATTCCAGCATCTCGAATTGAGGCAGATTGCGACACATTTACTATTTCCGAGTCCTGTGTCTCGACTTTTTCCCTGAGTTGATCTGAAACGAACGAATTACGTCTGAACTCCGCGAAGTACGACTCAACAATCCTCACCCCGCCCTCTGGTGGATGGATTCTTAACGCGCAGCCAAGTCTCGCAGAGCGACGAGAACAAACGAGTTTTTACGAGACGAGCCTCATGCCGAGAAGTTCGCTACAAACGTCGGTAATTAACGAAATGTCGCCAAACAGAAAAGCGCCTATTATCGCCCACAATGAGGCGGCTGCGGTGGCTCCCTCTGTCGTCGAGTTGACTTCGTGGTTGGTGAAGGGCTCCATCCCAAGGTCCTCATTGTTTAAAGCCCTCAGCCCCACCTCCTCCCTCACCCCTCAACCCCCGTCCTCACCCCTCAACCCCCTCCCTCACCCCTTATCCACGCCCTCACCCCTCAACCCCTCCCTCACCCCTCACCCCCCGCCCTCACCTCTCAACCCCCTGCCTCACCCCTCAACCCCCTCCCTCACCTCTCAACCCCCGCCCTCACCCCTCAACCCCCTCCCTCACCCCTCAACCCCCTCCCTCACCCCTCAACCCCCTCCCTCACCTCTCAACCCCCGCCCTCACCCCTCAACCCCCTCCCTCACCCCTCAACCCCCTCCCTCACCCCTCAACCCCCGTCCTCACCCCTCAACCCCCTCCCTCACCCTCAACCCCCTCCCTCACCCTCAACCCCTCCCTCGTCCCCTCAACCCCTCCCTCACCCTCAACCCCTCCCTCACCCTCAAGCCCTCCCTCACCCCTCACCCCCTCCCTCACCCCTCAAACCCCGCCCTCACCCCTCAAAACCCTCCCTCACCCTCAACCCCTCCCTCACCCCTCAACCCCCTCCCTCACCCCTCAACCTCCGCCCTCACCCCTCAACCCCCGCCCTCACCCTCAACCCCCTCCCTCACCCCTCAACCTCCGCCCTCACCCCTCAACCCCCTCCCTCACCTCTCAACCCCTCCCTCACCCCTCAACCCCCGCCCTCACCCCTCAACCCCCTCCCTCACCCGTCAACCTCCTCAATCACCCCTCAACCCCCGCCTTCACCCCTCAACCCCCTCCCTCACCCCTCAACCCCTCCCTCACCCCTCAACCCCCTCCCTCACCCCTCAACCCCCTCCCTCACCCCTCAACCCCCGCCCTCACCCCTCAACCCCCGCCCTCACCCCTCAACCCCTGCCCTCACCCCTCAACCCCCGCCCTCACTCCTCAACCCCCGCCCTCACCCCTCAACCCCCGCCCTCACCCCTCAACCTCCTCCCTCACCCCTCAACCTCCTCCCTGACCCCTCAACCTCCTCCCTCACCCCTCAACCTCCTCAATCACCCCTCAACCCCCTCCCTCACCCCTCAACCCCCTTCCTCACCCCTCAACCCCCGCCCTCACCCCTCAACCTCCGCCCTCACCCCTCAACCCCCTCCCTCACCCCTCAACCCCCGCCCTCACCCCTCAACCCCTCCCTCACCCTCAACCCCTCCCTCACCCCTCAACCCCCTCCCTCACCCCTCAACCCCCTCCCTCACCCCTCAACCCCCTCCCTCACCCCTCAACCCCTCCCTCACCCCTCAGGCCCCGCCCTCACCCCTCAACCCCCTCCCTCACCCTCAACCCCTCCCTCACCCCTCAACCCCCTCCCTCACCCCTCAACCCCCTCCCTCACCCTCAACCCCTCCCTCACCCTCAACCCCCTCCCTCACCCCTCAACCCCCTCCCTCACCCCTCAACCCCCTCCCTCACCCCTCACCCCCTCCCTCACCCCTCAACCCCTCCCTCACCCCTCAACCCCCGCCCTCACCCCTCAACCCCCTCCCTCACCCCTCAACCCCTCCCTCACCCTCAACCCCTCCCTCACCCCTCAACCCCCGCCTTCACCCCTCAACCCCCGCCCTCACCCCTCAATCTCCTCCCTCACCCCTCAACCCCCTCCCTCACCCTCAACCCCTCCCTCACCCTTCAACCCCCTCCCTCACCCCTCAACCCCCTCCCTCCCCCCTCAACCCCCTCCCTCCCCCCTCAACCTCCGCCCTCACCCCTCAACCCCCTCCCTCACCCCTCAACCCCCGCCCTCACCCCTCAACCCCTCCCTCACCCTCAACCCCTCCCTCATCCTCAACCCCGAGGATAATGATAAGTATTAGATATATTTTCAATAAAAATCCTAAAAAACACAAAAAATGGAGAGCAACCACAAGCACCATGCATGAAATGAACTAGCATAAATATGTCGATGTACTGCATTAGAAACCTATGTAACAAAAGGAAAACATAAACGAGTTTGCGCAAAACAAAACAAAAAGAGTGATGTACCATTGTGTGTTGTGATTGTAGTACTTGGTGATTTCTGTGTTGACGCATTCTTGTTAATCGCGTTATGTGTAGTAGTGACTGATCACTATATAGGCCTGTTTCCATTGGCCAACGAAAACGGTGTAGATTTTTAGTAGCCCATTTCCATTGGTCATCACCAATATACAGACAGGAACTACCGACGGACCTTCAGCACTGCCGACGCAAAATGTAAATTAGTTATTAGAAAAACTAAAATGATCTACACTGTTTTCGTCAGCCAATGGAAAGGGGCCTGAAGAGTGATGTACCATTGTGTGTTTTGATTGTAATACTCGTAGATTGCGGCATCTCGTTATGCATGTTGTGTGTAGTAGTGAGTGATCATTATAAGAGTGATGTACCATTGTGTATTTTGATTGTAATACTCGTAGATTGCGGCATTGATGCCCTCTTGTTATGCATGTTGTGTGTAGTTGTGACTGATCATTTTAAGAGTGATGCACCATTGTGTGTTTTGATTGTAATACTCGTAGATTGCGGTATTGATGCCCTCTTGTTATGCATGTTGTGTGTAGTAGTGACTGATCATTTTAAGAGTGATGTACCATTGTGTGTTTTGATTGTAATACTCGTAGATTGCAGCATCTTGTTATGAGTGTTGTGTGTAGTAGTGACTGATCATTATAAGAGTGATGTACCATTGTGTGTTTTGATTGTAATACTCATAGATTGCGGCATCTTGTTATACATGTTGTGTGTAGTAGTGACTGATCATTATAATAGTGATGTACCATTGTGTGTTTTGATTGTAATACTCGTAGATTGCGGCATCTTGTTATGCATGTTGTGTGTAGTAGTGACTGATCGTTATAAGAGTGATGTACCATTGTGTGTTTTGATTGTAATACTCGTAGATTTTTGTATTGATGCCCTCTAGTTATGTGTGTTGTCTGGAGTAGAGTAGTAGTGACTGATCGTTATAAGAGTGATGTACCATTGTGTGTTTTGATTGTAATACTCGTAGATTGTGGCATTGATGCCCTCTTGTTATGCATGTTGTGTGTAGTAGTGACTGATCGTTATAAGAGTGATGTACCATTGTGTGTTTTGATTGTAATACTCGTAGATTGCGGTATTGATGCCCTCTTGTTATGCATGTCGAGTGTAGTAGTGACTGATCGTTATAAGAGTGATGTACCATTGTGTGTTTTGATTGTAATACTCGTAGATTTCTGTATTGATGCCCTCTAGTTATGTGTGTTGTCTGGAGTAGTGAGTGATCATTATAAGAGTGATGTACCATTGTGTTTTTTAATTGTAATACTCGTAGATTTCTGTATTGATGCCCTCTAGTTATGTGTGTTGTCTGGAGTAGAGTAGTAGTGACTGATCATTATAAGAGTGATGTACCATTGTGTGTTGTGATTGTAATACTCGTAGATTGCGGCATTGAGGCACTCTCTGGGAGCAGCCCTCCGACGCATGCGCTGTTTGGGGGTAAACAAACCTGATGACGGGGATCACGTGGTGGTCACGTGTCAGTCACGTGGCACCATCGACGATGTACAATTAGGATTATCCCCATTAGTACCGCGCCCGCCCGCCAGGTGCCCAGCGTCCCGCGACGTCGCCGTGTCGCCACCTGTCGTCGGCGTTTGTAATCAATACAAAAGGTCATTGGTCACGTGCCCATTCTGTAACTATGGCAACGACAATGGCGTCCATAAACCATCTGTTGTGAAGGGCCATGCATGGTTGGGGTTCCACAATGAGAGATTCACAGAAATTAAGAGGGGAATCTCTTTTGAATATTCTATTAGAGACGGACAGGACAGAGATGTCTCAGAGAAGAGGGCGTGAGGGGAGGGAGGGGGTGGGAGGGAGGGGAGGGAGGGGGTGGGAGGGAGGGAGGGAGGGGGTCTTGTAAACTGATGGACGTGTTTCTGTGGCGTGGATTTATCTCCTTTTAATTAGCTGCTTGTCATGAGATTATCTCACCCCTGGTATTTTTGTCCCATAGGCTTAACGTTGGGAACTCATTCTCCATGCCCCTACGAGTATTGCGGTCCATTATCCATGGTCTATATCCTGTGTGTCTTCAATTCTTTAAGTGTGTACAGGGGTGAGATGAATACAGTAAGCAACTGTTTTGGTCAAAATTGTTGTTCCCCAACTTGTTTGAATGTTATGTGATATTCACTCGACTGTCGCCTCGTTCATATCACTCTGCATCAAACTCGTGGAGAATGACGACTTTGACTGACTAAGTTTCATTTACAAACCGTTGCATATATTCCCAAGACGTATTCATTCTGCTGGTTCCAGTCACAATTCATTAGTCATTACAATACACGCTCCAGAATTGTAGTTGCTACACCTCCAATAGCGATATGTAACTCTAGGGTTGGTGTTAGTGCTCATGTATTACTACGCATCAACCCCTCACGGTTTACGAATTCCCATCCAAAATCATCAATATGGTACACTTGTGGACATTAAAGGTTGATAATACCTACAATATTGAGTTTCATTTGCAAACCATCTTATATGTCTTTGGTTGTCTTTCTTTTTACTTTTGGTTTATATTGGCGGTTAATAGCTATGCAATAAGCAGGTTTCCATGTACCTCCAGTCACAATTCATTAGTCATTACAATACACGCTCCATTGCAGACGTAGTTTTCGATGACTTATTTGCTACCATTGCGCGTGCTCAGAGATTATTTTATGCTACTTGCGCGGTTGGTTCATTAACATTCATCAGTTCATGACTACATCTCAGCGTGGCTCTTTGAGTCACGGAATCCACTTACGTAATATCTCCAGACGTTTTTATCGTCTGCTGGGTCTTGAAGTCTTTAGAAGTATTTAGAAGATGGTAGGTTTCTTATCTGTGGTTGAAGGTTATTTCAGAGTTGGAGTGTATGATCCTCGCAGTTGATTTTATGAAATATCCTCGCATTCCCTCGGATATTACAACTGGTCAACCATGGCATGGGAATGTCATCTTCAGTATGAGAATTGTAGTTGCTACACCTCCAATAGCAGTAACTCTAGGGTTGGTGTTAGTGCTCATGTATTACTATAAATCAACCTCTCATGGTTTACAAATTCCCATCGAAAAATCATCAATATGATACACTTGTATTATCGTAAACCGGATGAGTTTTAATCTTGGCTCCCGTATGCCACGACTGGCGTTTGGCGTAGTGATATCACGAGGCGGAGCCGAGTGGTATCTGGAACCAAACGCCAGGAGTGGCATACGGGAGCCAAGATTAAAACGAATCAGGTTTTGATTTTATCCTACCCCTCTCTACAATATTTTAATATCAAAATCAGCGTGGCATACGGAATCTCAATGTTAAGCCTATGGGATTTTATATTAGGGGTAGGATAAACATTGCAAGCAATGAAAGGCAGCATACTGACAACCCTCCCTGTCACATCACGGAGCAGACATGCAGCATACTAACACCCCTCCCTGTTACATCACGGAGCAGACATGCAGCATACTAACACCCCTCCCTGTTACATCACGGAGCAGACAGGCAGCATAATAACACCCCTCCCTGTTACATCACGGAGCAGACAGGCAGCATAATAACACCCCTCCCTGTTACATCACGGAGCAGACAGGCAGCATAATAACACCCCTCCCTGTTGCATCACGGAGCAGACAGGCAGCATAATAACACCCCTCCCTGTAACATTACGGAGCAGACAGGCAGCATAATAACACCCCTCCCTGTTACATCACGGAGCAGACAGGCAGCATACTAACACCCCTCCCTGTTACATCACAGAGCAGACATGCAGCATACTAACACCCCTCCCTGTCACATCACAGAGCAGACATGCAGCATACTAACACCCCTCCCTGTTACATCACGGAGCAGACAGGCAGCATACTGACAACCTACCCTATCACATTACGGAGAAGACAGGCAGCATACTAACACCCCTCCCTGTTACATCACGGAGCAGACAGGCAGCATACTAACAACCCTCCCTGTTACATCACGGAGCAGACATGCAGCATACTAACACCCCTCCCTGTTACATTACGGAGTAGACATGCAGCATACTAACACCCCTCCTGTTACATTACGGAGCAGTCAGGAAGCATACTGACTCCCCTCCTCATCACATTACGGGGCCGACAGGAAGCATATTGACACCGTGGCCCTGCCCGCCATCTTGTAGGCAGAGAGGCAGCATATGGACACCGCTAACTTCGCCTGCTGATTAGGTTGGTCCCATTCTGCCCGCTCGCCGCCCGGGCCATTGTTTTTCTGTTTGCACTCGCCCGCAGAGAAGTGATTGGCCCGGGACATAAAAGTAATTGGATTTATTACAGCGATCATCGGAGCGGCCCCGGACAAACAAGCCCGCCTCCCGCCACCCGGTCCCCGGGGAACCCGCCCGGCGTACGCCTGAAGTACGCCGCAAATACGCCGCCCGCCGCTACCCGGTCCCCGGGGAACCCGCCCGGCGTACGCCGAGAATACGCCGCAAATGCGCCGCCCGCCGCCGCCCGCCGCAACCCAGTCCCACGGGGAACCTGCCCGGCGTACGCCGCAGATACGCCGCCCGTACGCCGCCTGCCGCCACAAGGTCCCCCGGGGAACCCGCCCGGCGTACGCCGCAAATACGCCGCAAATGCGCCGCCCGCCGCCACCCGGTCCCCTGTGCGCCGCCTGTACGCCAGAAATACGCCGCCCGCCGCCACCCGGTCCCCCGGGGAACCCGCCGGGCGTACGCCGCAAATACGCCGCCTGCCGCCACCCAGACCCCCGGGATTCCCATCCGGCGTACGCCCCAAATACGCCGCCCGTACGCCGCCCGCCACCGCCCGGTGCCCCGGATATCCCCTCGGCGTACGCCACCTATATCCGCTTCCCGGCCCGCCGCCCGCCGCCCGACCCTCCCGACCCTCCCGGCACGCCCGGCCGCCCCGCGCTGCCGGTGTTGACATTTTGCGGTTAACCTTGCGGCGTAGCGGCGGTCGACAAACACGGGCGGCGGGCGGCGTCAGTTTCAAATGACCAGTGAGTAAACAGGGAGCGGGCGGCGCGGTGGAGATGAGCACAGAGTGATCAGCCTCCCTTCCGGGCTCCCCCCCCCCCCCCCGAGATACCCCCCCCCCCCCCGAGATACCCCCCCCCCCCCCGGAACCCCCAGGAACCCCCGGAACCCCCAATCTCCCCACGGCTCTCCCCAGCTCCCCCCAGCTCCCCCATACTCCCCACGGCTCCCCCCAGCTCCCCCATACTCCCCACGGCTCCCCCCGGCTCCCCCATACTCCCCAGGCTGCCCGAGGCTTTCCCTGTCTCCCCACGGCTCCCCCCGGAACTCCCTGGCTCCCCCGTCTCCCCATGGCTCTCCCCGGCTCCCCCGTCTCCCCACAGCTTCCCCCCGGCACTCCCCGGCTCCCACGGCTCCCCACGGCTCCCCCGTCTCTCCCCAGCTCCCCCAATTTCCCACGGCTCCCCCGTCTCTCCCCGGCTCCCCCGGCTTCCCCTGGATCCACACAGCTCCCCACGACTACCCAGGCTCTCCCCGGCTCCCACCGTATCGCCCCCGGCTTCCTCTTGGCTCCCCCGGCTCTCCACGGCTCTCCACGGCTCCCCACGGCTCCCCACGGCTCCCCACAGCTCCCCACAGCTCACCCCGGATCGCCGGCTCTCCCCAGCTCCCCCGTCTCTCCCCGGCTCTCCCCGGCTCCCCCGTCTCTTCCCGGCTCCCCCGTCTCTCCCCGGCTCCCCCGTCTCTCCCCGGCTCCCCCGGCTCCCCCGTCTCTTCCCAGCTCCCCCGTCTCTCCCCGGCTCCTCCGTATCCCCAAGGCTCCCCCGGCTTCCTCAAGCTACCTCAAGCTTCCTCCAGGCTTCCCCCATCTTCCCCCGGCTCCCTCCGGGCTCCCCCAGCTCCCCCATCTCTCTCCAGCTCCCCTCGGCTTCCTACGGGCTCTCCGGCTCCTCAGGCTCCCCAAGGTTCCCCACGGATCCCCCCAGCTACTCCTGGCTCCCCCGGCTCCCCCTGGATCCCCTCGGTTCCCCACGGATCCCCCCGATTCCCCACGGCCCACCCGGCTCTCCCCGTCTCTCCCCGGATCCCGCGGCTCCCCCGGATCCCCCCGCTCCCCACGCTCCCCCGCCTCCCCCGCCTCCCTGCTCTCCCCGGCTCCCCTGTCTCTCCCCGGCTCCCCTGTCTCTCCCCGGCTCCCCCGTCTCTCCCCGGCTCCCCCGGCTCTCCCGGCTCCCCTGTCTCTCCCCGGCTCCCCAAGGCTCCCCCCTGCTCCCCCCAGCTTCCTCAGGGCTGCCCCGGTGCCCCACGCCCCACGGTTCCCCCCGGCAACCCCCGGCTCCATGACAGCCCTCAGAGCAATAACCACCACCACCCCACACCCCCCAGTCTACAAACATCACACACACACACCCGTCCCTACCTCCCACAAACACACAGAGCAGCCGGCAGGATCACTCAACAGATTGTGGCAATCTAGATTATAATTGATCCGGTCATAATCACCCAGCAATCTGTCGCAGCCACCAACACGTCCACCTCCACCACCCAACCCTGCCTGGTACACCTAATAACCTGCCCACCCACGTCCCCACCCAGTACACCTAATAACCTGCCCACCCACAATCCCACATAGTATACCTAATAACCTGCCCACCCACGTCCCCACCCAATACACCTAATAACCTGCCCACCCACGTCCCCATATAGTACACCTAATGACCGACCCATCGCCCAACCCCGCCCGGTATACCTAATAACCTGCCCACCCACAACCGCACACGGTACACCTAATAACCTGCCCACCCACAACCCCACATGGTACACCTAATGACCAGCCCACCCACACCCCCACCCAATACGCCTAATAACCTGCCCACCAACAATCCTACATAGTACACCTAATGACCAGCCCTCCCGCAACCCCACCCAGTACACCGAATGACTGACCCATCCACATCCCCACCCAATATGCCTAATAACCGGCTCACCCACATCTCCAACCAGTACACCTAATGACCGGCCCATCCACATCCCCACCCAGTATACCTAATGACCAGCCCACCCACATCCCCACCAAATACACCTAATAACCTGCCCACCCACAATCCCACATAGTATACCTAATAACCTGCCCACCCACGTCCCCACATAGTACACCTAATGACTGACCCATCGCCCAACCCAGCCCGGTACACCTAATAACCTGCCCACCCACAACCGCACAAGGTACACCTAATGACCAGCCCACCCACCTCCCCCACCCAATATGCCTAATAACCGGCTCACCCACATCTCCAACCAGTACACCTAATGACCGGCCCATCCACATCCCCACCCAGTACACCAAATGACCAGACCACCCACAATCCCCTCCAGTATACCTAATGACCAGCCCACCCACAATCCCACCCAGTATACCTGATAACCAGAGCAACCACAAAACCCCCAAGCACACCTAATGACCAGCCCACCCACATCTCCACCCAGCACACCTAATGACCGGCCCACCCACAACCCCACCCAGTATACCTAATGACCAGCCCAACCACATCCCCACCAAGTGCACCTAAAAACCCACTAGATATTGTGTCAGAGTGAGTTGTGGATGGGTTGTTGAAGTGATCATAGAGTGAGTCGCTGATATGTGTCAGGATGATTTGTGGTTGCTGTATCTGGGTGATGTGGAGTGAGTCGTTGATAGTGTGTCAGCCTGTTTCGTGGTTGGTGTCTGGGAGTAATTGTGGAGTGAGTTGTTGATAGTGTGTGAGTCTGTTTTGTGGTTGCTGTATCAGAGTGATCATAGAGTGTGTCATTGATATCATGTCAGACTGTTTCCTGGTTGCTGCATCGGGCTGTCGTTTGTTTGTCTGATGATTACTGTGATAGGGTGATTTGCGGTCCGTGCATCAGGCTGGTTTGTGGTTGGTGTATCGGGGTGTCGTATGTTTGTCCGATGATTACTGTGATATGGTGATTTGCGGTCCTTGTATCAGGTTGTTTCG
This sequence comes from Alentia gelatinosa, assembly GCA_950022655.1. Taxonomy (NCBI): domain Eukaryota; kingdom Metazoa; phylum Annelida; class Polychaeta; order Phyllodocida; family Polynoidae; genus Alentia; species Alentia gelatinosa. Next base: position 121,390,670 of record OX465581.1, on the reverse strand, counting down.
TTGTTGGTGTATCGGGGTGTTGTATGTTTGTCCGATGATTACTGTGATATGGTGATTTGCGGTCCTTGTATCAGGTTGTTTCGTTGTTGGTGTATCGGGGTGTTGTATGTTTGTCCGATGATTACTGTGATATGGTGATTTGCGGTCCTTGTATCAGGTTGTTTCGTTGTTGGTGTATCGGGGTGTTGTATGTTTGTCTGATGATTACTGTGATATGGTGATTTGCGGTCCTTGTATCAGGCTGTTTCGTGGTTGCTGTATCAGGGTGTCGTATGTTTGTCTGATGATTACTGTGATAGGGTGATTTGCGGTCCATGTATCAAGCTGTTTTGTGGTTGCTGTATCAGGCTGTTTTGTGGTTGCTGTATCAGGGTGTCATAAGTTTGTTCGATGATTAGTCTGATAGGGTGACTTGCGGTCAGTGTATCAGTGTGGTTAGTTTATCGGAGTGATCATGGAGGGAGTCATGGATAGTGTGTCAGGGTCTTTCTTGAATAGGGTATCAGGTGATTGCAGAGTGATTTGTTAATTGTGTGTCAAATGATTTGTGGTCTGTGTATCCGGGTGATCATGGAGTGAGTTGTTGTTAGTGTGTCGGGCTGTTTCGTGGTTGGTGTTTCAGCGTAATCTCAGAGTCAGTCATTGATAGTGTGTCAGGCTATTTTGTCGTTGATAACATGACAGGCTGTTTTGTGGTTGGTGCATCAGGGTGTTGTATGTTTGACTAGATGATTAGTGTGATAGGGTGATTTGCAGTCAGAGTATCAGGGTTAATCGTGGAGTGAATCAAGGTTACTGTGTCAGGCTTCTTGGTTGGTGTGTCGGGGTGATCATGGAGTGTGTCTTTTTATAGTGTGTCAGGCTGTTTCGTGGTTGGCGTATCAGAGTGAATGTAGAGTGACTTATTCGTAGTATATCAGGCTGTTTCACAGTTGCTGTATCGGGGTGTCGTATGTTTGTCTGATGATTACTGTGATAGGGTGATTTGCGGTCCGTGTATCAGGATGATTGTGTATCGGGCTGTTTCGTGGTTGGTGTGTCAGGCTGTTTCGTGGTTCCTGTATTGGGGTGTCGCATGTTTGTCTGGTGATTACTGTGATAGGGTGATTTGCGGTCCGTGTATCAGGCCGTTTTATGGTTGGTGTATCAGGCTGTTTTGTGGTTCCTGTATCGGGGTGTCGTATGTTTGTCTGATGATTACTGTGATAGGGTGATTTGCAGTCCGTGTATCAGGCTGTTTCATGGTTGGTGTATCAGGCTGTTTTGTGGTCCATGTATCAGGCTATTTCGTGGTTCCTTTATCGGGGTGTCGTATGTTTGTCTGATGATTACTGTGATAGGGTGATTTGCGGTCAGTGTATCAGGCTGTTTCGTGGTTCCTGTATCGGGGTGTCGTATGTTTGTCTGATGATTAGTGTGATAGGGTGATTTGCGGTCCGTGTATCAGGCTGTTTCGTGGTTGGTGTATCGGGGTGTCGTATGTTTGTCTGATGATTACTGTGATAGGGTGATTTGCAGTCCTATATCAGGCTGTTTTGTGGTTGGTGTATTGGGCTGTTTTGTGGTTGGTGTGTCAGTCTGGTTTGTGGTTGGTGTATCAGGTTGTTTTGTGGTTGTTGTATCGGGGTGTCGTATGTTTGTCTGATGATTACTGTGATAGGGTGATTTGCGGTCCGTGTATCAGGCCGTTTTGTGGTTGCTGTATCAGGCTGTTTCGTGGTTGGTGTATCGGGGTGTCGTATGTTTGTCTGATGATTACTCTGATAGGGTGATTTGCGATCCGTGTATCGGGCTGTTTTGTGGTTCCTGTATCGGGGTGTCGTATGTTTGTCTGATGATTACTGTGATAGGGTGATTTGCGGTCCGTGTATCAGGATGATTGCGGTGTTTGTCAGGCCGGGGAGCAGAACGGTGTCATTTCCATAAGTAGCGCGGCCGTAACTCCACCCCGGGCACACACCGCCATCTTTGTTTAATGGCGCGTGAGGCTGCAAGCACTGCATTAAGGGAATTGGTGACAGACTTGTCCAGTTTGCTCAGAGCATATGGCGGCCCTGCAGCTCCCTCTGTCCGCATTGTCACCACCTAAAAGACGCGAATAACGCGAGTTAGCACAAAGACTCCGCTTGGTGAATGAGGCGGGTTAGCATACAGAAACTCGGCTTGATGAATAAGGCGGGTTAACATACAGAAACTCGGCTTAGTGAATGAAGAGAGTTTATACATAGATTCTGCTTGGTGAATGAGGCCGGTTATTATAGAGTCTGTGCTTGGTGAATGAGGTGAGTTCATTCACAAACTCCGCTTGGTGAATGAAGCCGGTTATTATACAGTCTCCGCTTGGTGAATGAGGTGAGTTAATACACAAACTCCGCTCGGTGAATGAGACGAGTTTATACACAGAGACTCCGCTCGGTGAATGAGGAGATTGAGCACACAGACTCTGCTTGGAGACTGCAGCCTCGTTCTCATCAGATTGCCATCAGCTAATCACAGGTGGCGCTTATCGCGGGTGACAAGTGGCGCCTCTATCAATGGGAGATTCCATTAGCGATGCGCTTCACCTGTAATTGTTGTTTGAACAGATCCCGGTACCACCCAACCTCATCACGTGATCACAGTGTGACGTCACAGCAGGCTGTCGGCCTAACCCACAGGCCTACGTAATGAACCATAACATTGAAGGTTATAGATCCATGTTTGATATTGTTTTAATTATTTTGTGTCGGATTCTGTAGTATCGTAAAACTGGATGAGTTTTAATCTTGGGCACCGTATGCTACGAGTGGAGTTTGGCAAAGTGACTTCATGCGGCGAAGCCGAGTGAAGTCCGGAGCCAAAACTCCAGAAGTGGCATGTGGTGGCCAAGATTAAAACGAATCAGGTTTTGTTTTTATCCTACCCCATCTCCTCGATTTTGGAATATTATGTGATTCTGTATGTCACTAGTGGCATATACAACTCTGTATGCCAGTCAGCGTGGCATACGGAAACTCAATGTTAAGCCTATGGGATTTTATATTAGGGGTAGGATAATAACTCTTATCTAACTGAGTAGACCCATGCCCTGTAGCCCCCCCCCCCCCCCCCCTAGTAGTAAGGTATCACATGATTGGATTTTTTTTAATAATAATGTTTATTTCTCCATCTGTTTAGGGTACAAACAGTTATTCCATGGGAATCAAGTTGAACAATATCGAATACACACAGAACGCATGTCACAGTTGATGTCAAATATCGGATCAGGGCGGCCAATCTTCTTTATATTTGGAACGATTATAGGTTATATGTATCCCTAACTGTGTTAAAGTTTCATTGCTTGATTCTCACGGGAGGTGGACATCGCAATACAGTGTTATACACCCGCTATTGCTCGTGTATTACTACGCGTCAACCACTCGTGGTTTACGGCCGCCTGTCCACAAAACCATCGATTATCGTCTATAAAGTTAGTACCATGTTTCATCAGAACTGTATCTCACTGCCTCAGGTTATTGGTACAGTTAGAAGAGAATGAATGAAGATTAATGGGGCCTAACAATAGTGCGTCATTCTCCCAGCGCTATGCGACCTCGAATGAAATACAGTCAGGAGAGAAGTTATCACTACATCTGAGTTTATCACCCCATCAGCGACTTTTTGTTTCCACAATATGTAGCCTTTACAGTTATAACTAGTTGCATGCATGTCTCATAACTTAAACCCATTCCCAGCAGCACATCATGTTGATGCATGTCATTTCTACATGTCCCTCAACATGTTCCTCCACATTTTATTCATACATGTCATCTCTAAATATCCTCTCTACATGTCATCTCTAAATATCCTCACTACATGTCCTATTTACAAGCCCTTTCTGCATGTCATATCTACATGACATATTTACATGTCATACATAAATGTCACCTATACATGTCACCTTGTTACTTTGATGTTATAACTAGTTGTGTGTATATCTCACACCTCAAACCTGTTTCCTACATACTATCATGGCAATGCATGTCATCTATACATGTCATTACCACATGTCATTTTCACATGTCATTCATACATGTCATTCATACATCTAATCAATACATGTCAAATTGACAGTTTTAACTAGTTGTGTGTATATCTCACACATCAAACCCGTATCTTTACATGTCATTTATACATGTTATTTATACATGTAATCTCTATATGTTATTTATACATGTAATATATACATGTCACCTAGACATTTATAACTAGTTGTGACCATATCTCACACCTCAAACCCATTCCTTACACACTGTAATAGCCATAAATGTCATGTCATTTCTACATGTCATTTCCACATGTCAGCTATACATGTCATACATACATGTCATACATACTATCATCGATACATGTCATCATACATGTCATCAATACATGTCACCTTTGCAGTTATAACTAGTTGCATGTATATCTCACACCTCAAACCCGTTCCCTACACACTGTAATAGCCATGTATATCATTTCTACATGTTATCTCTACATGTCATTTGTACATGTCATACATACATGTCATCCATACATGTCACCTTTGCAGTTATAACTAGTTGCGTGTATATCCCACACCTCAAACCCGTTCCCTACACACTGTAATAGCCATGAATGTCATTTCTACATGTCATTTGTACATGTCAGCTATACATGTCAGCTATACATGTCATACATACATGTCATAGATACATGTCATAGATACATATCACCTATGCAGTTATATCTAGTTGCGTGTGCATCTCACACCTCAAACCCGTTTCCTACACACTCTCATACCATGTTATCTCTACATGTCATTTGTACATGTCATTTATACATGTCATTTATACATGTCATACATGCATGCCATCCATACATGTCACCTTGACAGTTATATCTAGTTGCATGTGCATCTCACACCTCAAACCCGTTTCCTACACACTCTCATGCCCACGCCGGCCAGGCTGGTCCGCTGGTTTCTCGTCGTGTCTGTGATATATATACTCACAGGATCTGCCGGTAACGGGCGTATATTTTTTTTCTCACAGGCTGACGGAATGGCGGTGTATGTATGTGTGTGTGTGGGGGGGGGGAGTGGTGGATCCCAATTAACCGCTCGTTACCGGCGTCTCTGACCTCCAGTCGTCATCCTTGAGCATGCGCGGTGAGGGATGGCGCCGTGCGCATGCGTGCTGGAGGCGGCTTTGATGTCTGGGTCTCGGCGTCTCTCCGGCGTTCATAAAAACATGGCGGCGACTAATTGTCGCGTCCGGCGCCGCATCGCGCAGACCCCCTAATCTCGCCCCACTTCTCGCCGATTCTCGTCTGCTTTTCACTTCCGGTTTGTGCGGGGAGAGACGCGCTCAGTCGTGGCAGCGTTCTGGCAGCGTCTGTGGGGGACGCGGACGCTGCCAAACATACCGAGCCCTGCTGTTCACTTACAGCAAGGGAAAGCTACCAAAAGGCGCCCCGCCGGAATTTTTTACTCCACGCCGGCGGCGAATTCGCGCCAAAAGCAGGTTGGAGATTATAATTATCGTCTGCTCGGAGAGTTCTGCCAGCGAGCAGAGTGGCAGCCAGCCGCGGTGTCAACGTGGTGATGAACGAGTCATTATCTCACCCCTGGTATGTTCTCTCCATAGACTTAACGTTGGGATCTCGTATCCAACGCCCATGAGATATTTAGGAAAAATATCCGATGGGGGATTATGTCAGATATGCTAGCCCGAAGGGTGAGATAAATTCAGAAACCCATTCAAGTTTTCTTTTCAAAATCAATTTCTTTATTGGGATCTTCCAGGCGAGTATACATTTCTTTCACGTCTTGATCGTAATATAGAACAAGATAACCCAATGAATGGCCAAAGCCTTAATTGTCATAGTAATTGTTTAGGGTCAGAGCTTGATCCCATCTCGTTTGAATTGCTATGTAATTCATCCGGTTGTGCCTTGTGAATTACTGCACAATTCAAATGGGATATGAGCTATGACCCTAAACTTTCATAGGTATCCTCTATAACAGCAAATACCTTCAGTCGCTCGCCACCCTTCTTCCGTTTCTGTCCCTGGTTTGACATAGTCACTGTTAGTGAACCTCCCTGGTTACACCTAGTTACTGTTAGTCAACCTCCCTGGTTACACCTAGTTACTGTTAATCAACCTCACTGGTTACACCTAGTTACTGTTAGTCAACCTCCCTGGTTACACCTAGTTACTGTTAGTCAACCTCCCTGGTTACACCTAGTTACTGTTAGTCAACCTCCCTGGTTACACCTAGTTACCGTTAGTCAACCTCCCTGGTTACACTTAGTTACTGTTAGTCAAACTCCCTGGTTACACCTAGTTACTGTTAGTCAACCTCCCTGGTTACACCTAGTTACCGTTAGTCAACCTCCCTGGTTACACTTAGTTACTGTTAGTCAACCTCCCTGGTTACACCTAGTTACTGTTAGTCAACCTCCCTGGTTACACTTAGTTACTGTTAGTCAACCTCTCTGGTTACACCTAGTTACTGTTAGTCAACCTCCCTGGTTACACCTAGTTACTGTTGGTCAACCTCCCTGGTTACACCTAGTTACTGTTAGTCAACCTACTTGGTTACACCTAGTTACTGTTAGTCAACCTCCCTGGTTACACCTAGTTACTGTTAGTCAACCTACCTGGTTACACCTAGTTACTGTAAGTCAACCTCCCTGGTTACACATAGTTACCATACTTGGTTACCTTTAGTTAATACCCCTTATTACACATAGTTACCCCCCTGGTTACCTTTAATTACCATTCCTGGTTACACCTAGTAACTGTTAGTCAACCTCCCTGGTTGCACTAAATTACCAGTTACTGGTTACCTTAAGCTACTATCTCTAGTTACGCCTAGTTACTGTCCCTGGTTGGACTAAATAAACAGTTATACTAGAAGAGTCATGAATAGCTGCAGCAGATTCAGGTCTGAGGATGGTTGGATGTAGCTGTAGATGTGAACGGATACCTACATGTAGGCGTGTGTGTGTATATTTAAAGACCTGATTGAATGTAGCTGTAGATGTGAATGGATACCTACATGTAGGCGTGTGTGTGTATATTTAAAGACCTGATTGAATGTAGCTGTAGATGTGTACGGATACCTACATGTAGGCGTATGTGTGTATATTTAAAGACCTGATTGGATGTAGCTGTAGATGTGAACGGATACCTACATGTAGGCGTGTGTGTGTATATTTAAAGACCTGATTGAATGTAGCTGTAGATGTGAACGGATACCTACATGTAGGCGTGTGTGTGTATATTTAAAGACCTGATTGAATGTAGCTGTAGATGTGAACGGATACCTACATGTAGGCGTATGTGTGTAGATTTAAAGACCTGATTGAATGTAGCTGTAGATCTGAACGGATGCCTACATGTAGGCGTATGTGTGTATATTAAAAGACCTGATTGGATGTAGCTGTAGATGTGTACGGATACCTACATGTAGGCGTGTGTGTGTATATTTAAAGACCTGATTGAATGTAGCTGTAGATGTGTACGGATACCTACATGTACGCGTGTGTGTGTATATTTAAAGACCTGATTGGATGTAGCTGTAGATGTGAACGGATACCTACATGTAGGCGTATGTGTGTATATTTAAAGACCTGATTGAATGTAGCTGTAGATGTGTACGGATACCTACATGTAGGCGTGTGTGTGTATATTTAAAGACCTGATTGGATGTAGCTGTAGATGTGAACGGGTACCTACATGTAGGCGTATGTGTGTATATTTAAAGACCTGATTGAATGTAACTGTAGATGTGAACGGGTACCTACATGGAGGCGTATGTGTGTATATTTAAAGACCTGATTGAATGTAGCTGTAGATGTGAACGGATACCTACATGTAGGCGTGTGTGTGTATATTTAAAGACCCTATCTAAGTCAACAGACACTTGCTGCTACATGTCTGTGTACATGCGATGAGGTGCACTCAGTGACCCTCTCATTATCTCCACTACACTCCTTAATGACAGGTCCTCAGCCGGCCCGCCCTGCGCACAGCGTGACCGTCACGTGTCACGAGTCACGTGTCACGAGTCACGTGTCACGTCACTCTTCACGTCATTCGTCTCTCGTCATGTTACTCGTCATGTTACTCGTCACGTCACTCGTCACGTCACTCGTCACTCGTCATGTTACTCGTCACGTTACTCGTCACGTCACTCGTCACTCGTCATGTTACTCGTCACGTTACTCGTCACGTCAATCGTCACTCGTCACTCGTCACGTCACTCGTCACGTCACTCGTCACGTTAGTCTCCGCGTTACTTGTCATCTCACGCATCATGTTACTCATTACATCACTCATCCTGTTACTTCTTCTGTTATTGTCATGTTATTTGTCACGTCAGTCATCACGTCATGCGTCACGTCATGCGTCACGTCATGCGTCAGTCACTCGTCACGTCACTCGTCGCGTCACTTGTCATGTTACACATCATGTCATGTTATTCATCACTTGTCATGTTATTCGTCACTTGTCACATCCCTCATCATGTTACTTGTCTTACATCTCATTACTCAGCATAGTACAGTTACCTCCCATATCCATGCAGCATGCTTTTATTAGGCTTAATGCTCATAGAGATAGGAGCATGTTAGGCATTAGGCCTAATGCTCATAGAGATAGGAGCATGTTAGGCATTAGGCTTAATGCTCATAGAGATAGGAGCATGTTAGGCATTAGGCTTAATGCTCATAGAGATAGGAGCATGTTAGGCATTAGGCTTAATGCTCATAGAGATAGGAGCATGTTAGGCATTAGGCCTAATGCTCATAGAGATAGGAGCATGTTAGGCATTAGGCTTAATGCTCATAGAGATAGGAGCATGTTAGGCATTAGGCTTAATGCTCATAGAGATAGGAGCATGTTAGGCATTAGGCTTAATGCTCATAGAGATAGGAGCATGTTAGGCATTAGGCCTAATGCTCATAGAGATAGGAGCATGTTAGGCATTAGGCTTTATGCTCATAGAGATAGGAGCATGTTAGGCATTAGGCTTAATGCTCATAGAGATAGGAGCATGTTAGGCATTAGGCTTAATGCTCATAGAGATAGGAGCATGTTAGGCATTAGGCTTAATACTCATAGAGATGGGAGCATGTTAGGCATTAGGCTTAATACTCATAGAGATGGGAGCATGTTAGGCATTAGGCTTAATGCTCATAGAGATGGGAGCATGTTAGGCATTAGGCTTAATACTCATAGAGATAGGAGCATGTTAGGCATTAGGCTTAATGCTCATAGAGATAGGAGCATGTTAGGCATTAGGCTTAATGCTCATAGAGATAGGAGCATGTTAGGCGTTAGGCTTAATACTCATAGAGATAGGAGCATGTTAGGCATTAGGCCTAATACTCATAGAGATAGGAGCATGTTAGGCATTAGGCCTAATGCTCATAGAGATAGGAGCATGTCAGGCGATATATAGGTGAGGGCATAGTACAGTTACCTGGCATGTTTCAGCTTTCGTTATGTCACACACAGAATGTTGCGTGCGGTTTCTCTCACAGTGAACTGACACTTTACTCATCTTGTCGGTCAGCCATGTCGGCCGCCATCTTGGCACCGCCGTCAGCACATCAAAGCCTGTGCCCGGAGAGCAGACAGCACATCAAAGCCTGTGCCTGGAGAGTGGGCACTGATCGCATGTTTGTGTGTGCTGTATGTGTGCTGTGTACGCTGGACCTCTGAGCCCCCTCCCCGGACACGATCACTGCCTTTTATGACGCCGACCTGTGACAGGAGGCCCGGCAGTGACGACCGGCCAGGGGCCACATCCCCGACCCCCTCCTCCTACTCCTCCTCCTTCTACTTCCCCTCCTCCTCCTCCGCTTCCCCTCCTGCTCCTTCTATTTCTTTTCCTACTCCTACTCCTCCTCCTCTTTCTCCTCCTCCTACTCCTACTCCTCCTCCTCTTCCTCCTCCTCCTCCCCCTCCTCTTCCTCCCCCTTCTCCTTCTCCTCCCCCTTCTCTTCCTCCCCCTTCTCCTCCCGATCCCCTTCCTCTTCCTCCCTCTCCTCTTCGTCTTCCACTCCCTTTTCCGCCACCTCCTCCTCCTCCTCCGCCTCCTCCCCCTCCCCTACTCCTCCTCCTCTTCCTCCTCCTCCTCCCCCTCCTCTTCCTCCCCCTTCTCCTTCTCCTCCCCCTTCTCTTCCTCCCCCTTCTCCTCCCGATCCCCCTCCTCTTCCTCCTTCTCCTCTTCGTCTTCCACTCCCTTTTCCGCCACCTCCTCCTCCTCCTCCTACTCCTACTCCTCTTCCTCCCCCTTCTCCTCCTCCTCCCCCTTCTCTTCCTCCCCCTTCTCTTCCCGATCCCCCTCCTCTTCCTCCTTCCTCCTTCTCCTCTTCGTCTTCCACTCCTTTTTCCGCCACCACCTCCCCCTCCTCTTCCTCCTCCCCCTCCCCTACTCCTCCTCCTCGCCTGGGCGGGGGGTTGGAGGCGGGGTGGGGGTGGGGGTGGGGGTGGGGCACAACTGGGAGCTGGCCCATTCCCTTCAAGTCTGAATTATCCTTTTTAGAGCATGCGCTATATACATTGCCTAAATATCAGAGTGGTCACATATAGACTTTCACCATGCTGCAAAGAAATTATCCCTTCACTATCTACTGCTATTCACTGTGATATTGGATAAGGAGCAGGGGGCCAGTGCCTCATGGTCTTAGAGGCATGCTCAGCTGACCATGACCAATCACTAGAGACTGAAATACCTCAAGACCAACTGGTGCTTGATAAGTTTTGATCCTATGCAAATATAGGTAAATTGGTTGTTGCTACTTATCTAATGAAAGGTAATATTATCACTAAGGTGAGCTCACAACCAGACTATTCTAATGGCTACATTGTCTTGTCTTGTTTGTCCTGTCTGTCCTGTCTTGTAATGTACTCTGTTCAAGTGGATTACAGAAAAGGATCCATAGACTGAATGTAATCCTATACATTTTAATTGTTATTCATTTATAATTGTATGCTCATACCTTTTCCTCCTGGTACTTTAATGGACACATCCGAGAGCCTATTTTAACCTCAGTGACAATCAAAGTCACAAAATCATAGTCTTTAAACATATGAACTTATAATCTGCCGCTGGTGGCGCCACCAGTACAGTTTATGCCTGTCACTGCTGTCCTTAACTGATTGGGCGGGAACAAAGTTTTACAATATGAGATAAATTATAGAGGAAACCCATGAAAGTTTAGGGTCTGAGCCCGTATCCCATCGAGTTTGAATCACGTAGTAATTCACAAGGCGAAGCCGCGTGAATTACTATGTGATTCAAATGAGATGGGATCGAGCTCTGACCAAAAACTTGAATGGGTTTCTGAATTTATCTCACCCTTAACATTGACCAATGACCTAACATTTGTGACATTATCCCCCATATGATATTTTCCCTTAATATCTAATGGGCGTTAGATACGAGTTCCCAATGTTAAGTTTATGGAGAAAAAATATCTAGGGTGAGATAAAAGTCGAATCCCTACGAAACCCTATATTATGCACCTAATATAATGTACAAAATTGTGGAGGTACATGTAATTCACAGAGATAAAACACTTTATCATGCACCCAATATAATATACAACAGAATGTAGGTACTTCACAGAAATGAAACACTTTGTTATGCACTCACAAAAATATACAAGAGTATTTAGGTACTTCATAAAAAGAAAATACTTTATCATGCACCCAATATGATATTCAATAGAATGTAGGTATTTCACAGAAATAAAACACTTTATCATGCATCAAGTGAAACCTGCTTTATCTCACCCTGGTACAGGTTCAGCCATAGGAATACTCATGAAAAACTCATTGTATAATGAATGAGAGATGCAATAAACTTAATAAAAAAATATAAAAAATACCATAAGAAGTAAATACTCAACGATTACATCCGTAAAATGACAATACTACGCCATGGTCGTGGCGTAGTGAATGCGATATATGGATTACGTCATATGGATTTTCTAAGTAATTTTGATTATTCTGATGTTGTGGTGTTATTTAATGTCAGTGAAAGGGGTGAGATAAATCGTGAACCACACTCGAATCATAAAACACACAATACTTCACTCGTTTGGATGTGCTGTAATCGACAATCGGATTTGCCTCGATGGCGATTGCAACGCATCCAAACTCGTGGCGTATTGCGTATTTATACGATTCTCGATCCAGTTCTATATATCATCTCGCCCCTGGTATTTTTTCTCCATGGACTTCACATTGGGAACTTGTATCCAATGCCCATGAGATATTTAGGAAAAATATCAAATGGGGGATTATGTCACAAATGTTAGCCGGTTAGTCAATGTGAAGGGTGAGATAAATTCAGAAACCTATTCAAGATTACGGTCAGAGGTCGATCCCATCTCATCTGATTCGCAACGTAATTCACTGAGGGTTAATTTCATTAACAGATGCGCAGCCAAATTGGTGGAGTATTGAGTATTTATGCTGTTCCCGATCCAGTTCTATGTTAAGTTATGTAAGCTAGTTATATCAATGATGTAATATAAAAACAAGGCTGTCTGAGATAAATGTATCTCAGAAGATATATGAGATCAATTTGGACTGAAATTATTATATGGCCACTGGAGCCTACCGAAAACAGGGACTAGCTCCCTACGTAGATCCTCCAGGATAAATAAAAGCTGGAAAAAAGGGGGGGGAAATGTTATAATACCTAGAAGATCAAGTACAGAGTACTCACTGTACCTAAAACCCCAGAGTGAAGAACGGAGGGGACGAAGGTAAAAGTCTGAGTACTAAGGGTTAATTTTATCAACAGATGGCTACAAGTCATGGTCTTAATAGACTTTCCCACCACCTATAGCTCGCCCCAGCATGCATTGCGGCTGTTCGTACGCGAAGGAGCCCTCCTCTAAAAGAGTGCACGGTAAAATTACACCTGTTTTCTGAGCGTGATTACTGTAGTTACCCGAAGGTATTCTAATTCTAATCGGTCAGGCATTTACCGGGAAATATGATTGGAGCTTCAAAGTCAGCGATGAACTTTTAATGCGTGGGAGTATCATGATATTTGTAATAAAGCCGGGGTAATCAGAGGGGGTGTTTAATTAGTCATGGTTTTGATATAATTTTCTTTGTATTCATTGCTCATTGTGAGTGGGATGCGGCCTCGCTTTCGTGTCGCATCGGGGTGCACTTTGGTGCAGTTTACACCGACCGATTTTACGACCACCGATTTTTTTTTTTTTTTTTTTTTTTAGCAAACTTCTTCTTTTTTGTAAAAGAATTTTCATACACGTTTTTTTCGGTTTTACAATTTTCAACACCGACCGATTTTGCAACCACCAATTTTCTTCTTTTTTTAAAGCAATTTTTTTATTATCTTTTTGGGCAAATTTTTCATTCACGTTTTTCGGTTTTACAATTTTCTACACCGACCGATTTTGCGACCACAGATTTTTTTTTTTTTTTGGAGCAAATTTCTGATTCACGTTTTTCAAATACAGTGCTCAGTTTAACAGTTTTCCTACATTTCTTTAGTATATATTGATGTGTCGTTTCATACACCATCACACCATGCCTACAGTATTGCGGTCTGTTCACATTGCTCCATTTCTTAAGTTTTTGTTTTATCCTACCCTCTAATTATCCCAATATTCTCCCAGGTGTCTTATCATATAATTATCCTCTTTTTTTTTCTTTTTTTTTTTGCAAGTTTTTTTATTTGCACATTTTATTATACAGTGTCATATTCATACTAATCCATTTTATTATAAAGAAGGTGTCAGCGAAATTACGCTGGTTTCAATCAGCTCTTAGGAGTATTTGGTATCATTACATAAGTAGTAGAATCTATAGTTCAAAGGTGCATTAATACATCATGCACAGGTATATGTAGCATTTCATAATCCGTAGAAATAATTAGAAGGAAACTCACGAGATGAAAACTACTTGGTCCATACTCCACCGAGTTTGACTGCGGAGTGATTTACGAAGCGAAGCTGAGTGAATTACGACGCAGTCAAACGAGGTGGAGTGCAGACCAAGTTATTTTCATCTCGTGGGTTTCTGATTTTATCTCACCCCGTATAACATTATCTATTGATGAAATAACTCACCCAAATAGCCATTGAGTATAAGGTACAATACCTTCACGGCCGTGGAGTATGAACTCCTAACGTTAAGCCTTAGGGGGGGAATAATATAGTGAAAATGATATAGTGAGAAAATATTTCCTGAAGGCATAATTGGTTTGGTACATAGTTTGTATGTAATGCATTTAGGTAGTTTATACAGTTCAATTCTTATACGTCTTATTCTATAACTATCCTTGCATTCTCCTAGGCATCTTATTATGCATCGTATACAAAGACCCCATTGAAAATGTATGGGGATTCCAACCCATCATTTAAAACCTGTCAGATACCATAACTGTGGTATACGGATCCGAATATGTGGTATACGGCCTCAAAACCATGGTATACGGGGAAAATAGTCACTTTGTGCTAAAGAACAAAGCTGCCTGTCCACAAAACCATATATTGTCTATTTATTCCATAACTATCTTCATATTCTCCTAGTCTTTATTGTGTATTGTTCCCAGTTAACCTTATAACTGGCCACAGAATCTACATGTGGTTGGATGGCCATGATAGAAAACCATCTGTCTGTTGAATTATGAGCAATAAAAACATATATAATCGATGGTACAACAATAGGGACTATTTCTTTAGCTCTATAAAACAAAGGGACTGTTTTTTTCCCGTATACCATGGTTTCGAGGCTGTATACCACAGATTTGAATCCGTATACCACAGTTAGGGTATCTGACAGGTTTTATACATAGACAATAATCGATGGTTTTATGGACAGGCGGCCGTAAACCACGAGAGGTTGACGCGTAGTAATACACGAGCGCTAGCGAGCTTATTATGATGTCAACCTCGAGTGTTTAACAGAGCTGCCTGTCCACAAAACCATCGTTTGTTGCATTTATTGTCCATCTTTTCGAATGAATCAAACCCGGTAATTGCGATATTAAAGGGTTTTCTAGTATAGCATGGTACACCATGGTATACTATCTAGTATACCAGGTGATATACCTCAGATTTGAATCCGTATACCACAGGTAAGGTATCTGACAGGTTTTATATGGGTGTTGTTTACTGAGTCCCCATAAATTTTTAATGGGGGCTTTGTATACGTTGGATGATATATCAAAACAAGTCGATCGGTGCCGTTTAAGTCGGACAATGTAAACACGCCTTTACTGAGCTGTGAACCGGCGTGCAGTGGGTTGAGACATACTGCGCTGGTCATAGCAGACGACAATCAACTTAAAGACGCAGCGGAAAGAAGTGGATTCAAATCATTGCAACAAATGTGGCTAATTCTCCACAAAACTGCCGCAATCTCCTTTGTGTGGGTCCCTAGTGCTGCCCCCTAGTGGGAGCGAGTCGCGGGAGTCGCCTATAGATGCGCTGCATGCCGGGATACATGCGATACTTTCATTTGTGACGCTGTTTTTACCGCCTTTTGGATGACCTCTAATTGAGGTAGGGTCTCCTAGCAGAACAGATAAGGGATTCCGCAACTAAACGGGGCCCGTAATTGCCCCCTACTGCCCCCCACCCCGCTAGAGGCGCTGCTTACATGTCACATGATGTCGTGATGGGTACACAAGGCCAACTCTCGCCGCGTCCCTTTCCTCGTCACGTGACGGACGAGACTTCAAAGCCCGGCCACACCTTTACGAGGCAAGGCGGCGGCAATCTGGTTGCGGCGAGTATCTGTGTTTGCGAGGTAACTGTACTCTGGTCACGAGGCTAATTGTCGTCTGACAGCGAGCGATCTGTGAACGGACGATAAAGACGGAGGAGAGATGCCAAGATGAACAGTCCCCCGCACGCTACAATTAACAGTGTGATACATGTTACCGATACATGTATAGGCCGCCACAACACACCACAAGAGATAGATACATGTTACCGATACATGTATAGGCCGCCACAACACACCACAAGAGATAGATACATGATACCGATACATGTATAGGCCGCCACAACACACCACAAGATATAGATACATGTTACCGATACATGTATAGGCCGCCACAACACAGCACAAGAGATAGATACATGTTACTGATACATGTATAGGCCGCCACAACACACCACAAGAGATAGATACATGATACCGATACATGTATAGGCCGCCACAACACACCACAAGATATAGATACATGTTACCGATACATGTATAGGCCGCCACAACACAGCACAAGAGATAGATACATGTTACTGATACATGTATAGGCCGCCACAACACACCACAAGAGATAGATACATGTTACTGATACATGTATAGGCCGCCACAACACACCACAAGAGATAGATACATGCTACTGATACATGTATAGGCCGCCACAACACATCACAAGAGATAGATACATGTTACTGATACATGTATAGGCCGCCACAACACACCACAAGAGATAGATACATGCTACTGATACATGTATAGGCCGCCACAACACATCACAAGAGATAGATACATGTTACTGATACATGTATAGGCCGCCACAACACACCACAAGAGATAGATACATGTTACTGATACATGTATAGGCCGCCACAACACCCCACAAGAGATAGATACATGTTACTGATACATGTATAGGCCGCCACAACACACCACAAGAGATAGATACATGTTACTGATACATGTATAGGCCGCCACAACACACCCCACAAGAGATAGATATTTACTATATACCCATGCCGTATATACTGTAAATACGCACCGTTTCGCCATATAACGTAAAAATACTGTATGGACCACTGGTCCGTGCACTAAAATACGGACTACCTTGCCATACACGTTTATTAAGAAATTGGTTGTTAAGCTAAGTGAAATTAATTTTATAATAATTTTTTTAATATAGTAAATATATAACGTCCAGCGATGCTTGTACAATTCACAGAACTCGATGATAATTTACAGTTTGTACAGAACTCGGCATAAATGCGAC
This sequence comes from Alentia gelatinosa, assembly GCA_950022655.1. NCBI lineage: Eukaryota > Metazoa > Annelida > Polychaeta > Phyllodocida > Polynoidae > Alentia > Alentia gelatinosa. Next base: position 121,373,647 of record OX465581.1, on the reverse strand, counting down.
GGTCCGTACAAACCGTAAATTACCATCTCGTTCTGTGAATTGTACAGCATGGTCAGGATGTTCTATATAAATACTGATACATGTAAAGGCCTCCACAACACCCCACAAGAGATAGATACATGTTACTGATACATGTATAGGCCGCCACAACACACCACAAGAGATAGATATATGTTACTGATACATGTATAGGCCTCCACATCACACACCACAAGAGATAGATACATGTTACTGATACATGTATAGGCCGCCACAACACACCACAAGAGATAGATACTTGTTACTGATACATGTATAGGCCGCCACAACACACCACAAGAGATAGATACATGTTACCGATACATGTATAGGCCTCCACAACACACCACAAGAGATAGATACATGGTACTGATACATGTATAGGCCTCCACAAAACACACCACAAGAGATAGATTCATGTTACTGATACATGTATAGGCCTCCAAAACACCTATCCAAGTTTCCAAGGGCCACAACACACACCAGAATTAACAGTCTGATACATGTTACTAATACATACACAATATTGACTGGTTTCAGATACAAGCGGCCGTATGCTCCGAAGAGTTGACGCGTAGCAATATCCGAGCGTATGCGAGGATATTGCGCAGAGTCAACTCCGAGGAGCATACAAACGCTTTAAACTGAAACCAGTCTATATTGTATTTATTATCCACCTTTTATACACAAGTGACATGTCAATATCAGTTCATTTTACTTATGCACTATTTTTCCATACGCACTATTTTTCCGTATGCGCCACCCGGAGCATACAACATATCCGTATGCGCCGGGTATGTCCATACACGCTGCCTATGTGTTTTCTATGGACACTTTGTATTAGGTGGATAATAAATGTAGTTATAGGTATCCAAGGGCCACAATACATACCACAATTAACAGTGTGATACATGTTACCGATACATGTATAGGCCTCCACAACACACACCACAATTAACTGTCTGATACATGTTACCAATACATGGATATACCTCCACAACACACACCACAATTAACTGTATGATACTTGAATAAGCCTCCACAACACACCCCATAAAAAATAAATATATTGATACATGTAGTTATAGGTACTCAAGGACCACAACACATACCACAATTAACATGGATATACAGTAAAACCCCGCTTAAGGGAGCACCTTCCGTTCCCAAGAACGTGTTCACTCAAGCGGGGAGCCCCCTTAAGCAGGGTTAAAATAAACTAAATGGAAATTTCTATTCCGAGAAAAATTGTCCCCTTACGCGGGGTGGTGTCCCAGAAGCGGGGTTTACTGTACCTCCAAATCACACCCCATAAGAGATAGATACATGATACTGATAAATGATACTGAGACATGTATGTAGAGGCCCCCTAATGAATGTATAGCCTATGCCTATATCAAAATACCAAAACATGCACCGGTAGAGACTAATACATGATACGGACAAATGTAGGCCTCCTAACGCATGTATATACCTTGTATTTCTATTCATAAGATACAAAATGCTTAGGATTAAGTATCATATTACGTGATTACAACCTAGAATTATGAGTTTTAACCATGAAGTGCCCGTCCTCTAGTATGGTGGGAGGAACTGCCACCAGCACCTGTCCTTAGGTTAGTAGTTCGGCCACGGGAACCCGTATGGGACAGAGGGGAATTTTAGCCTAACAGTTAAAGTGAATCTCAGAGAATTATATGTAAATATTCTGCCTGCGGCGTGGTTGTGAGATATGGCTTTTGTTAAACATTTCAATGACCATCTTTATCATAATTCAGGGGTGGGATGCGATCTGAAACCAATTGGAGTGGTAAGTGTTGAGTCATATGTGCTTTGTTTGAAAGCTAAGTGATTTCACTCAGATTCGCCTCGTGAAATTACTATGCAATCAAAGTGATAGCATTTTAGTCATCCCTGACCGATCTAATAGGTGTCTGCTGCCTTATCCCTTTACCACTAATAAAAAACCGTCATTGATTTAACATAGGCAAATTTTATGTGGCATGCCATGACATGAAGTAAAATTTATGTCCCTACAGATATAAAAAAAATGACCAATCAGCAATTAGGAATTATTCACCTGTGTAAATAGTTCCGGCTACAGAGCAGAAATTCTGACAGCTGTCAAACATGGACAGAATCGAGTCAGACTTTCCTAAAATCATAAAGTCGTGGAGACGGGGTAGGATAAATACGAAACCGAACTCGAGTTAGACTTATCAGTGTCTATGCCACTTTGGTAAGGTCTGTTCCTCACTACGCTCAGCTTACGCTTCGCGTAGTAATACACGACCTTCCCGTCATGGCATAAACACTGACAAGTCTAACTCTCGTTCAGTTTCTACTAATTATCTCCCAAGGACATGTATCAGTTTTGCTGCCCGTAAGAATCGACCAATCAGATACAAGCTCTGATTAATGTGAGTAAACTCTACCGTGACGCCTGTAAGAATGAACCAATCAGAGACAAGCTATGATTATTGTGAGTAAACTCAGCCGTGATGCCTGTAAGAATCAGCCAATCAGAATTAAGCTCTTATTAATGTGAGTAAACTCAGCCGTGACACCTGTAAGAATCAACCAATCAGAAATAAGCTCTGATTAATGTGAGTAAACTCAGCCGTGACGCCTGTAAGAATCAACCAATCAGAGACAAGCTTTGATTAATGTGAGTAAACTCAGCCGTGACGCCTGTAAGAATCAACAAATCAGAAATAAGCTCTTATTAATGTAAGTAAACTCTACCATGACGCCTGTAAGAATGAACCAATCATAGACAAGCTATGATTATTGTGAGTAAACTCAGCCGTGACGCCTGTGAGAATCAACCAATCAGAAATAAGCTCTTATTCATGTGAGTAAACTCAGCCGTGACACCTGTAAGAATCAACCAATCAGAAATAAGCTCTGATTAATGTGACTAAACTCAGTCATGACACCTGTAAGAATCAACCAATCAGAGACAAGCTTTGATTAATGTGAGTAAACTCAGCTGTGACTCCTGTAAGAAGCGACCAATCAGAAATGAGACAAACTCTGATTATTTTGAATCAACCAATCAGAAATAAGCTCTTATCAATGCGAGTAAACTCAGGCATGATGCCTGTAAGAATCAACCAATCAGAAATGAGACAAACTCTGATTATTATGAGTGAACTCAGGCGTGACACCTTTTCAGTTTCTATTAAATATCTCCCATGGAGATGTATCAGTTGTGCTGCCTGTAAGAAACAATCAATCAGAGACAAGCTCTGATTAATGTGAGCAAACTCAGCCGTGACGCCTGTAAGAATCAACCAATCAGAGACAAGCTCTGATTAATGTGAGTAAACTCAGCCGTGACGCCTGTAAGAATCAACCAATCAGAAATAAGCTCTGATTAATGTGAGTAAACTCAACCTTGACACCTGTAAGAATCAACCAATCAGAGACAAAACAAACTCTGAGTGATGTAAAAATCAACCAATCACAGACAAAACAAGCTCTTCTTCGTGTGTGCGTTAACTCACGTAAAGGTTACTCCACGTTTTGCGGCGACGAGAGACGCCCCGAATCAAAGGTCACTCAATGACCTTCAGCGCGTCGCCCGGGGCCCGCTAGAGGGCGTGGTGTCAGGGACGCAGGCCTCCCTCGGGTCACCCCCCTCCCCCCACTCTCCCCCCCCCCCCTCTTAGGCCGGTCTCAGGCCGTTCAGCGTCGCGTGTCAGCCTGGTAGGTTCCCACCGTTAGTTCAGGTAGTCGCCACCAGGTAGCAGTAAAGTAGCGCCCCCTCCCACCTCCCCAAGGTCACAGAGGAGTAGCGGGAAAGTGAATGTCGTGAGCAGCGGTCGTCTGCGCTCAAGGTCAACACTCAAGGTCAACCCGTGAAGGTCAAACGTGGACGCCCAGTCTCGTTCTGACCGCTCTCCCGCCTCTCACTCCACGCGCGTGCGCTCCTCTGTCCACTTCCGGTTTGCTGCTACACTGGCGACCAGAGCTACACGGAGTTATCTCCGGGCGGGTTAAATAAGCGGCCGCCTTGACCAGGTATAGCGGGAACTGTTTGTTACTTTTCTACCAGATCTTTCGTACTGCTTCGAGAGTGTGTTATGTCATATGTTATGACCCCGAAGCTAATTTTCCATTTCATACTCAGTTTTTAGAATACATAGAACTAAAGTACCTGGTTTGAGGCGCACCCCGAGTGATACCATGTGGGATTTAACCAGATCAACCCCTACATCGTAGCTCAAGCCGAAAAAATACCAGGCGAGAAACGCAGCGATTTCCGGAATCGCCAACACAAAATGGCGTTTGTTGGTGGGGGATATTACTATGAAATAATATCGCACATACATGCAAATTTCTGTTGGCGATTCTGGGGTCCGTTTAATAATCTTGGATCGTACACGGACGTCCATTTCTGCAACTCATACAAGGGTAATTGTTTAATGATATCTAAGTCTGTTAGCTAAGACTGTATTAGTCGTCCATAAGGTCGTCCGTAAGTGCTGAAAAACGTTGACCCACATCGCCGCTGGGTCTCTATGGCATGCAGAAAAGGGTTTATATATATATGCATTGGACTGCAGTTGCCTACCTATATATATATATATATATATACGATCCAAGTTTATTAAACGGGCCCCATGGAGATTACTGCCGTTACTCGCTTGGTGTGTCCCCGGCATTAGCGCAGACAGAGGTCCGCCGCCAGGAGGTGTGGCAGAACCGGACCGGATGTGAGCAGAGCGAGCATGCGCAACATCCACCTGGTGGTTGCCGGCAAGTAGCGGAAGTATAAAAGCACAATCAGATGGAACCAGCCAAAAAGCCACACTTCTCGCGAGATAACGCGTCGTCTGGGCGAGACTTGGCAGCCATTTGCCGTCATCAAAGCGAGGCGCCCGGAACGCAGTCTTTGATCGCGTCTCTTATAAGAAATCTCCGCAAAAAGACAAGGAGGTAGCATTGCACCACTTCCGGTACCCCTCCTTATGGTTACATTCCACTGTGGGCGGCCGGTGACCAGCGAACTGGTGTCTGCTGGTTGCTGTTTGTGATAAACGAGCGATATTATGTTAAATACTGAACTGTTGCTATTGTATACACGAACCGAAGTTTACTATGCACTGAACTGAATTTTTCTATATCAATTTGTATACATTGTAATTATATACATATCACCTACACATACTGCCCGCTGCCATCTATGACGTATTTATGGGCATTCGTCACACTGAGACGTATGGGGTATGACATCACGAGACTTTCACGAGAATTTCGCCAGTTTTAGGTATACAATAATACGAGAATTAGCTTTCTGTTTGTACGTCAAAATATGTGATAAGATTATTGATGATATAGATGAACTGTAGTTGCCTACATATATCTAAATATTAATATTTCTTTTACTATAACATATTGAACCGTAATTGCCTACATATATATAAATATCAACACTTCCTTTACTATAACACATTGAACTGTAGTTGCCTACATATATATATGGTAATATTTATTTTACTGTAACACATTGAACTGTAGTTGCCTAGATATATATATATATATGTGAATCATAAAGACTAGTCTTTATGGACATATAAAATAGTAGTCCAGTAAAGTCTCACCAGGGGACCACGGCGTTCATGGACCAGGGACCAACAACTCAGGAACCTGACACCAGAGGGCATCGGATACCAGACCATAAAAGGACGGGCAGGACCAGGGATCGACCTCACTCTACAGGGATCCGCCACCGCCAGCCACCACGCTTCAGATTTTTTTTATTATTTATTATTATTTGCCAAGTGACAATATGACAAATTATTGTAATAAAGACCCCTAATCATATTCTCAGCCAAACAGAAAGTCTTGTTATATATATATTATATTATAATATTCATTGATGATATATTCATATACTTAATCTTCTATTCTTATCATCTTCTGGAACGTACACGGTTTATATATATATATATATATATATATATATATATATATATATATATATATATATATATATATAGTAATAATTACTTTATTATAACACATTTAACTGTAGTTGCCTATATATACATAGTAATATTTCTTTTACTGTAACACATTGGACTGCAGTTGCCTACCTATATATAGCAATATTTATTTTACTATAACATATCAAATTGTAGTTGCCTACATATATCTAAATATTAAACATTTTTACTATAACACATTGAATTGTAGTTGCCTACATATATATATAGTAATAATTACTTTATTATAACACATTGGAATGTAGTTGCCTACATATATATATAGTAATAATTACTGTATTATAACACATTGGAATGTATTTGCCTACATATATATATAGTAATAATTACTGTATTATAACACATTGGAATGTATTTGCCTACATATATCTAAATACCAACATTTCTATTTCTATAAGACATTAAACTGTAGCTTACTGACATATAGTCGTCCTCTGCGGTTACAGTGAAGACCTGCTGTTTATTACTACACACCTATAGCCGAACATGTATGAAATACAACCCGCTGCTAGGGGTGTAGTATAAATAATGTTCGTGCCCGCCGTGACAGCGGGCTGTAGTGAATTGCAGTAGTCTTTGTGGTCTTTGTAAAGTCAATAAAAGGGCGTTTTAAATGATTGGGAGGTGTATAGTAATAAGAAAACGTAGTGACTGAGCCTGTACGGTGTCCGTTCTCGGTAATTTGATGAAAAAATACAGCCCTCCCACCTGCGGTGTCTGGCCGTATTTTCATCATCAAATGACCTTGAACGGCCATCCGTATGGGCTCAGTAACCATGTTTTCTCATAATACACAACACCTCATTTACTGTTACACACACAGTTTGCTCCCAGCTCCCTTCCCTCTCATTTACTGTCACAGACATGCAACAAGACCTAAACATGGCCTGAGTTCGCTGGTAACACCCGCCCACTACCAGCGGGGTCGACGCGGGACGCTGAGCAGACGCTCGCTGAACGCTGGGTGCTGAATTATCGCTCATGATCAGAACGAGACTGTGGGAGCGCCGTCTAGCGGATCCCCGTGTAAATTCCTCAGTAATTGCCGCTGTCTCCCCCCCCCCCCCCCCACACCCACCCAGCCCGCCTCTAAATCAGATTTTGTGCCCCCCCCCCCCCCCCCCACCTCTCCTACCCTCCTTCAAGCCGCTTCCCTGTTTTCCGGGGTACGTTTGTGGCTCTCATTAATTAAAAGAGCATATAATGTTTATAAAGCATATCGGAAGCTCTCTGATTATACATCAGAGAGACCGGAAGTTATTATTAAACAATAAACACGTCCCTAAACTCGGCGCTGGTACACAGAGAGACACTGCTGAGTGAGATGAAGTTATAACATAGTTATTTCACACTGCCTTGTACTTCAACGAGGTGAATTTATCTAACAGACTTTACATGCAGAGACTGCCTCGGTTTTCAGTACGAAGTTATTTAACACTGCGTTGTACTTCCGCTGGGTGAATTTATCTAACAGACTTTACATGCAGATACTGCCTCGGTCTTCAGTATGAAGTTATTTAACACTGCGTTGTACTTCAGTGAGGTGAATTTATCTAACAGACTTTACATGCAGATACTGCCTCAGATGTCAGTATGAAGTTATTTAACACTGCCTTGTACTTCAGCGAGGTGAATTTATCTAACAGACTTTACACGCAGATAATGCCTCGGTCTTCAGTATGAAGTTATTTAATACTGCCTCGTACTTCAGCGAGGTGAATTAATCTAACAGACTTTACACACAGATACTGCCTCATACTACAGAAAGATGAAGTTCTTTCATTCATCCACACTGTGCACAAACTATTAGATCATGCACTCTTTACACTTGTTCAGAAATGGCATTTAAAATGATTTCCAGGAACATAATAATTAGGAGACATTTAAAATTGATGTAATATAGATAGGCCTCTATGTCCAGATACATATCTAATATAGATGTAATATAGATAGGCCTCTATGTCCAGATACATATTTGATATAGATGTAATATAGATAGGCCTATATGTCCAGATAAGACATGTTTAAGATAGATGTATTATCCTACCCCTCATATAAATCTCCATAGACTTAACATGGAGTGACTGTATGCCACGGTTATGTTATATAATATTTATATGCCACAGGTGACATATGATGTTAAAAACATGTGACGGGGTAGGATAAAGTCTAAACATCACTTAATTTCATACAATTGTTTACATGGTGTTCGTTGTCTTCTGCTACAGATATCACTCAGCTCCGCTTTGTGAAATCATTCCGCGAAAACAACTCATGCCATATACACAATTGTATGAAATTTCGTGACGTTTCTTGATAGTATACGGAGGTGTTAAGATATGTCCATGCAGATTTGACAAAGGTTCAACATGAGGATTGTCCCGTCACATAGCATGTTCTACTATTGTAACACTCCTCCATTCTTAACACATGAAACCTGCTGAGCATGTAGCAACCCCCACCCACCCACCCGTACCTACACCCCCACCCCCCCCCCCCCCACCCCCCGCCCCCGCCGACCGGTCCCGTGAAGATGCGCATCCAGGTGACACACAGACAGACACGCACACCTGGTTGACGGGTAGGAGGGGGGGGGGAGGTGGCGGGGGTGCTGCGACTGTTACAGTAATGATAGAAGGGAGTGCGGTTCATTTGACCTGACCAGCCCCTGCCCGGTCCCACACGGTCCAATACGGCCCCACATGGCCCCATACGGTCCCAGCCGGCCCCACACGGCCCCACACGGTCCCACACGGTCCCACACGGGCCACACAGTCCCACACGGCTCCGCACGGTCCCACACGGCCCTATACGGTCCAACACGGCCCAACACGGCCCAACACGGTCCCACACAGTCCCACACGGCCCCATACGGTCCCACAAGGCCCACACAGTCCCATACGGGCCCACACGGCCCAACACAGCCCCACAAGGCCCCACACGGCCCCACACGGCCCAACACGGTCCTACACTACCCCATACGGCCCAACACGGTCCCACACGGCCCCACACGACCCAACACGCCTCCATATATACGGCCCCACACGGCCCCACATGGCCCCACACGGTCCCATACAGCCCCATACGGGCCCACACGGTCCCACACGGTCCTACACTGCCCCAGACGGCCCAACACGCCCCCATACGGCCCCACAAGGCCCCACACGGTCCCACACAGCCCCACACGGCCCAACAAGGCTCCACACGGTCCTACACTGCCCCATACGGCCCCACACGGTCCTACACTGCCCCATACGGCCCCACACGGCTCCACACAGCCCCACAAGGCCCCACAAGGCCCCACACGGCCCAACACGTCTCCATACGGCCCCACACGGGCCCACATGGCCCTATACGGCCCCACATGGCCCCACATGGCCCCACAAGATCCCACATGGCCCCTCACGGCCCACACGGGCCCACACGGTCCCATGCGGCCTCATGCTGCCTAACACGGTCCCACACGGTCCCTATAAAGCCCCACGAGGCCCCATACGGCCCTACACGGCCCTACACGGTCCCCCGCCCCTCCCCCGCCCCTCCCCCGCCCTGTCCCCCGGCCCTCCCCCGCCCGTTCCCTGCCCCTCCCCCGCCCCATCCCTCCGCCCTGCTACAGTGTCTGCCGTGAGACAATACCAGCCTTTTTACGGGACCATGTTTCTGCTGGGCGTATCATGACAGGCGGCCATAGACTGAGACACGGGCCTTACCTAAACCAGATGGAAGCGGGCGGTGCCAAGAGAACAGGTGGCCCTCCGTCCCCTCCCCGCCCCGCCCCGTTACCCTCCTCCTACACCCCTCCCCCACTCCCAGCCAGGTAGACTGGCTCCAGTCCCTGCGCCCTATGGCTACCCTCCTCGCTGGGATACTGGCTCCAGTCCCTGCATCCCATGGCTACCCTCCTAGCTGGGATACAGTCCCTGCATCCTATGGCTACCCTCCTCGCTGGGATACACTCCCTGCATCCTATGGCTACCCTCCTCACTGGGATACTGGCTCCAGTCCCTGCATCCTATGGCTACCTTCCTCGCTGGGATACAGTCCCTGCATCCTATGGCTACCCTCCTCACTGGGATACAGTCCCTGCATCCTATGGCTACCCTCCTCACTGGGATACAGTCCCTGCATCCTATGGCTACCTTCCTCGCTGGGATACAGTCCCTGCATCCTATGGCTACCCTCCTCACTGGGATACAGTCCCTGCATCCCATGGCTACCCTCCTCGCTGGGATACTGGCTCCAGTCCCTGCATCCTATGACTACCCTCCTCGCTGGGATACAGTCCCTGCATCCTATGGCTACCCTCCTCACTGGGATACAGTCCCTGCATCCTATAGCTACCCTCCTCGCTGGGATACAGTCCCTGCATCCTATGGCTACCCTCCTCACTGGGATACTAGCTCCAGTCCCTGCATCCTATGGCTACCCTCCTCGCTGTGATACTGGCTCCAGTCCCTGCATTCTATTGCTACTCTCCTCGCTGGGAAACTGGCTCCAGTCCCTGCATCCCATGGCTACCCTCCTCGCTGGGATACTGGCTCCAGTCCCTGCATCCCATGGCTACCCTCCTCGCTGGGATACTGGCTCCAGTCCCTGCATCCTCTGGCTACCCTCCTCGCTGGGATACAGGCTCCAGTCCCTGCGTCCTATGGCTACCCTCCTAGCTGGGATACAGGCTCCAGTCCCTGCATGCTATGGTTACCTTCCTCACTGGGATACTGGCTCCAGTCCCTGCATCCCATGTCTACTCTCCTCGCTGGGATATTGGCTCCAGTCGCTGCGTCCTATGGCTACCCTCCTCACTGGGATACAGGCTCCAGTCCCTGCGTCCTATGGCTACCCTCCTCGCTTGGATACTGGCTCCAGTCCCTGCATCCTATGGCTACCCTTCTGGCTTGGATACAGGCTCCAGTCTCTTCATCCTATGGCTACCCTTCTCACTGGGATACTGGCTCCAGTCCCTGAATCCTATGGCTACCCTCCTCGCTGGGATACAGGCTCCAGTCCCTGAATCCTATGGCTACCCTCCTCGCTGGGATACAGGGACTGGTACAATCGGTAATGGTGTTTGATTTAGCTCCAGTATTCCCAACACTATCCATACAGATATCCTGGCTACTGGTCAGAATATCTGCTGGGAGATTGATACCTTCTCACTCTGATCTCAATGTGTCACAATCAGGAGCAGGCAAAAACAGGCGGCCAGAGAACTGGAAGAGGGGGAGAGGAGGGGTATGAGGAGGTGTAGGGTTACAGGGAGCAACGAGGGGGACATATACAGGAGGTTCTGTTCCTACTGGACAAGTCTTTGATTCATGGGCCAGTTAGAGAAACTATACATACTATAATTAACTTTATTCTGACTGTGTTTGTTCATTTAAAGAATGTTCATAATCAAAGACTTGAGAAAGGGCTAGTCAGAGAAGGATACATTATATATAGAGACATAGTCAGTGTGACTGAATGGAATCTGTTCAGAGATAGTTTGATCAGAAATACTCCCCGAGTTCGAAGAACGAGGTGAGTCATTTCAAATATTAGTTAGAATGTTAGTTATTAGCCAAATTAAGTTAATCATTTTATTGATTTTTGGTATATAGTAAATATAAAACGTCCCACCATGCTTGTACAAGCTAAAATCTCGATGATAATTTACGGCTTGTACGGAACTCCGTACAAACCGTGAATTATCATCTCGTTTTGTAGCATGCACAGTATGGTCAGGTCGTTTTATATAAGAACTTTATTCTGATAGTGTTTAATCATTTAATGAATGTTCATAATCAAAAGGCCAGTCAAAGAAGGATACATACTATAATGAACTTTATTCTGATTGTGTTTAATCATTTAATGAATGTTCATAATCAAAAGGCCAGTCAGAGAAGGATACATACTATAATGAACTTTATTCTGATTGTGTTTAATCATTTAATGAATGTTCATAATCAAAAGGCCAGTCAGAGAAGGATACATACTATAATGAACTTTATTCTGATTGTGTTTAATCATTTAATGAATGCTCATAATCAAAAGGCCAGTCAGAGAAGTATACATACTATAATGAACTTTATTCTGATTGTGTTTAATCATTTAACGAATGTTCATAATCATAGACTTCAGCAAGTCTAGGGGCCAGGCACTGCAGGCAGATGAAAGTCAACATGCAGCCCTCCGCGAGTCAATCAGCGACCATTACAGCATGTCATCTGTCAGCCCGGGCCGGGCCGGGGTTCACAGGGGTCTTTTTGTGTCGTTCTGTCATGAAAGGGTTCTCTGGAAACATCTGGGAGGGAAGCGAAATGTAGCAAATAGCGTCCTCCATTTGACAGGTGAGTTTCACACCTGGGGGCTGTTGAATAAACTACGAACGACCGAAACAGTATCTGAGGATTGTCTTTGGGGGTCATTGTGTTGTATAGAATGATGTGTTGTAAACAGAAAATATTTTGACAATAAGAGTAATGTAAACCTCAGGGTGTTGTTAGTATAAGATGTTTTGATGATAAGGGTAATTTAAAGGTTTTACAAGGTGTTGTATACAAATACGTTCATTTAAAGAATATCTTCTGTTTTGTCATACAACACTGATTGGAGAGAAATCGTCCAGGGGCCCGTTTGATAATCAAGGATCGTACATTTAGACCTTTTTCTGTACGCCATAGAGACCCAGGGACGATGTGAGTCAATTTTATTCAACACTTATGGACGACCTTATGGACGACTAATACTGCCTAGCCAACAGACTTAATTATTATCAAACGATGACCCTTGTACGATCCTAGATTATTAAACGGACCCCAGGGTATCATTTATCGTTTGAGTTATCGTATCGTTCAGACCAGCACCAGAAACGAACGATATTTATTCAACAGCCCCCTGTGTTCTCATTTTAGCTTGGTAGAAACGTCCATGGGCTTAACAATATAAACTCGTACTCAACAGGCTTGCGAGTATGGTAACTCATATTCGATGAGTGATAAACGGATTCATAATTCCAGGCTAAGATAAAATCAGAAACATATTCCTGTTTAGTCTAAGTTCCCTGTTTCATCATCTCGTTTGGAGCACTTCGAAATAATCGCTCGCCTATCGCCTCGTTCATATTACTGCACCCTCAATGGCGAATGGGGACACAGACATTTATCCATTTCTCTCTTAATAACCTTAAGCCAGAACTATGAGGGGTGAGATAAATTCACCAATCGCAGACCTGGTTACGGGAGTTTAGGTGCACTCTCCACCCCTCACCTCTGTCCCTGCCTCACCTGTATATCTCAGACACTTCCCAAACACCGCAAACCTTCAAAGGCCCCGCCTCCCTCACGTCACGCTGCAAGTCTCGCGAGAAAGGCCGAGAGCGTGGTATCTGGTCGCCACTGGCAGCTTAATTAGCAACAATTAAGAAGCAACGGTATTTAGCCCTACATCAAAGTCGTACTCAGCTAAGTAGATAACTGTGCACCGACCCGCCCCCCAGCGGGCCGCGCGGGAACTACACTTGTCTTGACGACCTGAAGAAACGAGGCTCGGCGCATGCGCGTGACTAGCGCCCATTGCCCCCGACCCGCCCTCTAGCGGCCTTCTTCATTTCCTGCTAATTTAGCGTCACGTGACTGGGTAGATTTCGGTGCGTCTGTAATGGTGGGGTTGTGGCCTCGTTTTTGAGTGCAGTGTGTTTGTGGGAATATTAATCAGTGTGTAACGAGGGATCATCATCTCAACTGAGGTGGTCGCTACCACATCTCCTGTAGGACTACTTTATGTTAATGTATATCAGTAAAAGTACGCTATTCTGTCTGTTCATCATCTCAACTAAGGTGGTCGCTACCTCGCCTCCTGTAGGACTACTTTATGTTAATGTATATCAGTAATCATATAGTACGTCCTGACCATACTGTACATGCTACAAAACGAGATGCTAATTTACGGTTCGTACAGAACGAGGCATTTATGCCGAGTGCCGTATGAACTGTAAACTATCATCGAGTTTGTAGCTTGTACAAGCATGGTGGGACTTTTTATATTTATTATATACCCAAAATCAATATAATAATTAACTTAAATTAGCTAATAATTGATATTCTACCTAATATTTTTAATAAAGTGTGCGGAACAGTGTTCCGTATTTTTCCGTATGGAACACTGTTCCGTACAGTATTTCTATGTTATGTGGCAAAACGGTGTGTATATACAGCATATATGGAATGGGTATATAGTAATTTATATATATGTATATCAGTAAAGGTACACTCATCTGTCTGTTCATCATCTAACGGAGGTGGTCCCTACCAGTCTCCAGTAGGACTATCTTATGTACATGTATATCAGTAAAGGTACGCTCTTCTGCTTTTTCATCTTTCACTTAGGTGGTCCCTACCTCATCCTCAGTGGGACTCAGTGGGACTCAGTGGGACTCAGTATGCTGTTCTGTGTCTCCCCCATAGTAAAGGTTTACATTTGTCATGCTTGTTCATCCAAGGAACCTGTTGCCATATTTGACAACTTTAGTGTATTTTTGGACATTAATTACCAGTAATTTATATTGTATATAGATCAGGTACTTCGAGCCAAGTCTCGAGTCTCTGACTATTCCTTTCTGTCTCTGTCTCTCTATCTCTCTCTGTCTTTGTCTCTCTCTGTCTCTCGCTGTCTCTCTCTCTCTGTCTCTGTCTCTCTCTGCTTCTCTACATGTTTCTCTATCTCTTCCTTCCTATCTCTCTCTGTCTCTCGCTCTGTCTCTCTCTCTGTCTTTGTCTCTCTCTGTTTCTCTGTCTCTCTCTCTGTCTCTCTCTCTGTCTCTCTCTCTCTGCTTCTCTACATGTTTCTCTATCTCTTTCTTCCTATGTCTCTCTGTCTCTCTCTTTCTATCATTGCTTGTTTGTCTTCCTGTCTGCCTTTCTGTCTCCTTGTCTCTCTTTGTTTCTCCCTCTCTGTCTCTCTGTCTGCCTTCCTGTCTGCCTCGCTATGTTTGTCTCTCACTCTCTGTCTCTGTGTCAATCTGTCTGTGTCTCTATATTTGTTACCCTGTCTGTCCCTCTCTGCCTCTCTGTCCCTCGTTATGTCCTTCTCAGTCTCTGCCTGTCTCTCTTTGTCTCTCTCTCTGTCTCTCTCTGTCTCCCTGTCTGTCTCTATCTCTGTCTTTCTCTGCCTGTCTCTCTTTGTCTCTCTCTCTGTCTCTCTCTGTCTCCCTGTCTGTCTCTATCTCTGTCTCTCTGTCTCTCTGTCTCTCTGTCTCTATGTCTGTCTCTGTCTCTGTCTGTCTGTCTCTGTCTGTCTGTCTCTCTCTGTCTTTCTCTCTGTTGTTTTCCTGTCTGTCTGTCTCTGTCTCTCTTTCTGTCTACCTGTCTGTCTCTATCTCAGTCTCTCGGTCCCACTCTCTCTGTCTTCCTCTGTCTTTCCCTCTGTTGCTCTAACCGTTTCCCTGTCTGTCTCTCTATCTATCTCTGTCTCTGTCTGTCTCTGTTCCTGTCTCCTTGTCTGTCTCTCCCTATCTATCTCTATGTCTCACTCTGTCTCTCTCTGTCTTTCTCTCTGTTGCTCTACCCGTTTCCTTGTCTGTCTCTCTATCTATCTCTGTCTCTGTCTGTCTCTGTTCCTGTCTCCTTGTCTGTCCCTCTCTATCTATCTCTATGTCTCACTCTATCTCTCTCTCTGTCTTTCTCTCTGTCCTTCTCTCTGTTGCTCTACCTGTTTCCCTGTCTGTCCACACTTATCAGTCTTGAGTACCGTTTCTACTTGTGATCGGATCAAAGTGATTAAAAGTAATAAGTCTCCGACATGAAAGAGTTCGCCTGAGGTAAACTAGACCAACACAAGTAGAAATGTCGAGCTCACCTGTTTTTAACAACTCGTCGGTATAAACTCCAGACAAACCACACTCTCATCGAACAATTTACTACAAATCACACTCTCATTTACCAGTTAACGACAAACCATTCTCTATTTACCAGTTTACTACGAACCATTTTCTCATTTACCAGTTTACTAAACGCCACATACTTATTTACCAATTTACTACAAATCACTCGCTATTTACCAGTTTATTAAACCATTCGCTATTTACCAGTTTACTAAACCACTCGCTATTTACTAAGAAAATCTCATTTTATCGTAAAACTGGATTAGTTTTAATCTTGGCCACTGTATGCCATGACTGGAGTTTGGCATAGTGATTTCACGAGGCGAAGCCAAGTGAAGTCCGGAGCCAAAACTCCAGGAGTGGAATGCGGTGGCCATGATTAAAACGAATCAGGTTTTGATTTTATCCTATCCCGTCAACTTGATTTTGGAATGTTACGTCATAAAAATTCTGTATGCCACTAGTGGCATATAAAACTCCGTATGCCAGGCAGCGTGGCATACGGAAACTCAATGTTAAGCCTATGGGATTTTATATTAGGGATAGGATAAAGCAGTTTACTACACACCCCACTCTCATTTTAGAAGCTAGTATTTACCAGATACTACAAGTTTTTTTGTTTTTTATAGCAATTTTTTGAAGGGAATATTATGTGTACACAGTCACCGAATTCAGTGATACAGCCGTTCTTCCACTCGGGCCCTAGCCCCTACTCCTCATTCTAATGGCGGGTGTTAAGCCGAATGGGCAGTGGGTACCATTTTTGTGTAAGTCTTTGGTATGACCCGACTAGAGTTTGAATCTCCCATGCTTCAGACAAATAACCCTACTACTTAGCCACCGAGTCAGTTACTTATTTACCGGATACTCCATGTTGGCATTTATTTACCAGATGTTACAAGTCACTCTCTCATTTATCTCTGACTCCAAGCCAAGTTTGGTGTCAGAAAAATACTTGGACGAGCGACAAGAGGAATTGACGTTTGCATCATCTTGATTGCCGCCCGTGAGGTGTGGATAAAAGTGCAACCAGTGACGCCTTCTTTTACTGCAGTTTACTTTGCTGCTGGCAGACGACTTTCATGAGTTTATAAACAGACCACATGCTATACACCCACCCCAGAGATGAGGCCGTTTTGTCTACGTGTCTATAGCCCTGTCACTGCCCCGATTATCGCTCAGGACGCACCTGCACTTCTCGTTCCACTTCTCGTTTGGCGTCACGTGTAGCTTTTTGCGGCGGCCATTAAACGCCATGCAGATAATGAGGTCAAATGAACGCTACCTGGTCCTCGCCAGCGCCGCCCGACGGGACGCGCATGTATCAACCACGTCTTAATGCTAGCCGGGCGATAATTGGGGTTCTTCATGCGAAACCTGTCTGCATCTAATAAGAATATTTTGGGAGAAGTGGGGCGGGGGTCACAGGGGTCAGGCGTAGATGAGGGATGGGAGGAGGTGAGGAGAGAGTTGTGCACCGCTTTACCCCGACATGCCATGATAACAAGCATGGTGTGCGTAAAGCATGACTATAAACTCTATTATCGCCCATCTCTATGGTCCATGTGTGACCGTATATTCCCCACATGAACTCTATTATCACTAATCTCTATGCTACATGTGTGACCGTATATCACTGCTTTACTATAAACTGCATTATCATGGTGGTATATTCCAACATGAATATAAACTGTATTATCATGTTTGTATATTCCCACATGACTAAACACTGTATTATCGCTCATCGCTATAGTCCATGTGTGACCGTATATCCCCAACATGAACTTTTTCGTCACTAATCTCTATGCTACATGTGTGACCGTATATCACTGCTTTACTATAAACTGCATTATCATGTTCCCTCTATTCTATTATCTCTATTCCCACATTACTATAAACTGTATTATCGCTCGTCAATATGGTCAATGTGTGACCTTATATCCCTGCTTGACTATAAACTGTATTGTCGCTCGTCTATATGGTCAATGTGTGACCGTATATCCCTGCTTGACTATATTCCCATATGAAAGTCTATACATGTATGGTCAATGTGTGGTCGTATATTTCCAACATGAAAATACACTGTATTATCGCTGTTCTCTTTATTAAATCAATGTGTGACCGTATACTCCAACATGACTATAAACTGTATTATCGCTTATCTCTATAATGTGTGACCATATTCCCACATCACTAAAAACTAAATCTGCAATGCTGAATGATAAATACATTATTAACTGGTTTGAGATAAAAGCGTTCTTAATTTCCTTGGATAAATTCCTAGTACTATCCGAGCAAATGCGAGGGAATTACTAGACCTCGGAGATTGCGACCGCTTGTATCATTTACCAGTTAATAGTGTGTTTTACTGTATTTTTTCACATTTATCTAAGATCACTGGTGTTAAATGTTATGAGATCAGAAGTGAACCATATCCCAACCCTAGTACAACTTTTAACATAAGAATATACAATACTCCACTCGTTAGGATGCGCCGTAATCATCACTCGGCTTCTACTTGATGAGGATTGCAGTCCTTACTCTGTTCCCATGCCATATATACCGTAAATACGCAACGTTTCGCCATATAACGTAAAAATACCGTACGGAACTTCAAACCAAGCCTCAAGTCCTGTCTAATCCTCTCTCTGCCTCTGTCTCTGTCGCTCTCTATATCTCTATCTTTTCCTGGTTGTCTCTTTCTGTCTCACTTTCTGTCTCTCTCCCTGTCTCTCTTTGTTTCTCTGCCTGTCTGTCTCTCTGTCTGTCTCTCTGTCTCTCTCTCTGTCTCTCTCTCTCTCTGTCTTTCTGTTTGTCTCTCTCTATGTCTGTCTCTCCCTCTCTGTCTCTGTGTCCATCTGTCTCAGTCTCTATATCTGTCTCTCTATCCCTCTCTCTTTCTCTCTCCGTCTCTGGAACACCATCCTATACACATTGACTAAAATATCAGTTGTTAGGTCAAATTAAATTAATCTTCTTTTTATTAATTATAGTAAATTAAGAACGACCTACCATGCTTGTACAAGCCACAAAACTCGATAATAATTTATGGTTCGTACAGAACTCGGCTTAATCACCTCGTTCCGTACAAACCGTAAATTCTCATCTTGTTTTGTAGTTCGTACAGCATAATCAGGACATTCTATATAGATACAAACTTACGGAGTATTGTGTATCTATCCGATTCTCGATGCAATTCTATTTAAACATAGACCTACTATTTACTATGTTATACACACACAGAACACTTGGAGCATGCAACACTTAATAGTGGAGGGTAATTTGGTTGAACCGAGTCACCAGTGACTACCACCAGCGTGCATTTATATCAATGACACATTAATTAGAGTAATTGGCAGATTAGGAGTTCCCCCTGGCGACTGGTCCCGGTCCACAGTTCACTTCTGGGGCTGCTTGTAGGAGCAGTCTGAAACAGAGCCAAGAAGGCTAACTTCTCCTACCACCCACCTCAAAGTACTAATATAGAACGACCTGAGCATGCAGTACGTGATGCAAAACGAGATGGGGAATTGTTGTTTTATACTGAACGAGACCCCAGGCCGAGTTACGGAAATAACATCTATTCCCATCGAGTTTTGTATAAAATAGGATCGCAATATCAGAATAATTCAAAATGCCAAAATTCTCTTTTTTTCCGTCAATCTGTCTCTTTGTATCGTCTGTCTATTTCTCTCTCTCTCTCTCTTTCTCTCTCTCTCTCTATCTATCTTTCTCTAGCTCTCATTCTCTCTCTTTCTTTTTTGATCTATCTCTCTCTTTCTCTATCTGTCTATCGGTGTTTCTCCCTTTCCCCATCTCTGTCTATCTTCTCTGTCTCTCTCTTTCTCTGTATACATGCATCTTTCTCTGTCTCTGTCTCTCTGTCTATGTCTCTCCTTATGTCTTTCTCTCTCTGGCTCTGACTCTGGCTCTGACCCTCTGTCTCTCTCTCTTCCTCTCTCTCTCTGTCTGTCTCTCTCTGCCTCTCTCTCTGTCTGTCTCTCTCTCTGTGTTTGTCTCTCTCTCTCTCTGTTTGTTTCTCTGACTCTGTCTCTATCTCGCTCTCTATCTGTCTGTTTTCTCTCTGTCTCCATGACTTTCTGGCTCTGACTCTGGCTCTCTCTCTGTCTATCTCTGTCTTTCTCTCTCTCCTTGTCTCTCTCTGTCTGCCTCACTGTATATGTCTCTGCCTACCTCTTTCTGTATCTCTGTTTCTCTGTCTCTCTCTGTCTCTCTTACTCTGTCTCTCTCTGCCTCTATCTCTGCATCTCTGTCTGTCTCTCTCTCTGCTTCTCTCTCTGTATCTCTGCCTCTGTCTGTCTCCGTCCTGTTACTCTAGCTCTTTCTCTCTCGGTCTCCATGACTCTCTGGCCCTGGCTTTCTGTCTCTCTGTCTTTCTCTCTCTGTCTTTCTCTGTCTGTTTTAATGTATCTGTCTCTGTCTATCTCTCACTGTTTCTCTGTCTTTCTCTCTCTCTGTCTTTCTCCGTCTTTCTTTCTCTCTATCTCTCTCTTTCCCCTCCCCCTATACTGACACTCTTCTCTCTCTTTCTCTCTCTCTCTCTGTCTGTCTCTCTCTCTCTGTCTGTCTCTCTCTCTCTCTCTCCCTTTCCCACACAGACGCTCCGTGGGGGAAAGCCCCTACACACACCCCACCTCGCGGCGATGCGCTGAACTACTAGTGCCAAGCGGCGCAAATCGCACTCAGTGACTTCACATGTATGCGGCAGTCAGAGAGTTTTTTATAACATTAATCGCAGCTCTAATCATTATGAATAATACCTCGGCTGTGTTTTTTTTACCGTAGGAGAGAGACAAGGATATGCGGGCGACACAAAGATGAGTACATGAATAATCATAATTAATCAGAGACGTCTGGGCCCTGACCTCTGCTCCGAGACTTGGCGGAGCCGGTGAGGTTTCGTCATTCACCTTGTGTCACCAGGGAGGTGTTTCAGTAGTTTCGTGACATGTCTATATGGCTATCTGTGACACCATACAGACAGATCAACACAAGTTGCGGCACTTCGGACAAGACAGACCCCAAACATGTTGCGTCCAGTTTTAAAAGTATTAGACAATATTATTCACTTCCTGTAAGAATTAAGCAATGAAACTTTCACACGAGTAAGGGATATATATAACCTATAATTGTTCCAAATATAAAGAACATTGTCTGCTCCGATCCGCTGATATTTGACATTAACTGTGACATGTGTTTTGAAACCTGACAAACAAAGTTCCGCTGTTGCTTGCACTGTTGGTGCCGCTGTTGATGTCTGTCTAGGCCTAAAGTGGAATTCACACGGGGGGATTCATGTACCTTACAGGGTACAAAATCTCATAAGATTCTGTTTCTTTTAAGGGCTAAATGTTGCCAACAATTACAGGATGGAAAACATGTCTGAGGGAAATGGAACCGTACAATTTAGATGAGGAGATTGTGTTCAGGTGCAAAATCTCAGCAGGATTTGTCTGAGGAAAACACCCTGTGAGGTACATGAATCCCATCGTGTGAATCCCACTTAATGTCACGAAACTACTGAAACAGGTCCCAGGTCCCCCCTCCACAGCCCTCCCCCGCCACACACACACACATTCAGTATCAATATGGGACTTTATCTCACCCCTGGTACAAGTTTAGCCATAGGAATAACATTAGAAAAAAATACTCAACGATCACCCCCGTAGAGTGACAGTACCACGCCACGGCCGTGGCGTATTGAATTTCAGATGACGTCATATGAATTTACTAAGTATATATATTCAAATTATTCTGAAATTGTGATTGTTTCATATCATAGAAAGGGGTAAGATAAATCCAGAACCGCACTCGAATCGTAAAATACACAATACTCCACTCGTTTGAATGGGCCATAATCGTCACTCGGCTTCGCCTTGATGACGATTGCGGCCCATCCAAACTCGTGAGTATTGTGTATTTATATGATTCTCGATGCAGTTCTATATAAATTATCTCACCCCTGGCTTTAATATTGGGACTCGTTCTCCATGCCCCTTACGAGTATTGCAGTCCGTTCTCCATGGTCTATATCCTGTGTGTCAGCCATTAATTTATTCTAGATAAATACAGAAAGCAACTCGTTTTGGTCACAAAGTCACTGTTCTCCATGTTACTGTTATTGTTATTCACTTGGCTGTCGCCTCGTTCATATCACTCTGCATCAATTTCGTGGAGAATGACGACTTTGACCAAAACTTGTGGGTTTCTTCTTTAGTATGATCATTCCCCAGTCCCCCCCACTCAGTATAAATATGTAACTGTATGATCACTCCCAACTCCCCCCCCCCCCCCCCCCCCCACACACACACACGCACACACCCACCCACCCACCCACCCACACACACACACACACACACACACACACACACACACACACACACACTCACACACACACACACACACACTCAGTATCAATATGGGGACTGTATGATCATTCCCCAGTCCCCCCACTCAGTATAAATATGTCACTGTATGATCATTCCCCAGTCCCCCACTTAGAATAAATATGGGACTGTATGATCATTACCCAGTCCCCCACTTAGAATAAATATGGGACTGTATGATCATTCACCAGTCCCCCACTTAGAATAAATATGGGACTGTATGATCATTCCCCAGTCCCCCACTTAGAATAAATATGGGACTGTATGATCATTCACCAGTCCCCCACTTAGAATAAATATGGGACTGTATGATCATTCCCCAGTCCCCCACTTAGAATTAAATATGGGACTGTATGATCATTCCCCAATACCCCCGGTCAGCATCAATATGGGACTGTATGATCGTTCCCCAGCCCCCCCCACCCCCACTCAGTATTAATATGGGACTGTATGATCATTCCCCAGCCCCCCACTTAGAATCAATATGAGACTGTATGATCATTCCCCAGTACCCCTGGTCAGTAACAATATGAGACTGTGTGATTATTCCCCAGTCCCCCACTCAGTATTAATATGAGACTGTATGATCACTCCCCAGTCCCCCCACTCAGTATCAATATGAAACTGTATGATCATTCCCCAGTCCCCCACCTTAGAATCAATATGAGACTGTACGATCATTCCCTAGTACCACCCCCACTCAATATCAATATGGGACTGTATGATCATTCCCCGGTCCCCCACTCAGTATCAATATGGGACTGTATGATCATTCCCCAGTCCCCCACTCAGTATCAATATAGGACTGTATGATCGTTCCCCAGTCCCCCCCCCCCCCCCCCCCCACTCAGTATCAATATGAGACTGTATGATCATTCCCCAGTCCCCCACTCAGTATCAATATGGGACTGTATTATTATTCCCCAATTCTCCCACTGCCCCCAACAATATCAGACAATATGATAGTTCCCTTCTAACCAGGGTTGATCTGACATGCTGCTCTTCCCGTTCTGTTATGGTTATTCTGACATGATACTCTTTCCGTTTTCGTCATGGTTGATCTGACACGATGCTTATTAACTCTCATCATGTTTGATCTGACATGATGGCTATTCGTCATGGTTACTCTGACATGCTGCTCTTCTCGTTCTCGTCATGGTTGATCTGACATGTTGCTCTTCTGGTTTTCGTCATGGTTAATCTGACATGCTGCTCTTTATTTTCTTTCTTTTTACGACTTTTATTTATACTGGAAAGTCATTGCCTCTCGTCATGGTTGATCTGACATGCTGCTCTTCCCGTTCTCGTCATGGTTAATCTGACATGATGCTCTTTTTTCTTTTTTTTAACAACTTTTATTTAGACTGGAAAGTCATTGCCCCTCGTCACGGTTGATCTGACATGCTGCTTTTCCCATTCTCGTCATGGTTGATCTGACATGATACTCATTGTCTTTTATCATGGTTGATTTGACATGCTGGTCATTGGTAATGGTTAGTTTAACATGCTGCTCTTCCGGTTTTCGTCATGGTTAATCTGACATGATGCTCATTTTCTTTTACGACTTTTATTTATACTGGAAAGTCATTGCCTCTCGTCACGGTTGATCTGACATGCTGCTTTTCCCGTTCACGTCATGGTTGATCTGACATGATACTCATTGTCTTTCATCATGGTTGATTCGACATGCTGGTCATTGGTAATGGTTAGTTTAACATGCTGCTCTTCCGTTTTTCGTCATGGTTAATCTGACATGATGCTCATTTTATTTTACGACTTTTATTTATACTGGAAAGTCATTGCCTCTCGTCACGGTTGATCTGACATGCTGCTTTTCCCGTTCCCGTCATGGTTAATCTGACATGACGCACTTTTTCTTTTTTTTTAACGACTTTTATCTAGA
Source organism: Alentia gelatinosa (assembly GCA_950022655.1). Classification (NCBI taxonomy): domain Eukaryota; kingdom Metazoa; phylum Annelida; class Polychaeta; order Phyllodocida; family Polynoidae; genus Alentia; species Alentia gelatinosa. The sequence continues at coordinate 121,349,446 of OX465581.1, read as the reverse complement.
CTGGATGGTCATTGATTCTCATTATTGGCTATCATCATGGCAGATCTGACATGCTGCTCTTCCCGTTCTGTTATGGTTATTCTGACATGATACTCTTTCCGTTCTCGTAATGGTTGATCTGACAGATGCTTATTAACCCTCATCACGGTTGATCTGACATGCTGGTCATTGGTAATGGTTACTCTGACATGCTGCTCTTCCGGTTTTCGTCATGGTTAATCTGACATGATTCTTTTTGATTTTTTTTTTTTTACAACTTTTATTTAGACTGGAGGGTCATTGACTCTCGTCATGGTTGATTTGACATGATGCTCATTGGACATCATGGTTGATAATTTTTATGTATTTTTACAACTATTATTTAGACTTTCGTCATGATTGATCTGATATGCTGCCCTCTCCGTTCTTGTCATCGTCGATCTGACATGATACTCATTGTCAGATCTTGTCATGGTTGTTTTGACATGGTGCTCATTTTCCTTTTATTTTACGACTTTTATTTAGACTGGAGGCTCACTGGCTCTCGTCATGGTTGATCTGACATGCTGCCCTCCTCATTTTCGTCATGGTTGATCTGATATGATGCTCTATTTATTTTTTTTAACGACTTTTATATAGATTGGAGGGTCATTGACTCTGACATGGTTGATCTGACATGATGCCCTTTTTTCTTTTCTTTTTTTACGACTTTTATTTAGACTGGAGGGTCATTGACTCTCGTCATGGTTGATCTGACATGCTGCCCTCTCTGCTCTTGTCATCGTCGATCTGACATGATACTCATTGGCTCTTGTCATGGTTGATTTGACATGGTGCTCGTTGTCTTTTTATTTTACGACTTTTATTTAGACTTGAGGCTCACTGGCTCTCGTCATGGTTGATCTGACATGCTGGTCATTTGTAATGGTTACTCTGACATGCTGCCCTCCTCATTTTCGTCATGGTTGATCTGACATGATGCTCATTTTCTTTTTATTTTATGACTTTTATTTAGACTTGAGGCTCATTGGCTTTCGTCATGGTTGATCTGACATGATGCTTATTAACCCTCATCATGGTTGATCTGACATGATGGCTATTCGTCATGGTTGATCTGACATGCTGGTCATTGGTAATGGTTACTCTGACATGCTGCTCTTCCGGTTTTCGTCATGGTTATTCTGACATGATGCTCTTTTTTCTTTTCTTTTTTTTTACAACTTTTATTTAGACTTGAGGCTCGTTGGCTCTCGTCATGGTGGATCTGACATGTTGGTCATGGTTACTCTGACATGTTGCTCTTCCGGTTTTCGTCATGGTTAATCTGACATGATGCTCATTTTCTTTTTATTTTACGACTTTTATTTAGACTTGAGGCTCATTGGCTCTCGTCATGGTTGATCTGACATGCTGGTCATTTGTAATGGTTACTCTGACATGCTGCCCTCCTCATTTTCGTCATGGTTGATCTGACATGATGCTCTATTTATTTTTATTTTACGACTTTTATTTAGACTTGAGGCTCATTGGCTCTCGTCATGGTTGATCTGACATGTTGGTCATGGTTGATCTGACATGTTGGTCATGGTTGATCTGACATGTTGGTCATGGTACCTCTGACATGCTGCTCCCCCTCTTCCCGTCCTGTTTAATATTGTGACACGGCGGTCCGTGAATTAGTGTCAGCTCGGCGTGCTGGTGTTTCTGCTGGTCTTTCTGCTGGTGGTTGTTGTGGTGTCTGTGCTGGTCTTTCTGCTGGTGGTTGTTGTGGTGTCTGTGCTGGTCTTTCTGCTGGTGGTTGTTGTGGTGGCTGGCGGGAGGCGAGCTGGGGAGGTGAGGCGGGGCCGCCATGTTGTCAGCGGCCTGTTGGACGCCCATCAACACACAACAATTATCGTAATGGGAATCCCGGGGGTCGGCGCAGGTATCAGCGTTATCCATCAGACATGGGTAGATTGTCACGGCGATACGGGATGCGGTCTGTACGGCGCACGCCGGTGTACGCCGTACGCCGCCCGCCGTACACCGCCCGTCCGCCTTAGACCGTACACCGCCCGCCGTACACCGCCCGCCGTACACCGCCCCCCGTACACCGCCCCCCGTACACCGCCCGCCGTACACCGCCCCCCGTACACCGCCCGCCGTACACCGCCCCCCGTACACCGCCCCCCGTACACCGCCCGCCGTACACCGCCCCCCGTACACCGCCCGCCGTACACCGCCCCCCGTACACCGCCCGCCGTACACCGCCCCCCGTACACCGCCCCCCGTACACCGCCCCCCGTACACCGCCCGCCGTACACCGCCCGCCGTACACCGCCCGCCGTACACCGCCCGCCGTACACCGCCCGCCGTACACCGCCCGCCGTACACCGTACACTATACGTATGCCGCCCGCCGTACACTACACTGTACGCCGCTGTACGCCGCCGTACACCGCCCGCTGTACGCCGCCTATACGCCACTCTATGCCCCCACTCTACGCCGCCCGTCGTACGCCGCCCATACGCCACTCTACGCCGCTCGCCGCTCAACCGCCCGCCGTACACCGCTTACTGTAAGCCACTATATGTCGCTATATGCTGCTACTCCACTTTATCCTACCCCTAATATAAAATCCCCTAAGCTTAACATTGAGTTACCGTATGCCACGGCATACAGAATTGTTGTCACGTAATACTCCAAAATCGAGGAGACAGGATAGGATGAAATCAAAACCTGAGTCGTTTTAATCTTGGCCACCGCATGCCACTCCTGGAGTTTTGGATTCGGACTTGGCCTCATGAAGTCACTATGTCAAACTCCAGTCGTGGCATACGGTGGCCAAGATTAAAACTCCAGTTTTACGATAATATGCAGTTATATGCCGCTATACTCCACTCTACGCCGCCCGTACGCCGCCTATACGCCACTATACACCGCCCGCCGTCCGCCGCCCGCCGCCCGCCGCCCGCCGCCCGCCGCCCGCCGCCCGCCGCCCGCCGCCCGCCGCCCGCCGCCCGCCGCCCGCCGCCCGCCGCCCGCCGCCCGCCGCCCGCCGCCCGCCGCCCGCCGCCCGCCGCCCGCCGCCCATACATCAGGTCGCCACCATCTCACTTACCCAACAAATCACTAGCGGGCCTAATGACCCGATCCGATGTCGTAATCAACTTAATTAATCGGCACAGATTGAGGCCGATCGGCGCGCGCCGCTCATGTCCGCCGCTCGTGGCGCCCCTGGTGGCAGCGCCCGCCCTGACATATGGCGGCGTCGTCCAGTGACGTCAGGCACGTGTGTGACGCGGGGCGCTGACGTCACGGCGCTCCGCTGGGACCCGGTCGTGTCATGTTTTAATCAGTTTAATTGTCCGGGGTCAACGAGAAATGTCAGACGCGCGCCCACATCCGGGTACCGCGCGCCCGGCGTCTCCAGAGGGCGCTCAGCGTCCCTGAGTCACGGCGCGCCACCTGTCGGCACGTGCCCGCATCACGGCCACAAGTTTGTAGTCATAGTAACGTGTGTGTGTCGTCACCATAGTAACGTATGGGTCGTCATCATAGTAACGTGTGTTTCGTCACCATAGTAACGTGTGTGTCGTCACCATAGTAACGTGTATGTGTATCGTGAAAATATGTGTAATCTATGTGTAACCTCACCATAGTAACGTGTGTATCGCGATCATAGTTACCTGTATTTGATTCGTAAAAATATGTGTAATCAATGTGTATCCTCACCATGGTAACGTGTGTATGTATCGTGAAAATATGTATAATCTATGTGTAACGTCACCATAGTAACGTGGTCGTTTACCGTCACCAAAGTAACGGGTGTTTGTCGTCACCAAAGTAACCTGTATGTGTATGGTTAAAATATGTATAATCTATGTGGAACGTCACCATAGTAACGTGGTTGTTTACAGTCACCAAAGTAACGGGTGTTTGTCGTCACCAAAGTAACCTGTATGTGTATCGTTAAAATATGTATAATCTATGTGTAACGTCACCATAGTAACGTGGTCGTTTACAGTCACCAAAGTAACGGGTGTTTGTCGTCACCAAAGTAACCTGTATGTGTATCGTTAAAATATGTATAATCTATGTGTAACGTCACCATAGTAACGTGGTTGTTTACAGTCACCAAAGTAACGGGTGTTTGTCGTCACCAAAGTAACCTGTATGTGTATCGTTAAAATATGTATAATCTATGTGTAACGTCACCATAGTAACGTGGTCGTTTACAGTCACCAAAGTAACGGGTGTTTGTCGTCACCAAAGTAACCTGTATGTGTATCGTTAAAATATGTATAATCTATGTGTAACGTCACCATAGTAACGTGGTCGTTTACAGTCACCAAAGTAACGGGTGTTTGTCGTCACCAAAGTAACCTGTATGTGTATCGTTAAAATATGTATAATCTATGTGGAACGTCACCATAGTAACGTGGTCGTTTACAGTCACCAAAGTAACGGGTGTTTGTCGTCACCAAAGTAACCTGTATGTGTATCGTTAAAATATGTATAATCTATGTGTAACGTCACCATAGTAACGTGTGTTTGTATCGTGAAAATATGTGTAATCTATGTGTAACGTCACCATAGTAACGTGGTCGTGTATTGTCACCATAGTAGCGGGTGTTTTTCGTCACCATAGTAATCTGTATATGTATCATTGAAATATGTGTAATCTCTGTGTATCATCACCATAGTAACCTGTATGTGTATCGTCACCATAGTAACGTGTGTGTTTATGGTCACCATTGTAACCAATATGTGTATCGTCACCATAGTAACTAGTATGTGTATCGTCACCATAGTAACCAGTATGTGTATCGTCACCATATCAACATGTATGTGTATCATCACCATAGTAACGTGTGTGTGTATTGTCACCATGGTAACTTGTATGTGTATTTTCAAGATATGTGTAATCTATGTGTATCGTCACCATGGTAACTCGTGTGTACCATTTCCATAGTAACCCATGTGTATCTTCAAAATATGTGTAACATATGTGTCTCATTTCGTGTGTATCACCATCACATGATCGTGAAGTGGCGCACACTTGTATAAGCATGAATGTAGCCAAGGAGGTAGGCCTATACACAATCTTATCATGATTTTGATCTGAGTTGCCGTATCCTCTACGTAGTTGACACGTAATAAAGATCCGAGCGATAGCAAGGAATACTGCGTAGAGTGAACTACAAGTTAGACCAGGAGTTCTAATGAATTGCTCTTCAAAACAACACCAAGCGAATTGTTGAGAATTGATGAATTGTGAGATATTCGCCTATATAGTAATATCTGTAAATCGCAATGTGCATTTTTTAATTCATTTTCACTACTCCTGATGAATATATATAAATTATATTAAAACGTTGAGTTCTTTTATGAATCAACCTCTCACTCTAACTTATTTATCATTTAATATTCAATATTGTGCATGTTGGCTATGTGCTGAAATGTCGTTGTAATATACTTTTTCTTGGAAGATCTGTTATTTGACAGAATAAAATAAATGTTTAAAAAAACATCCCTCATCCCATTGATACAACATGCCTCTATCATCAATAAACCTTCTTTAATTATAGATTGAACGTGTTTGGTTTTATGTGGTAAACTTATTTCATACTAATTTATTTTCCAATTTAGAAACAAACACCTCTCAGATAATTGAGTTTTTAGTATGTCTCCATATCCATATCCATACATTCAATCATCCATATCCATACATTCAATTGGAGGTGCAAAAGATCGTCGAAAATAAAATTTATTAAAAAAATATGTAGGTAGGCAATATTTCTGAAGGTATTTGATCCTCCCACCCCCTGAGAGTGCACGTACTTTATGGATGACCTGAGCCCATCATCCACTGGTGACACAATGCCTGGAGGTTTATATCACTATTGACAAACCCAAGCTGAGTGTGGCCAGTGTGTGGCGAAGGGTGACTGAGAGGTAGCCATCTGTTATACCCACTCACACATCGATCGTGCAGTTTAATGGAGCTTTTATTGCGCTCTCATTGGAGATGTTAACCTATGAAAGTTTAGGGTCAGAGCTTTTAGTATCCACCTAATATGAAGTATCCATAGAAAACACATGGGGAGTATGTATCACCATACCCGGAGTATACCGGTATATCCACCTAATACACAGTGTCCATAGAAAACACATAGGGAGTGTGTATCACTATACCCGGAGCATACAGATATATCCACCTAATACAAAGTGTCCATAGAAAACACATAGGGAGTGTGTATTTACATACCTGGAGCATACAGATATATCCACCTAATACAAAGTGTCCTAGAAAACACATAGAGAGTGTATATCACCATACCCAGAGCATACAGATATATCCAACTAATACAAAGTGTCCATAGAAAACACATAGGGAGTGTGTATCACCATACCCGGAGCATACAGATATACCCACCTAATACAAAGTGTCAATAGGAAACACATAGGGAGTGTGTATGGACATACCCGGCACATACGGATATGTTGTATGCTCCGGGTGGCGCATATGGAAAAAAAAGTGCATATGGAAAAATAGTGCATAACTCAAATGAAATTGACATTGACATGCCACTTGCCCAGAAAAGGTGGATAATAAATACAATATAGACTGGTTTTAGATAAAACCGGTTATATGCTCCTCGGAGTTGACTCTGTGCAATATCCCCGCTCATGCTCGAATATTACTACGCGTCAACTCCTCAGAGCATATTGTCCCTTGTATCTGAAACCAGTCAATATTGTGTATTTATTATCCACCTAATACAAATTGTCCATAGAAAACACATAGGGAGTGTGTTTCACCATACCCAGAGCATACAGATATATCCACCTGATACAAAGTGTCCATAGAAAACACATAGGGAGTGTGTAACACCATACCCGGAGCATACCGATATATCCACCTAATACACAGTGTCCATAGAAAACACATAGGGAGTGTGTATCACCATACCCAGAGTATACAGATATATACATCTAATACAAAGTGTCCATAGAAAACACATAGGGAGTGTGCATCACCATACCTAGAGCATACATATATAAACCTGATACAAAGTGTCCATAGAAAACACATAGGGAGTGTGTGTCACCATACCCGGAGCATAAAGATATATCACCTAATACAAAGTGTCCATAGAAAACAATTAGGGAGTGTGTATCATTATCCTACCCCTAATATAAAATCCCATAGGCTTTACATTGGGTTTCCGTATGCCACGCTGACTGGCATACGGAGTTTTATATGGCACTAGTGGCATACAGCATTGTTATCACGTAATATTCCAAAATTGAGGAGACGGGGTAGGATAAAATCAAAACCTGATTCGTTTTAATCTTGGCAATTGCATTCCACTCCTGAAGTTTTGGCTCCGGACTTCACTCAGCTTTGCCTCATGAAGTCACTTTGCCAAACTCCAGTCGTGGAATACGGTGGCCAAGATTAAAACTCATCCAGTTTTACGATACTATACCCGGCACATACGGATATATCCACCTAATACAAAGTGTCCATAGTAAACACATAGGGAGTGTGTATCACTATACCCGGAGCATACAGATATATACATCTAATACAAAGTGTCCATAGTAAACACATAGGGAGTGTGTATCACTATACCCGGAGCATACAGATATATACATCTAATACAAAGTGTCCGTAGAAAACACATAGAGAGTGTGTATCACCATACCCGGAGCATACAGATATATACATCTAATACAAAGTCTTCATAGAAAACACATAGGGAGTGTGTATCACTATACCCGGAGCATACAGATATATACATCTAATACAAAGTGTCCGTAGAAAACACATAGAGAGTGTGTATCACCATACCCGGAGCATACAGATATATACATCTAATACAAAGTGTTCATAGAAAACACATAGGGAGTGTGTATCACTATACCCGGAGCATACAGATATATCCACCTAATACAAAGTGTCCATAGAAAACACATAGAGAGTGTGTATCACCATACCCAGAGCATACAGATATATCTACCTAATACAAAGTGTCCATAGAAAACACATAGAGAGTGTGTATCACCATACCCGGAGCATACAGATATATCCACCTAATACAAAGTGTCCATAGAAAACACATAGAGAGTGTGTATCACCATACCCAGAGCATACAGATATATCCACCTAATACAAAGTGTCCATAGTAAACACATAGGGAGAATGTATCACTATACCCGGAGCATACAGATATATACATCTAATACAAAGTGTCCGTAGAAAACACATAGAGAGTGTGTATCACCATACCCGGAGCATACAGATATATACATCTAATACAAAGTGTCCATAGAAAACACATAGGGAGTGTGTATTTACATACCTGGAGCATACAGATATATCCAACTGATACAAAGTGTCCATAGAAAACACATAGGGAGTGTGTATGGACATACCTGGCGCATACGGATATGTTGTATGCTCCGGGTGGCACATACGGAAAGATAGTGCATATGGAAAAATAGTGCATAACTAAAACGAACTGATATCGACATGCCACTTGTTCAAAAAAGGTGGATGATAAATAAAATATAGACTGGTTTCAGATAAAAGCGGTTGTATGATCCTCGGAGTTGACCCTACGCAATATCCTCGCATACGCTCGGATATGCGTCAACTCGTCGGAGCATACGGCTGGTTGTATCTGAAATCAGACAATATTGTGTATGTATCCCATCGGGTTTGAATCGCGTATTAATTCACGAGGTGAAGCCGTGTGAATTACATAGCGATTCAAAAGAGATGTGATCAAGCTCTGACCCTAAATTGAATGGGTTTCTGAATTTATCTCACTATTCAGATTGTCTGATGGGCTAACATTTGTGACATAATTCACCATTGGATATTTTCCTAAATATCTAATGGGCGTTGGATACGAGTTCCGGATGTTAAGACTATGGAGAAAAGATACTAGGGAAGAGATAATAGACTCGTCTACTAAGTCTATCAAGTTTACTTAAGTTGTCAATTCAACTTTTAGAAAGAATCAGGCATCCCATATCTTATCGAAAATATTACATTCCTTGAGGAAGTCAAGAATTTCTCCTTTTTTTATTGCGATTTACCCTGGACATAGGCTTAAACTGCTTGTTTGGTTGTCCTCGCAGCACAGGTTACATCTTACACAGATCATGGATCCAATTTGATATTATTGTTTAAAATAATTTTCCTCTCAAGATGATTGACTTACAGGGCCTGCAAGGTCCAGTAGGTCATTCGGGGTCCCTGTGGGGTCCCTTTCTTGTTTAGAAAAAAAATTTCAGCCAATGAAAAGCCCCGAATTCGATCACGTGACCGAACCAACCAATAATGGTCTAACTCTGTGAAGGGATTCAGAAGTAATGAATATTAATTAACCCCGTGGCGCCTAGCTTGAAGCGTCAGGTCGGTCACTTGCTCAATAGTCGCGGTAGCAGCCTCCTCTCACACTCCAATTTGATATTATAGTATAAAATAAAATTTATTTTTAACTGTATTTTGGTTTGTTTGTGACCTGTTTAGCAGGTTATTAGCTCTGCTAGTCCAATTTTTTTATTACCCACCAAATACGGAGTCTCCATAGGAAATGTATAGAGCACCTGGAATCGGCTACCCGGAGATTCTGACATGTCAGAATCTCCTGCAGGAGATTCCGGAAAAAAAGTCCCATCCATACTGAGGTCAAATTATCAGGTATCTCAAAATAAGTTTCTTGAATGTTCATTCAATACTAATTATTCATAATCAGTCATGATAATCTCATTTACCATCAGAAATCACAGTCATAACATGCTTTGCATGCTAAAATCATGGTGAAATGGCGAACTACATTTTTAGTGTAAGTCTACACCCAATTACTGCCACGCTTGACAGTGCTGTGGTGTCTTGGACTAAATGTCTTACAGAAACATCTTTATTGCAATCAATTTGTTGTAATCATGTAGGTGGGTAATAAATACAATAACGACTGGTTCTGTATACGAGGGACGACGTAATGTCCTCGCTAATCGCTCGGATATTATTACGCGTTAACTCCTCGGAAATTACGGCCACTCGTACACAAAACCAGTCATTATTGTGCATTTAATCTTTCATTTTTTGTGATTGCACCAAGTGTGCTTACTTTAGAACGTCATTCTCATAGCATCCTTGTGCATCACAGTTTTGTGGCAGTTTGAGAGCTACGTTGCTACATAACAAATCATATACACACAAATGGAATATCAGCAGTTCTTGCCAGTGTTATGGAAAACACTGCGCATTCCTGTAACATTCTTCCATGTAGACCCCAGTTTGACGACAAATACGTCACCGCGCGTGTGACGTCACCATTGTCGTCTGCCGTTGGGCAGCGCCATCTTGTGACGTCAGACGCTGCGTGGCGGGGATGTACTTCCGCTCTCTCAGCGTCCTTGATCATTTCAAGCGCTACTTTGACTGGGGTTGTCCGAGCGCGCATGTGGTGTGGAGATGATCACGTGACAAGGCGGCCATCACGGCGTGTTCACTGAAGCGTGGTCAGCTTCACGCTTCATTTAACACGCCCGCCGCCCGCCCGGCCTCTCACCGTGCAGCGTATTGTATTTACCCCTCAGAGCGAGCGACTGCAGCGTCGCCCGCCCGCCCGCCCGCCGCGCATGCGTATGTCGAGCACTGCGAGGAACGCGCGCGTCCCATTGTTTCCCGCCAAAAAAAAGCCGTCATGTGTGCGCGCGCAGACGACACCCGTACGGCACAGTGTGACGTATTGACGGCAGCCAATCAATGGCGCGCTTTGTGCGGGTGTTGTGTAAGCGGTAGAAAGTCGTCTGCTGGGCGATAAACGGGCAATATGGCGGCGGGCAGCGTCTCATTGTCACGTGACGGGCTGCAGGCGGCGTTCGTCCGGCGTCTCCTGCTCCTTCACGGACAAGTGGCGGCGGTGAATCGTCATTTAACTGGAGTATGTCCGCCGCCGGCCGCCGAGATGTGACCTTAACACATCCCAACTCACCCACCACCACACAACACACAACACACCCCCTACATACCACTGCCACCACTACATACCACACAACACAGCACCACATACCACAGCCACCACCACATACCAACTACATACCACACCCACCACTACACATCACATACCGACTGCATACCACACCCACCACTACATACCACACCCACCACTACACACCACATACCGACTGCATACCACACCCACCACTACATACCACACCCACCACCACATACCACATACCGACTGCATACCACACCCACCACTACACACCACACCCACCACTACACACCACATACCGACTGCATACCATACCCACCACTACATACCACACCCACCACCACATACCACACCCACCACCACATACCACATACCGACTGCATACCACACCCACCACCACATACCACACCCACCACCACATACCACACCCACCACCACATACCACACCCACCACCACATACCACATACCGACTGCATACCACACCCACCACTACATACCACACCCACCACCACATACCACATACCGACTGCATACCACACCCACCACTACACACCACACCCACCACTACATACCACATACCGACTGCATACCACACCCACCACTACATACCACACCCACCACCACATACCACATACCGACTGCATACCACACCCACCACTACACACCACACCCACCACTACACACCAAATACCAACACTACATACCACACCCACCACTACACACCACACCCGCCACCACATACCACACCCACCACTACACACCACACTCACCACAACACACCCACCACTACACACCACACCCCCACTACATACAACACCCACCACTACATACCACATACCACACCCACAACATACCACACCCACCCGCTGCACACCACACCCACCACTACACACCACACCCACCACTTCATACCACACCCACCACCACATACCACACCCACTACATACCACACCCACCACTACATACCACACCCACTACTACACACCACACACCACCACCTGACACCTCCCTACATCCACCACACACCACCCCACACCACCACCTTACACCACCAACTGACACCTCCCTACATCCACCACACACCACCCCACACACCACCTTACAACACCCCACACCTCCCTACATCCACCACCTTGCACCACCTTGCACCACCTCCTGACACCACACCCCACACCCCACACCCCACACCCCCACACACCACCACACACCACCCCACACCACCACCTGACCCCACCACCTGACACCACGGCGACCAGCTCCCGGAAAACATGTGTGTCGCCGGCTGAAGGCCACTTGTGTCGAGGAGAGGAGGAGAGGAGGAGGAGAGGAGGAGGAGAGTTATTGACGTCGATATTGAGCGGATTATTGTGTGTACGACAGACATGGTGGTCAGTGAAGCGCGCCTAATCCTCTCCTCCCCCCTACACACTCACACAGACGCGGGGTGGGGCAGGTGTCCGGACATTGTCACCAACGCCGCTGTTCGCTTAGAGTCGACGTGAAAGTCTTTTTTATGTGCGTTATTGTTATTGTCAGTTGTTGTTTGTTTAGAGACCGAGTCAACGTGAAAGTCTTTTTTTATGTGCGTTATTGTTATTGTCGGTCGTTGTTTGTTAAGAGGCTGAGTCGACGTGAAAGTCTTTTTTATGTGCGTTATTGTTATTGTCAGTTGTTGTTTGTTTAGTGACTGAGTCGATGTGAAAATCTTTCTTTATGTGCATTATTGTTATTGTCAGTTGTTGTTTGTTTAGAGACCGAGTCAACGTGAAAGTCTTTTTATACTCGTTGTTTATATTGTAGGTCGTTGTTTGTTTAGAGACTGAGTCGAAGTGAAAGTAATTTTGTATGTGCATCATTGTTATTGTCGGTCATTGTTTGTTAAGAGGCTGAGTCAACGTAAAAGTCTATTTTTATGTGCGTTATTGTTATTGTCAGTTGTTGTTTGTTTAGTGACTGAGTCGATGTAAAAATCTTTCTTTATGTGCGTTATTGTTATTGTCAGTTGTTGTTTGTTAAGAGACCGAGTCAACGTGAAAGTTTTTTTATACTCGTTGTTTTTATTGTCGGTCGCTGTTTGTTTAGAGACTGAGTCGATGTGAAGTGTTTCTTTATGTACGTTATTATTATTGTCGATTGTTGTTTGTTAAGAGACGGAGTCGACGTGAAAGGTTTTTTTAATGTGCGTTATTGTTATTGTCAGTCGTTGTTTGTTTAGAGACTGAATCGAAGTGAAAGTCTTTCTTTATGTGCGTTATTGTTATTGTCGGTCGTTGTTTGCTAAGAGACGGAGTCGACGTGAAAGACTTTTTTTATGTGCGTTATTGTTATTGTCAGTTGTTTGTTTGCTTAGAGACTGAGTCGATGGGAAGTGGTTTTTTGTTGTTATTGTTGGTGGTCATGTTTGTTAAGAGGCTGAGTCAATGTTAAAGTCTTTCTTTATCTGCGTTATTGTTATTGTCAGTTTTTTTTATACTCGTTGATGTTATTATCAGGCGTTGTTTGTCAACTGACTGAGTTGACATGAAATTCTTTTTATATACACATTGTTTTTCGTAGGTCATTGTTTGTTTAGAATTGTTATTGTCAGTCGTTGTTTGTTCAGAGACTGAGTCGAGGTGAAGTGTTTTTTATGTGCATTATTGTTATTGTCAGTCATTGTTTGTTTAAAGACTGAGTCGATGTGAAGTGGGATTTTTATACTCGTTGTTGTTATTGTCAGTTGTTGTTTGTTAAGAGACTGAGTCTATGGACACAGACACATATTTAGACAGAATAAGTCAACTATATGTCTAATCTTGTGGAGCCCGACCCGGGCTACCCTTTTTTACCATTATTGTTATTATTATAATTATCATTATTATTGTTAATATTATTAATATTATCATCATCATTATAATTATTACTGGTATTGTTATTATTACTATTATATGACTATTATTATTATGATCATTATTATTATCATTATTGTTATTATTATTATTATCATCATCATCATCATCGTATACAAATAGTTCTAAGACGAGGGTTAGAACTTCCACTCCCCTACTGGCTGTGTTGAACGCATTGATTCTGACTTCTGTTACGATAATCCCCTGATCTGTAAGTGATAACTGTGGTGTTGGCGCGTAAAGCATAGACCCGGGCAAAGTGACCACCATTTCTCCGCGTGGATGAAACTGCACCTCTATGAGGGTCGTTGTGGCCCCTAAGATTCGAGGTCAACTCTCGACTGCAGAGCCGTTCCAAGGCGCGAGAAAATATTATGTAAGGAGGTCAGGGTGAAGGTCGGGGTTTGCTGCGAATGCAGTCATTGGCTACTCGGTCTACTGTATTCCTTATATGGAATTAAGGTAATGTCATTTAGAAATGTATCTGTTTCTTTATGGCTGCTAGAATAGGTGTGTGTATATATCCTGTACAATTTGTATCTCATTCTGAAATTACAAGTCACATTGAAACATGATTTTCATGACTAGTTGAAAATAAAATATTCTCCACAAAAAAAAAAAAGGTAATGATTGATAACATTTCCTGCCAGTTGTAGTTTTTTCCACTCTACAATTTTCTATTTTCGGTAATTTGATTTTTCTCACGACTACCATCACACATCGCTGTCCTTCTGGTCGTTTATCTCACCCCTGGTACAAGTGTAGCCATATGAATAAAATTAGAAAAAAATATTCAACGATCACCCCGGTAAAGTGACAACACTACGCCATGGTCGTGGCGTAGTGAATACGAGATGACGTCATAGGCGATTGACCAATCAGCGGCCAGGATTTCAGAGAGATCACAAGACAAGACAAGAACTTTCAACTCTCCTAACCTTGAAAGGGGTGAGATAAATCCAGAACCGCACTCGAATCATAAAATAAACAATACTCCACTCGTTTGAAAGTGCCGTAATCGTCACTCGGCTTCGCCTCGATGAAGATTGCGGCCCTTCCAAACTCGTTGAGTATTGTGTATTTATACGATTCTCTATGCAGTTCTATATAAGTATTCTGTTCCCGACGGAAATGACCGATTCTACACTACTTACCAGCCTCAGCCTCACCACAGAACCCGGGGCCCGTTGAATAATCTAGAATCTTACGTAAAGACACTTGTCACACGCCTCTCATAAGATCTCACACCCTCTAAGTGGTATTATGTACTCTCACTACGCTCTATAGGAGAAGAATTTTTTTTTTTTTTAATGAGTTTTATTAGGGTCTTAAACATATACATTGTCGATTTCTAAGTTCGGCTTAGCCGATCTTCTACTTGGTCCCTTTCGTTGTCTAAATACATTAAATCAACTTAACAGAACAAGTGGTGGTGGGGGTGTCCTCAATAGCAATTCTACGTTCAGCATAGGATTAGCCCCCTCAGCGTATACAACCATTATGTTTAATGAGATGAAATGGGATGTTTTGTGAGTATGTGGGCTAACTTCGCTTCTCCTCATGTGATCAGATGTTTAATCATAAATAATCACAAGCTTATTACTATGCACTGCACAAGCGTTCAAATCAGTTACAATATGTTTCTCGATGTGGTTAGGTAATATTTCAAGACACCCTTAGGGGTTTTTATTCAGACAGACCCATCAAGAACATGAGAGATTGCCTTATAATAACTAGTCAATTTTGGGCTAACATCATGTTATTAAGTTGACGAACTAGGCTTAGAGCCTTGAGAATCCACTGGCCTGCCTCCCGTGCTAAAGACGTACATCAATGCAACCCAACGATTCCTATAATCTCAATGATGCCACCTAGCAGGAATACTGTGTGTCAGTGGATTACTCTCTTTTATGCATGCTTAATTCAAAATGTATGATATTCTCAGTAGGCCTAGAACCACCTATATTTTTAACACTATCTCAACTTAATAACAGTGTATTACCTGTTTATATCTTGGCAATTCATTTCATTTTATTAAATCATATTTCATATTGTATCACCCTGATAAATGTATTGACTATAATATCACTAGAACAGCATTATATATCTACCTTTATCCTACCCCTAATAAAAAAACTCCATAGGCTTAACATGGGACTTGTTTATGTCACGGGTGTGACATAAAGTGTTGTTTATGCCACTACTTTCTGATACTGAAAAAATATGGAAACGGGGTAGGATAAAATCTAGACGCAACTCGTTTGAGTTTGAGTTTATTTATGCCACTCATTTTGTTGGCTCCGTAATGTCACTCATCTTCGACTCGTGAAATTATGGAGCCAACAAAATGCGTGGCATAAATAAACTCAGACTCAAGCTCGTGACGTCTCTTGATATTATTAACCCTTTCCTTGCCGGACCTGGTCTCAGGTGCACGTCTTTAAATGCAGCAAGACTGACACAGGATCACCTCTGTAGTGCAGGCCTGTGATACAATTGTTGAAAAAAATTATTCTTTCCCGCCATATCTAAAGGTGTCTGTCAATGTTCGCATGGTGATAACTATAATATTATTTATCATTTACCACTATAAAGGTGTTTTACATAATCCCTAACAAAATTACAAAGATTTATGTTGAATCAGCTGAGATATATGACAATTCAACAAAGAAAAACGAAAAATGAGGCATCATTTGCAATAGCCACAGAAGTGCATTGAGGCATCATTGGTAAGGAAAGGGTTAATATTAGACACCAAATGGACGAAACGGAAGAACGCCCTATTGCCGAGTTCGGCTGTATAGCCCTAATAAAAGTCTTCAAAAAAATAAAAATCATGTTTTATTATCAAGTTATCAATATTTTCTAGTATTTGACTCATTTTAGTTGTTACCGTTTCTACACCCGCACCTTTAGTGATATTTATAATATCATCGGCAAACATTGTAATATGAGACTCCTCAGCTACACTATTGTCAATACCATTCATATACAATATAAATAGGAGAGGCGCCAACACAGAGCCCTGAGGCACGCTCATTTGTAAGACGACTGTGGTAATGATGATGTTTTTTTTGTGGTTGCTAACGTAAGCTGGCGTCGGTGTGGTCCTGTCTTTGTCTCTGTATATAAACACCCCCCTCCTCCCTCATTACAGGCCGGGTTGTTTGTGTCGTCTTGTGGTGAACGTTTTAATGACGGTAAATACTTCATCTCGCCAGACCTCACGAGACCTCGCCAGACCTCACGAGAACCCACGAGAACTTACAAGACTTCGCGAGATCTCACGAGAACTCACAAGACCTCATGAGACCTCATGAGAACTCACAAGAACCCACGAGAACTCACAAAACCTTACGAGAACTCATGAGAATTTACGAGACCTCACGAGACCTCGTGAGAAGTCACAAGAACTTGCAAGACCTTGTGAGAACTCACGAGAACTTACAAGCACTCACGAGACCTCAAAAGAACTCACGAGACCTCATGAGGCCTCATGAGAACCCACAAGACCTCACGAGACCGCGCAAGAAGTCACAAGACCTCGCGAGAAGTCACAAGAACTGATGAGAACTCACGAGACAAGTTTTTTTATGGCGTATTCCTGGCCGTGAAGACGTCTCGGTGTCTTATGACCCTGGTTACCCTGGTTACAGCCCTGGTTACCAGTCCTTGGTTACCGTCCAACTGTCAAACTAACTTGGCGGCCATTTTTTTATCTGCGTCCCGCCGGTCGGGTGCTGGTTCCCGGAGTGCGGCTGCGCGCGGCGATTGTCGCTGGTCTCATTAGGCGGCGCCGCCATGACACCTGCCTCTTTTTCCCGCCTTAATTAGGCCTCCCTTAGGCTTCCCGGACGCCCGCGTTCTTGGCGCGCTCCCCGGCGCCTGCGCACTCCACCCGAGCCGGGGCACCGGAAGCTCGCCGAGCGACGCCGGGTGCGCGCGCACAATGGGGCATGCGCAAAGGCCAGCGTCCTGTTGGCGGCAAAGTCGTCTGCGTGCGCAGCGAGCGGCGACACCTGGCGGGAGGAAGTGGCCGGCGCGGGGGATTGTGAGAGGTGGAGATCGGCGGGAGGCCAGGCGCATGCGCGGACCGGGACGCGCGTCATTAACAGAGGCAGACGACACCGAGCCTCGTTAGGCGCGTCTTTGTCACTCGCCGCCTACCCGCGAGGTGGCGCGCTGAGGCGGCCATCTTGGCGAGACGCGGGCCGTGGGCCAATTAGAAGGCGAGTCTTGTTGGACGTGGGCGGGCCCGGGATGTGTGTGTTTTAACGATGAGTGATTCTAATAACCCTGAGCAGGGCAGAAACCTGACCCCGAACTATGCCTGTAGAGCGCTGAACGAACCGTTATACGCGGATAACACAAGAATTAGGAGGTTCACTTACAGATTAATGTGAAGAATACTTAACCCTGAGCAGCCAAGAAACCTGACCCCGCCCCGGCACCCCTCTCATAAGATCTCACACTCTCTAAGTCGTATTCTGTATTACACTACACCTATGGCCGAACATTTATGAAATACTGCCCGCTGCTAGGGGTGTAGTATAAATAATGTTCGCGCCCGCTGTGACAGCGGGCCGTAGTGAATTGCAGTAGTCTTTGTGGTCTTTGTAAAGTTAATAAAAGGGCGTTTTAAATGATTGGGAGGTGTATAGTAATAAGAAAACGTAGTGACTGAGCCTGTAGGGTTTCCGTTCTCGGTCATTTGATGAAAAAAATACGGCCCCCCGGTGTCGGGCCGTATTTTCATCATCAAATGACCTCGAACGGCCATCCGTGCGGGCTCAGTAACCACGTTTTCTCATACTCTCACTACGCTCTATGGAGAAGAATTTTTAACGAACTAGGCTTAGAGCCTTAAGAATCCACTCCCGTGCTAAAGACGCACATCAATGCAACCAAAGATTCCTATAATCTCAATGATGCCATCGGGAATACTGTGTGCCAGTGGATTCTCAAGGCTCTAAGCCTAGTTGGTTAAGAATTCTTCTCCCATAGAGCGCAGTGAGAACCTTGTACAGAATACGACTTAGAGAGTGTGAGATCTTATATGAGAGGGTTGTCCCGCCCTGCGTGTAGAGCGGTGAACGAATTAAATGCCGCGATTCTTGAATTTTGCTCAACCTGACATCTTTCAGCTGTCAAATGCTAGACAGCGTGACATATAAAAATGTAAACGCTTGAGGAAATTCTTGGGTTGATGACTATTGTGGCTGATGTTGCATAATCGAGCCTCACCTGACGACTATTAGCTTGACAATCCACAGTCGTCAGGTTTTAGTCGTCTAGTGTAAGAGGGGACCCCGACCTACCACGATTCTGGTCCCGATAGGCCTTACGACTGCCTTCCCGACACCATACCGATTCTATTGTGAGGTAAGCAAAAATCGTGGTAGGTGGAACAGGTTTCTGCGATGCCGTCTGCGATACCTCACGATAGGCTGCGATAGAAAACGTCAATCGTAGAGGTCCCGATTAAATCCAACATGTTGGAATTTTCGTAGCCTGTCGTAGGGTATTGTGTGTGATTTATCGGGAAAATATCTCTTTCGGGTGAAATACTTAACGGAAAATTATGAAATTCTGGAATAAGGTAGGGCGCATATAGATGTATAATCGCTGTAAATATGATATTATTTGAGGAAGTGTAAGTGTCTGAAAATAATAGTTTCATAACAGAATTATGATTCTATCACAGTTATATTCTTCAATTTGATTGTTTTAGTGTCTGGAAAATAATATCATAATATGTTGTAAATACCTCTAAAAGAATATTCAGATTCATTAAATATTTCTAAAATTATAATATATTTCAATATCAAAACTCTGCCTGAGATCTAAATTGGTACACCGATTGAATCGTGAGGCAATCGTGACCATGGTTTATGTTTTTGGTCCTCCAAAGGCATTTCTACGCCATGTCCACGATTTTAAACTATCGGGGACCTCCCGATAGGTCACGATTTGGCCATTTGAAATCGTAGCTATCGGGAAGTATGTCGTAGACCATCGTGGTAGGTGGGGGCCGGCTTTAAGTTTACGCTGGGTTGTATGCCAATAGCACAAGAACTAGTCTCACTTAGAGATCAGTCTTTGGAATACTTAACCCTGAGCAGGGCAGAAACCCGACCCAAAACTATGCCTGTATAGTGCTGGATAACACAAGAATAAGGAGGCTCACAGAGTGATGTGAGGAATACTTAACCCTGAGCAACGAGAAACCTGAAACCGTGCCACACGTAGAGCGGTGAACGAACCGTTATACGCAGGTAACACAAGAGTAAGTCGCACTTAAAGATCAGTACCTGGATTTGATTAAAACACCATTTTGGAACCACCAAAATGACACCACATTCCATAAATGTCAACCTGCGCTGGTCACGTGGTACGAAGGGTAGTATTACATATAGTACGCCACAGTGTGGACGAAAAAAATCAATACTACTAGGGCATATAATTGAGAAATTCGTTCCCTGGTATATAATTGATACTTAACCCTGAGCGGTGGAGAAACCCTTGTCTAGTCTCAGATGTATTCACATGGAATTCTCACCAGGGGTTCGTTGCATAAATTTTGTACAATCATATAAAGACCTTACGATTGTCCTAGGGTTAACATCGTTACATAAGTCGTACAGCTACGACTGCCCCACGATACGACCAAATGAAAAAACCTCAAAATTGTTACATAAATGTTGACCTACACTGTGCAAATTGTCTTAGATCGACTAAAATTGTCTCGGTATGCGACACCTCTCATAGGGGTGTCATGGCTTGAATTATTACCCTTTTTTAAAACAAAATCATTCATTAACTTCTAAAAATATAATGTGTATTTTCGATGTGTAAGACATGTCTTTAATCTATAAGAACATTTGAATATTTGTTCTTTTCCCATGTGTGAAACACATGGATCCCCATAGAACCAACCAGCGACGGACTGGTCGAAGACCAGGACACCGCACGGTTCTATTCACCGACGTGAGACCTGAAAACATGCCACAGTTCTCTAAGCCAATGAAATCAGCCGAACAGGGTATGCAGATGAGGTCACGCCTTCTTCCGCCGGCGGCCTCCCCTATTCTCTCTATTCCGTGGTCGCAAGCGGTGGGTGTAGGAGTGTTTGATACAAGCTAAGCCCCGTCAATCTACCATGTCTTTAATCTACTCCTGAATCTGTACTAAGGTCCATTTGTGATATAAATAATAAGCGAGATCTAAAAGATGACAATTTTATTTGAGACAATCGGCGTGTATTGGGAGCGTAGTTGGTGGAGGACTTAATCTCATATTAAAGAAGAAACCAACAAGTTTTGGTCAAAATCGTTGTTCTCCACGAGTTTGATGTGGAGTGATATGAATGAGGCGGCAGCCGAGTAAATATCGAGTAGCATTCAAACGACCATTTGTATGAGGTCGTACATCTTTGGATAGATCGTACCGTCTAGTGTGGTAATCGCTCGTAACTTATGAAACGAACCCCTGGGTCTCAAGTACCTTTGAGATGAAGGGTGCGAAAGACATATGATCCTGCTCGCTGGCCTTCTTTTGGCTAGGTTGGGTACTTAGCAGCGGGTCCATTTGTCTCACCATACATTTTAAACGTGTTTAAAGTGGGATTCACACGGTGGTATTCATGTACCTCACAGGGTTCAAAATCTTACGAGAGTATGTTCCTTTTTAGGGATAAACTTTATGTCGACAACAATTACAGGAGAAAAAACATGTCCCAGAGAAATGGAACCATACAGTTTAGACAAACAAATTCTGTTCAAGTACAGAATCTCAGCAGGATTTGATTCAGACAAATACCCTGTGAGGTACATGAATCATACTTTAGACAAACACTCTGTGAGGTACATGAATCTCGGCATGATTTGTTTCAGACAAACACCCTGTGAGGTACACGAATCTCAGCATGATTTGTCTCAGACAAACATCCTGTGAGGTACATGAATCTCAGCGGGATTTGTCTCAGACAAACATCCTGTGAGGTATACGAATCTCAGCAGGATTTGTTTCAGACAAACACCCTGTGAGATACAGGTATCCCATCGTGTGAATTCTACTTAATTCTCAGTAATGCTTCCACCCACATCTACAAAACGGGGATTCTTTCTAAGTTGACATCGATAGAGTCGACAATTGAGAGAACAGTTGAGCCCCAATTGTCATCTAGCTTCTTTCATCCTTTGTTTATTCCCATGTGGCGGTCAGTCGTTCACACCTCGCCTTGACCTGCCTCTTCACACTTGTCCGGCTTCAAAGCAACACCTTTTTTGTCAAACCAGAACTTCTGTCCAAGCATGAGGGCGCTAAATGCATTCATAATCCACTTAATACAAAGTGTCCATAGAAAACACATAGGGAGTGTGTATCACCATACCCAGAGCATACAGATATATCCACCTAATACAAAGTGTCCATAGAAAACATATTCGGAGTGTATATCACCATACCCGGACCATAGAAAAATGTTGCATGCTCTGGAATAGATCTAGAGAGGCGGAGGTGGAAACAAGCGCTGAACGACAAGAAAAGGGCAACATTTCTCTTTATATGAAACAGAGTCTGGGGAAAGTTGACGCTCTTGACAACTACCCGGAGACTTTGACAAGAGTTGCCATTTTCACACCGTCTGAATGGAGCAGAAGGCCGAGAGCCGCCTTGAGCCTTATTCACCCACTCTCCATAGAATAAAATACACACCTCAGTAACTTGTAAACTCACTGTTATATCAGGAGAAGGTTGAGGACGGGGGCACACCAAGCGAGTAATGGCAGCGATCTCCTAAATCGCCAACAAAAATTGGCGTGTATTTGCGATATTATTTCCTAGGAATATCTCCTACCTATAATTTAGCAGCTTGGAAGCAATAATAAGGTGAAATATGAAATAATAGCTCACATATAGGCCAGTTTGTTTTGGCGATTATGGAAATCGCCGCGTTACTCGCTTGGTGTGTTTCCAGCTTTATATAACTTTGTTCGCATTATGTCTCGATTCGCTCAATGATCACTGTAGATTATACATACCTTAGACATGTAGCTTTCTCTGAGATATGAAAGTAGTTGGGATACGTCAAAATAAATAAGATATTCAATTAATATTGAATGGTCTGTTGTTAAGGTCTAGATGATAGCTATATGAATATCTAAATTCAGTACAAATAATGAATTATCTATGGTGAACTATTAATATCATGGATGATAACTATAGAAAATATCTTAAGTCAGTAAACATGAAATTATCTTTTGTCAATGGTAACTTTATAAATATCTAAATGCAGTATTAACAGTAAATTCTCTATTGTCAAGTACGCAGATGGTTACTTTATAAATATCTAGATGCAGTAAGAATAGTAAGTTATCTATTGTGAAGTAAATAAATGCTAACAATACAAATATCTAAATGCAGTACAAACAATAGATTGTCTATTGCCAAGTATGTAGATGACAACTATATAGATATCTCAATTCAGTAGGAACGGTAAATTGTCTATTGTTAAGTATTTAAAAGACAACTATATAAATACAGTACGTAGTTGTAGTATGTATCTAAATGTAGTACTTAATATACATAAATATCTAAATGTAGTACGAACAATAAGTTGTCTATTGTTAAGTATGTAGATGACAACTATATGAATATCTGAATTCAGTGCAAACATTAAATTATCTATGAATATTAGATTGCCCATTGTCAAATACATAGATGATAACTATATCAATATCTAAATTCAGTACAAACAATAAATGGTCCATTATCAAATACCTAGATGACAACATTATAAATATCTAAATGCAGTAAGAGCATTAATTTCTCTACGAACACTAAATTGTCTATTGTTATGTTCATAGATGATATCTATATCAATAACTAAATGAAATAAACATTGAATTGTCTATTGTTACATATGCAGATGATAATTACATAAATATCTAAATGCAGTCCAAACATTGAATTGTCTACGAACATTAAATTGATTGTTAAGTACATAAATGAAAACTACATAGATATCTAAATGCAGTACGTACATTTTATCCTACCCCTAATATAAAATCCCATAGGCTTAACATTGAGTTTCCATATGCCACGCTGACTGGCATACAGAGTTTTATATGCTACTAGTGGCATACAGAATTATTATCACGCAATATTACAAAATCGAGGAGACGGGGTAGGATAAAATCAAAACCTGATTCGTTTTAATCTTGGCCACCGCATTCCACTCCTAGAGTTTTGGCTCCAGACTTCACTCGGCTTCACCTCATGAAGTCATTATGCCAAACTCAAGTCGTGGCATACAGTGGCCGAGATTAAAACTCATCCAGTTTTACGATAATATTGTCTATTGTCAAGTATGTAGATGACAACTTTATGAATATCTCAGTTCGGTACAAACATCAGATGAATGCAATATGAATAGTGAATTGTCTATTGTCAATTACTATATACCCATGCCGTATATACTGTATATATATGGCATATGACGTAAAAATACTGTACGGACCGGCGGTCCGTACACTAAAATACGGACCACCTAGCCATACACATTTATTAAAATTTTGGTTGTTAAGAAAAATGAAATTGATTTTTTTTTAAATTTCGGGTATATAGTAAATATATAACGTCCAACCATGCTTGTACAAGTCACAGAACTCGATGCTAATTTACCGTTTGTACGGAACTCGGCATAAATGCCTCGGTCCGTATAAACGGTAAATTAGCATCTCGTTCTGTGACTTGTACAGCATGGTCAGGACGTTCTAAATAAGTACATAGATAATAACTATATCAATATCTAAATGCAGTATCAACAGTAGGAGGAAGAAAAGAGGAAGAAAAGAAAAACAAAGCACCCGCCAATATTATCAATATAGACATGTGGTACTATATCATGACCAGACGGTGAGTGCTCTGGATGGCGTGGCAACCGATGACCTGTGCTGTCCTGTTATGTCCTGTAAGTTGTGTCCTGTTTGTCCTGAATCCTGCATGTTTGTAAATATTTATAAGACGACCCAAGGAAGAACGCCCAAATGAGGGCGATTGTACAGTCTTTATGCTGAAAAAAAACCCAAAAAAACCCAGTAAATTGTCTATTGTCAAGTACTTAGATGGCAACTTTATAAATATCTAAATGCAGTGCAAACAGTAAATTGTCTTTTGTTAAATACGTAGACGATAACTATATAGATATCAAAATTCAGTGCGAACTTTAAAATGCCTATTGTCAAGTACATAGATGGTAACTGTATAATTATCTAAATGCAGTAAACATTAAACTGTCTATTGTTACGTATGTAGATAACAACTGTATAAATATATAAAGGCAGTACAAATATTTAACTGTCTATTGTCAAGTATGTAGATGATAATTATATCAATATCTAAATGCAGTATCAACAGTAAATTGTCTATTGTCAAGTACTTAGATGGCAACTTTATAAATATCTAAATGCAGTGCAAACAGTAAATTGTCTTTTGTTAAATACGTAGACGATAACTATATAGATATCAAAATTCAGTGCGAACTTTAAAATGCCTATTGTCAAGTACATAGATGGTAACTTTATAATTATCTAGATGCAGTAAACATTAAACTGTCTATTGTTACGTATGTAGATAACAACTGTTTAAATATATAAAGGCAGTACAAATATTTAACTGTCTATTGTCAAGTACGTAGATAAAAACTGTATAAATATCTAAATTCAGTAGGAACATAATGAAGTGGTATCTGTCGCCACACCTTTGTACAGCTCTTTGTATGACCTTTGACAGAGTGCCCAATAATACGCCTATAAACGTTGTAACTATCCTTGTTTGACTTAAAAGGGGAGTTTGTTCATTTGGAGTTGTGAAGTGATTTGGCTCTGGTGAGACGAGGAGTGAGATTATCTAACGACGATCAGCACATAAAGGATGCCCTAACGCCTCCCTTCACACTCCACTGGGCACAGCTCCCGTGTATTATATACACCAAGACTCGCTCCAGTCATCCGTAAATTCACAGAGCAACTAAACAAATAACGGCGCCAGCGGCTAGGTCTCGGGGGGGGAGCGCGGTGAGAGGCTCGCTCTCCAGGCGTGGTCCCTGCGGTCACGGTGAGGAGCGCTTCTTACAAAGCCCCGCGCGCCACGCCCCGACGCCCGCCGTAACGCGCGCTCTGATTGGTCCGTAACGGTCATTGTGTCGACACGTCACGGGGCGTCAGTACGCAGGCGCCAACTGTCTTTTGTTGCGCGCGCGTCGGAGCGGAAACGCGCGGTGTTTGTGCGGGTTTTAATTAGAGCGAGGCGTAGGACGAGGGTGCGGGGAGAGGTGTGAGTGGTGGTGTGTAATGCTTACTGCCTGATGAGGTCACCACCCGACCCCTAACGACGTGTTCGACGTCAGCGCACCTGGCGGCAGCCGCCCCCGCTGTAAACTACACCTAAACATGGCTCAGTTAGCGATAGCTAGCGATGAGCCTTATTAGTTTTTGTAATCTAATGATGATACCAAATCTGTCCCCACTCTAAATAACACCTATAGTAGTTAGCGATGAGCTTTGTTAGTGTTTGTAAACTAACGATGATATAGGGTTCTGTCCCCACTGTAAACGAACGATTATACATGGTTCTAAACCCGCTGTCGACTACACCTAAACATGGCCCAGTTATAAATCGATAGTAGTTAGCGATGAGCTTTGTTAGTGTTTGTAAACTAACGATGATATAGGGTTCTGTCCCCACTGTAAACGAACGATTATACATGGTTCTAAACCCGCTGTCGACTACACCTAAACATGGCTCAGTTATAAATCGATAGTAGTTTGCGATGAGCTTTGTTAGTATTTTTAAACTAACGTTGATATAGGGTTCTGTCCCCACTGTAAACTAACGATTATACATGGTTCTAAACCCGCTGTAAACTACACCTAAACATGGCCCAGTTATAAATCGATAGTAGTTAGCGATGAGCTTTGTTAGTGTTTTTAAACCAACGATGAGACATGGTTCTGTCCCACTTTAAACTACAGCTAAACATAGCTCCTTTATAACCAGTTGGCGATAACTGTTTGTAAACTAACAATGATAGCAGTTTTGTTCCCCCTCTGTCAACAACACTTAATCATGGCTCAGTTATCAATAGTAGTTAGCAATGAGCCTTGTTAGTGTTTATAAACTAATAATGATACTGGTTCTGTCTCCGCTGTAAACTACACCTATACATGGCTCAGTTAACGATAGTTAGCGATGAGCTTTGTTAGTGTTAATAAACTAACGATAATACTGGTTGTCTCCGGTGTAAACTACACCTAAACACTGCTCAGTCATCGATACCAGTTAACGTCAAGCCTAAATTACACCTAAATACGGCTCAGTTATCAATAGTAGAGAGCAATAAGCCTGTTAGTGTTTGTACTTTAACGATGATATGTGGTTCTAAACCCGCTGTTAACTACACCTAAACACGGCTCAGTTATCAATAGTAGTTAGCAATGAGCCTTGTAAGTGTTTATAAACTAACGATGATACTGGTTCTGTCCCTGCTGTAAACTACATTTAAATAAGACTCAGTTATCTATGATGATACGTGGTTCTGTCACCTGGGGGTGTTAGTGTTCTTTTGATGACTACTTTGCCAATGGGGATAGCTTTTCTCAGTCTTTCATCCCATAACTACGGCCCTTCACCTACACTGTTGGGCCATATTTACAGAACAAAGGACCAGGAATGCCAATCAATGCGGGCTCAGTGACTACATTTCTGACGTGACTACGGAATGCCGGACGTGACTATGGAATGCCAGACATGACTACGGAATGCCCGACGTGACTACGGAATGCCCGACACGACTACGGAATGCCAGACGTGACTACGGAATGCCAGACGTGACTACAGAATGCCAGACTTGACTACGGAATTCGACTATGGAATGCCAGGCATGACTACGGAATGCCAGGCGTGACTACGGAATGCCAGGCGTGACTACGGAATGCCAGGCGTGACTACGGAATGCCCGACGTGACTACGGAATGCCAGACGTGACTACAGAATGCCAGATTTGACTACAGAATTTGACTATGGAATGCCAGGCATGACTACGGAATGCCAGGCGTGACTACGGAATGCCAGGCGTGACTACGGAATGCCAGGCGTGACTACGGAATGCCAGGCGTGACTACGGAATGCCAGACGCGACTACGGAATGCCAGACATGACTACGGAATTCAACTATGGAACACCAGGCGTGACTACGGAATGCCAGGCGTGACTACGGAATGCCAGGCATGACTACAGAATGCCAGACGCGGCTACTGAATGCCAGACGTGACTATGGAATGCCAATGAGGACAGTTGTGGTAATATAATTTTTTTTAAAGTGAAAACATTTTTCAAGTGGAGTTTGCTGCCTCAGAGAGACTAATAAAAACGTGGAAAACACATCGGTTTCGGCCGCGGCGTAACTGTTTTATTACTTTGAATGGGGCTCAATTACTTTTCTACATGGAAACAGAATTGTATAGCCCCTATTGAATATGGAAAGGTGATTTCCATGGACAAATTTGAAGAAAATTTATCGTTTTTTAATTCTAGAGTACGCGAGTATTGCATGTTTTCAGACAGGTTTTAAGCGAGTTGACGATTTGGGTGGTGTGGTGACGTGTACGTCCTGTGTGTATTGTGTGTCTGCTGCCCGGACAGGTCAGTCAACCGTCCATCACCAGTGTCACACTCCTCACACTCACCCCTCCTCACACCCCTCACCCACACACCTACATACCCCCTCCTCACACCCACATACTCCTCACATTCCTCACCCACACACAGACAGAGGAGGTGACCATGCGCACGGCCGTCTCCTGTTTGATGTTGAGAAACGTGTAATCTCAGTTCCGGGCCGCGCTCGTCGTTTCCGTTCTGACTTCCCGTACACGCCGTGTGGCGTACGCCGCTATACGCCGTACACTCTATACGATATACGCTATACGCCACCGCCCGTACGCCAAACGCCGTACGCCCTACACCGTAAGTAAGCCGCCCGCCGCCCGCCGCCCGCCCGCCGCCGTACACCGCCGTACACCGCCCGCCGCCCACCACCCGCCGCCCGCCGCCCGCCGCCCGCCGCCCACCGTACGCCGCCCGCCGTACGCCGCCCGCCGCCCGCCGTCCGCCGCCCGCCGCCCGCCGTCCGCCGCCCGTGCTGTGATCCGACAAACGCTGAGTGACGTGCATTGTGTGACATGTCAAACACACTCAGCCACCACGCATGCGCGCTCCCCGCCCCGCGCAGGTGTGCGCCAACTCTCGTCCGCCACCGCGAGACTGGGCGAGAGTCTGTGAAGAAATTACCTGCTGACAAAACACGCGCTTTTTTGTGGAGCTGTGTGAAAAGTATTTTATCATCCACCTAATGCAAAGTGCCCATTGAAAACACATAGGGAGTTTGTATGGACATACCCGGCGCATACGGATATGTTGTATGCTCCGGGTGGCGCATACGGAAAAATAGTGCGTCCGGAAAAATAGTGCATAACCAAAAGCCACTTGTCCAGAAAGGTTGGATGATAAATACAATATTGACTGGTTTCAGATAAAAGCGGTTGTATGCTCCTCGGCGTGCAATATCCTCACATACGCTCGGATATTACTACGCGTCACCACTCGGAGCATAAGGCCGCTTGTATCTAAAACCAGTCAATATTGTGTATTCACTATACACCCATGACGTATATACTGTAAATACGCACCATTTCGCCACATAACGTAAAAATACCGTACGGAACACTGTTCCCTACGCCACCCGCCGTACGTCGTACCGTGCGGAACACTTCCCTAAACGTTTACTAAAATAGTTGTTGTTAAGCCAAACGAAATTGATTATTATTCTTAATTTCGGGTATATGGTAAATATAGAACGACCTACCTTGCTTGTACAAGCCACAAAACGAGATTTATTTACGGTACATGATCATCTCGTTTTGTAGCTTGTACAGCATGGTCAGGTCGTTCTATATAACTGCTGGTGACCTCTGATTCCGAGTCAGCTCTGAATGGTCTTCTTTCGGTGCTAGGTTTCGCCAGTCCAGGGAAAATACTAAAAAGTTGACACCCTCCCCCCCCCCCCCCCCCGGCCTAGTGGAGTTAGGAAAGGACTATTATCTCACCCTGGTAATTTCCTCCATAGGCTTAACGTTATAAATTCATACTCCACGGCCGTGAAGGTACTGTGCCCAATACTTAGTAGAAACCAAACGAGAGTCAGCCTTGTCAATGTTTATGCCACGATGGGCAGGTTGTGTATTACTACACTAGGCGTTAGCCGAGTTTAGTGAGTAGCAGACCTGACCAGAGTGGTATAAATATTGAGAAGGCTAACTCGAGTTCGGTTTTGTATTTATCCTACCCCATCTCACCGATATACAGAGAATATTGTGTAATTATCAATGATAGTAGCGTGTTGACCCTGCCGGATCTACTTTCGTTATCTGGTCCCTGATTGGTCAGTTTTTTTATTCACCTCGGTGCATAAATAACACTTTATTCAACGCTCCTTCAAATACATTGAGTCAATGTTAAACCTATGGCGTTTTTTATTAGGGGTAGGATAAATCCCCCCCCCCCCTGGCCCATCGGAGTTAGGAAAGGACTATTATCTCACCCTGGTATTTTCCTTCATAGGCTTAACGTTAGGAACTCGTACACCACGGCCGTGAAGGTACTGTTCCCAATACTCAATGACTAATTGAGTGATTTATTTTATCAATCAATAATATTATACGAGGTGAGATAAAATCTGAAATCCAATCAAAGAAAATATTGGACTCTATACTCCACTTTGTTTGACCGCAGATTAATTCACTCAGCTTCAATTTCTGAATTACCCTGCAGTCAAACTCGATGGAGTACCGACCAGGTTATTTTCATCTTGTGAGTTTCCTTTTAATTATTTCACATGACACAGGTACCACACGGTACCAGCATAATACTGAATGGGCTATCATTAGGGGTGACACAGGCATTAGCTAGAGTCACTGGCAATTACTATCACCAGCATAAGGTCATGGTCTCAGTTTAGAAAACTACATCATTAAATTCTATTTTAGACATGGCTATACATTAATCATAAGATGAGAAGGACAACTAAGTTTAAACCCACTAAAAAGAACACCAGGTTTGGGTTTTTCTCTCCACGAGATTCTCACTCTCGTGGCACTTCACTCTTCATACATAGTTCTAGTATGTCTATCCCTATGTGCGGGTAAAACTCCAAGCAGATCCGACAGAATTCTTACGTTTTATATGGGGTAGGTAATCACGCCCGACCGATTTCCTGTCCTGCAGATCAAGGACGAAATCAGAGTGTTTTGATTTAGTCGGCCGGAGAAGAAGTTGGCCGCATCTTCTTCTGATGAATAATGTTTTAGTTTTGTTTGTTTGTTTGTTTTTTAAGGTTCTTATTTGGTTTAGAGTAACTATTAGGGAAAGACCCCCCCCCCCCCCCCCAACCCCCAATCTCCCACAGCCGACTGTGCCCGATTCTACCTTTGCCCGATGGATCCGTCGGGTCAGTGGAAATCTGCGTCAATCGGGTAGATGTACGCACTTCACCGACCCGATTTTATCGCCTTTCCCGACGGGTCGGGCATTACTATAACAGATTCTCACCAATCCGATCAATGATTATAATCGGGAACAATTATGTCGATGTCTTATAACCTCAACGATGCTTGCCGATCGTGCCTCTTCACTTTATGGCCTTGTACAGCGACCCGAGTGAGATCAGATGAGAATAATTGGTTTGAGTTTTTCCCTATACGCGATTTGCACTTTCTGTACGCAAAGAAGATCAAGGATGATGTGGATCAACCCTTTCGCTACGCTGTATAGGGCCGAATACACACCCTGAAATACACTGCGGCAGTACCATTTTCACCCCTGTAGTACGCTGGCACTATGCCATTATATCACAACTCCTTGATACTACAAAGTCATCGGGATTTTACATGATAGTAATGATATTAACTATAATATAGTTTTACATAGATAGGAAAAATATTATCAAAATATTCGCATTATTTAATTAAAAAAATAGCAATAACTTAAATTTCGGAAATGATGATGCCTCAATGCATCACAGCGTACTTTGCCTGAGAATGCCTCCAGGCATCATAACATAGTTAAAGGTTTCAGCGCTTATGGACGGCTAATACTCATGTTAGCTACTTAACTACTTTTAAAGAATAACCCTTGTATGAGGCACAGAACAGGGCCTACATGTGCGATCCTAGATTATTAAACGGGCCCCAGTAGTGTGTAAAAGGCAGCAGCCACCTGCAGCCTGTTGGTGGGATGTGTGTGTGTCAGAATTTTCCTGGTTAACCCAACACGGGTAGGAGTAGGACCCTGTCAGCCCACATCCTGTCCACCTCCCCTCCTCCACCCCGCCCTGTGCATACAGGGTAGACTGGCGCCAGTCCCTCCATCCTATAGACCCTATTAAATCCCAGAATTCAGTCTGTTTACAGGTCCCGGTGTGCGCTTGTTACCGACGCTGTATGGTGATAGAACCTTGAACCGTAACCCGAAATTAAGTTTTTTATAAATCTTCAAATGGGAAATCCGATGTCAGAAAAGAAAAGGTTCTTCAAATATAAATGGGAAAACTGTGGTTCATGTGTGTGGTTCATAGTGTGCCCAGCCACTCGCGAGCGGAACTTGTGTTTACCCTGGGCGATAACAGGGAGAATAGTAACCACTGGAGGGCGTATGGCTACCTTCCTCACTGGGATACAGCTTCCAGTCCCTGCATCCTATGGCTACCTTCCTCACTGGGATACAGAACTGGTTCCAGTCCCTGCATCCTATGGCTACCCTCCTCACTGGGATACAGAACTGGTTCCAGTCCCTGCATCCTATGGCTACCTTCCTCGCTGGGATACAGAACTGGTTCCAGTCCCTGCATCCTATGGCTACCTTCCTCGCTGGGATACAGAACTGGGGGGTGTTTTATTTTCTGCCCGATGAGTCCTGGGGCGCCCGGGGAGAGGTCCCAGGACAGTTTGCGTTCGATATTTCAAAGTCTCCCGGGGAAGGAGAGTCTTGGGCCAGATTCTAGGAGGTCTCCTGAAATATCGTTTTATTTTCAATCCTGGGGCCAGGAGAGCTCCTGAAAAGTGTCCTGCAGCTCTCCTGGCTGGGGACACGTCTAGGGGTGTCGTGGGTGATTCAAAATAACAAATAAAAGCTATTTAATTCATTTGAACTATCGGAAATATATTTATTATGATTTTAATTTAAACTGGAGGTCTCAGATGGAGAATTACTTTGCTATTTACTTAGATTAACATACATTCATAAATGATGAAATTAGTTCCCAAAGATACCACTATGTGCCACCACCTGCAGTATACACAGCCTCTCTTTCAAGTCTCCTCAAAAGTCTCCTACAGGTTTATTTTCTCCTGGGGCTCTCTCAAAGGAGACTTCGGCCGAGGATTTCTCTCCCTCCCGAGGACAGGGTAAATCGAACGAGATTGAGGAGATCTCCTGAAAATTATCCTCAATGGAGCTATCCCTCGTGGGCGAGGAGAGTCCCCAGGAGAGTTGAAAATAAAACGACCCCCTGGTTCCAGTCCCTGCATCCTATGGCTACCCTCCTCACTGGTATACTGGCTCCAGTCCCTGCATCCTATGGCTACCCTCCTCGCTGTGATACTGGCGCCAGTCCCCGCATCCTAACGCTACCCTCCTCGCTGTGATACTGGCTCCAGTCCCTGCATCCTATGGCTACCTTCCTCGCTGGGATACTGACTCCAGTCCCCACATCCTATGGCTACCCTCCTCACTGGTATACTGGCTACAGTCCCTGCATCCTATGGCTACCCTCTTCGCTGGGATACAGGCTTCAATCCCTGCATCCTATGGCTACCCTCCTCGCTGGGATACTGGCTCCAGTCCCTGCATCCTATGGCTACCCTCCTCGCTTGGATACAGGACTGGCTCCAGTCCCTGCATCCTTTGTCTACTCTCCTCACTGTGATACTGGCTCCAGTCCCTGCATCCTATGGCTACCCTCCTCGCTGGGATACAGGCTCCAATCCCTGCATCCTATGGCTACTCTCCTCGCTGGGATACAGGCTCCAGTCCCTGCATCCTATGGCTACCCTCCTCGCTTGGATACTGGCTCCAGTCCCTGCATCCTATGGCTATCCTCCTCACTGGGATACTGGCTCCAGTCCCTGTATCCTATGGCTACCCTCCTCGCTGGGATACTGGCTCCAGTCCCTGCATCCTATGGCTACCCTCCTCGTTGGGATATAGGGACTGGTACTGGGTAATGGTGCTGGATTTAGTTCCAGTATTCCCAACACTCTCCACATAGATATCCTGGCTACTGGTCAGGATATCTGCTGGAAGATTGACACCCTCTCACTTTGATCTCAATCGAGTCACAGTCAGAAGCAGGTGAAATTTATTGGTATGAAAAATTGGACGTTAAACTACCCAAACAAACAAAATTGCTATGACAACACAGAGAGAACTGTAGGAGGAGGTGTAGGGTCACTGGGAACGACAAAGGGGACATTTATAGGAGGTTCTGTTCCTACTGGACAAGTCTTTGATTCATGGGCCAGTCAGAGAAGGATCCCTACTATAATGAACTTTATTCTGATAGTGTTTTTAAAACATTTAATGAATGTTCATAATCAAAGACTTGAGCAAGTCTACACAGAGGGCGCCCCGGTCGCCCGAGGCTGACATTTCACGCTCTCACACTTCTGTAAGCCTTATGTCGGCCTCGCTCCCTCACAAACTGGTCTTTTGGTAAACGCGTCGCGACAGCTGTAATTTCCAAGTGCGAGCTTGTTTATTTCACCTCTATTATCGCCCACAGTCCGTCACTAATGACCACAGGCCACGGCCGCCATCTTGGTTCAGAGATAGAGATCTCGTCTGTCGCGAGACATTGACGAGAAATCGAGCGTGACCATATCGGATGTTCTTTTCACCTGTGCGAATGTCAACGCAGCTTGAGGTCCAATTAAATAGTGCGTTGTGAGACCTTGAGTGTGTTTGCCAAAGAAAGCCGTGTGAATGCGCCTGCGCGGGACGGCGGGACGCGGGAGGGACGCTGTGAACGGGACGCAGGAACGCTGGGCGCGCGTCCCGGACACTGGTTCCCGGTCGGGTCTCTAGCAAACCGTCAAATCACGCCGGACCTAAACACCGGGTTCCACTGAATGCCGCTGGGAGGCGCTACGGGTTGAAAAGGGAGCCAAGGTGAACCAGCTGAAACCGCATGTACCCGTGCACAAAACACCATTTCCGGATATAGGCGCTCAGTGCTTTAACTATATAGGGTTAAGATTATATGTGTGTCATTCTCCAATATTCTTGATACACTTAACAACTGTCATCTTAGCTTCGACGCAGAATTATTCAGAGATGATAGTAATAAACTACACTTCAATAGTAACAAACGAGACCAAAAACTAAATTCTAGTCTCGAACCCCATAGCTTTAGCATTAAGCCTCGTTCTTACCCGTCTCCGGATATGGTGTTTTGAGCACGGGTATCTGCCGTTTTAGCTAGTCAGACGTAGACTAGAGTCGGACTTGAGGTCATAAGCAAAGTTTGAGAGTCACATGATCACTGGTAACCAGCTCAATTCCAAATTCAAGTTTTCAAAATGGCGGATGGTTGATTGAGGAGCTGCCCCATTCAGAGATTCGAAGGACGATATAATAAATGTAACATCTGCTGCTCATATGATGTGAGACTGAAGATTGTGATGTAAGTTGTTGAATTAAACTGTATTTTTATTTCATGCCACTTCCTTTACAAACGTGATTGTGTGAACTAGTTTGGTTCGCAAAGGATCTCAAAGTTTGCCTATGTCCTTAAGTACAACGCCTGTAGAGAGTGATAGCGGACACACAGTGTTGTAATACGTATAAGCAGTTTTAGCGGGTTCACTTTGGCTCCCTATAAAACTTGTGTTCTACAAGATTTATTCTACCCCTAATAAAAAACTCCATAAGCTTAACATTGGGTCACTGTATTCAGTCTGGAGTTCAGAAAAATGAAAAATATCGCTCTAGTGGGACACACTTGAAAAATGACGTCATTTGTTAATGTAGAAGTAATTTAGACGGGCGGGGTAGGATAAATTCTAAACCAAACTCGAGTTAGTCGTGTTATTGTTCATCACACTCCGGCAAGATCGCATATTACTGCCCTCGGCTTTGCCTCGCACAGTAATACACGACCTTGCTGTCGTGCAATAAACAACAACAAGACTAACTCTTGTTTGGTTTCTCCATAGTATGAGCCCCCCTCTATATTCCCCCTCCCCCACTCCTATATTAACACCCCCCCCCCCCCCCCAATATTAACCCCATCTCCTCCAGTTGGAAGCCCGCTTAGAAACCCCCCTCACTGTAGCCCTCCACACATTTACATCGTCAATGCCCGATGAATAATAAAAGGTCATTTCTACACATCCCCAAATCCAGCTTTGTACGCTTACAATTAAAGTGGCTAGAACCTGGTGACTACATGTACTAAGACTACCGACATTCTGACCGGCTCGACTGAGCTCTGCTATTTAACTGTAGTCAGCTTCTATTGTATTGGAATATGAGTTATCATTTCACGAGGTAATTCAGAGTAACATGTAGTCATCATACAAGCTACAAAGTAGGAGATACACAACTTGAGGTTCTGGGGCCCGTTTAATAATCTAGGATCGTACAAGTAGATACTTTTCCGTATGTCATAGAGACCCAGGGAGTTTGTGGGTCACCTTTATTCAACCTTTATTTAAGGACGACCTTATGGATGGTTGATACTGTCTTCGTGAACAGACTTAAATATCATCAAACGATAACCTTTGTAGGAGGTAAAGAAAAGACAGGTATGGCACGCTGGTCTGGATATTGTCATTTCGTCTACGGAATCAGTCCTACCATGATGGGAACCGTCTACAATTGATTTCGTCCACGAAATGAGTCTACAACAGATTTCGTCCATGAAATGAATCTACAACTGATTTCGTCCATGAAATGAATCTACAACTGATTTCGTCCATGAAATGAGTCTACAACTGATTTCGTCCAAGAAATGAGTCTACAACAGATTTCGTCCACGAAATTAGTCTACAACCAATTTCGTCCACAAAATGAATGATAGGACCGGCCTTCATGTAGAATCGTAGATTATCAAATGGGCATTTTAACTGAAGAAGTTCACACATTTATAGGAAACCCCTCACGGAGACTGTCACGTCACTGCTTACGTCATCAGAGATCCAGTGACGTGGTAAACGCGAGAATCGGCGAGGTTTCCCGAGATTGTGACACATCCTTTTTATATGTTAAACGACACCGATGACCTTCACTGGAGAATGTGTTATTGTGGACTTTGTGACATCATTGACTGCGCGTAGTTGACGTGCAGTAATATCTGAGCGATATTGGATTATATCTTCCTGTTTAATGAATCAATTTGAAAACATAATATTTATGCAACTGATTTTGAGCTCTGGCAGTTGTGCTTAACCCTTTAACAGCAGGAAGATGCCTCCAGGCATTCCCCTGGCTACAGCAGGAAGATGCCTCCAGGCATTCCCCTAGCTACGGTAGGACGATGCACCAGGCATCTTAGAGGAATCATTGATACTTATATACAAAATTTAATAGATAAAGAGATAATTGTTTGATTTAAAAGAAATTTTCACAATTTATAATAGGCATATTGACCTTTGATATGGTATAATAAGATTTGATTAGTCACCAAGGTAAATTAATGAAATCACATGACATTGCTATTTCCCATAAAAGGTGCCTGCCGTAGCAGGGTCATTTGGGGAGGCAATGCCTACGGTGAAGAGGTGAACAGGGGAACTAGGTGCTGCAGGGAAAGGGTTAATGCCCTGGTTCTCTGGCAGTCTGTTTGTAGCATGGGCTTCATGGTGGACAACTCGCCCCACAACCAACTCGGCCCACGATTTATTCGCTCCACAATCAACTCGGCCTGAGGTATATATTCGCCCCACAACCAAGCTTAGCCCATGATTAATTCGCCCCACAACCAACTCATCCTGCGGTTTATTTGCCCCACAACCAAGCTTAGCCCATGATTAATTCGCCCCACCACTAACTCGGCCTGGGGTTTATTCGCCCCACAACCAAGTCGGCCCACGATTTACTTACCCGACAACCAAGTTGGTCTGGGAATAACTCGCCCCACAACCAACTCAGATTAGGATACTTTTGGCCCACAACCAGCATGGCCCATGATTAATTCGCCCCACAACCAACTAGGCCTGAGGTTTATTCGCCCCACAACCAAGTCGGCCCATGATTTATTCGCCCCACAATGAACTCGGCCTGAGGTATATTCGCCCCACAACCAAGTTGGTCCACGATTTACTTACCCGACAACCAAGTTGGTCTGGGAATAACTCGCCCCACAACCAACTCAGATTAGGATACTTTTGGCCCACAACCAGCATGGCCCATGATTAATTCGCCCCACAACCAAATCGACCCGGGACTTACACGCCCCACAACCAACCAAGTCGCCCTGGGACTTTTTTTGTTTTTTGTTTTTTGTTTATTCTGCCAGTTCCGCCACAACGGGCAGTTCTCGTGCCAAAAGCGTTACATAGGGTGTAGAGGTTATTCTCATCTTTACTCAGTTTGAACATTATCGATAGGAGTTGGATATTCCTCCTACAGTCAAGGTAGTCCACAGACATTTTTCTATGCAGTTTGTCTAGCTCCTATCGAGGCACCCGATATCCCTGTACTGTGACGGACGACCCACACTCCCGTTATGTCGAGAGGATTGACCGAGAGGTCCGACAGCGGCGCACTGCTGCCACCTGCCGCCGTATTTCTCAACTACTACGCAGGTAGTATCAGAAGCAGGTTTATACTGTATTCATTATTCAGCATTGCAAATTTCAGACGAAAGAAAGACAAACTGAGCACAGATATTCACACACACTACTTTTCATGCTGATATTTCAGAGACTTTTTCATCCTCTTGGGAGGATTATAGGGGTCTAAAACCTTGAAGAGGGTGATACGGGGGTCTCTATCCTTCTCGAGGGGGATACAGGGGTCTCTATCCTCCTAGAGGGTGATGCAGGAGTCTGTATCCTTCTAGAGGGGGATGCAGGAGTCTGTATCCTTCTAGAGGGTGTTATGGGGGACTGTATCCTTCTAGAGGGGGATATGGGGGTCTGTACTCTTTTAGAGGGTGATGCGGGAATCTGTATCCTCCTAGAGGGGAATACAGGAGTCTGTATCCTTCTAGAGGGTGATACGGGGGTCTGTAACCTTCTAGAGGGTGATACAGGAGTCTGTATCCTTCTAGAGGGTGATACGGGGGTCTTTTTCCTTCTAGAGGGTG
This sequence comes from Alentia gelatinosa, assembly GCA_950022655.1. Taxonomy (NCBI): domain Eukaryota; kingdom Metazoa; phylum Annelida; class Polychaeta; order Phyllodocida; family Polynoidae; genus Alentia; species Alentia gelatinosa. The sequence goes on along the minus strand of OX465581.1, from coordinate 121,310,152 downwards.
ATACGGGGTCTGTGTCCTTCTAGAGGGTGATACGGGGTCTGTATCCTCCTAGAGGGTGATACGGGGGTCTGTATCCTTCTAGAGGGGGATACGGGGGTCTTTATCTTTCTAGAGGAGGATACAGGAGTCTGTATCCTCCTAGAGGGTGATACGGGGGTCTGTATCTTTCTAGAGGGTGATACGGGGGTCTTTATCCTTCTAGAGGGTGATACGGAAGTCTGTATCCTTTTAGAGGGTGATACGGGGGTCTCTATCCTTCTCGAGGGGGATACAGGGGCCTGTTTAATAATCTAGGATCGTACATGTAGACCCTTTTATGTCTGCCTTAGAGATCCAGGGACGATGTGGGTCAACTTTATTCAACACTTTATCTGTATCCTTCTAGAGGGTGATACCGGGTCTGTATTCTTCTAGAGAGTGATACGGGGAGCTCTATCCTTCAAGAGGGGGATACAGGAGTCTGTATCCTTCTAGTGCTAGCGCTCGTGTATTACCACGCGTCAAACGCTCGTGGTTTACGGCTGCCTGTCCACAAAACCATCGTTTATCGTCTATGTAACTCATAAGTACTGCGGTTGTAGGTACAGTGAGAAGCTGCCAGTGGGAAAGAGAGAGTGTGAGAGAGAGGTGGTACCGCAGCGCCGCCCTGTGTGTGTTCGCGGAACTAAACCGCAGCCAGTGCTGTCATCTGGCGTAGAGGTGTGGAAACAGTACAGATTGTCTCTCAGAGTTCTTTCTAGTCTCAATGTTTATGATAATGACCGTTTATTGAGGAAAAATAAAAGTTTCCCCAGTTATGCAGGTAACAGATTCACAAACAAGTAACTATTGTAGACCAAGATGGGTTGTTTTTCTTGAACGTATTTACTGTACCACCTGGTGTCTGGGTAAACAGTTGTTACTATCCGGTGTGAATAGTAAGCTGAATAAATGACTCTAAGGCATCGTCTCATTACTAGTTTTATTGCTGGTGTTACTGCAATGTGCTTCATTAGTCGGACTGGCAAGAGTACATTGAGATCAAGGTCATGTGCTGGCTCTGTGTTTATCACATGGGGGCGACCGTGTTGATTATAACAAAGGGTCACCTCCAGCAGCCTATTACGTAGAGCCAGCATGATCAGTTAGGCCAAGGGATAGAGCTTGTATGTTTCACATACAGATCATTTGGAACATAATACTGTAAAGGTCTACTTTTAATACCTGTATAAATTCCAGGTCTTTATACTGAGCATAAACATCTCAAAGGGAATTCTTTTTCCCTCATTAGGGGACAGGCAGTTCTAAGGAAATGTCTTCATATTAAATTATAAGTTGAAGACTAGCAAAACCATCAAGTTATTCTGAATATTAGTAGGTTTTTATTTAGAACCGACGTTTCATCCAACACATGGACTTTATCAAGGTTAATCTAATTACTAAGTATCTTCTGAGGTCCTAGTTGAGTTGTTTGAGTCACTCATTTTGCACATTTTACAAAGTGTCGGTTTTCTTTACTTTTCTAAGTTTTAGTTGAGCGGTTATTCTATTGGTGATGTTCAGAAGCAATGACTAGACCTGAGTCAAGTTGTAGGAGCTTTTAAATGTAGAACATCTAAAAGAGAAATCTTTAATTGGATTATGTAAGGTAGAACTTGGTTGACATACACAATGTTTCTTAATGTCTTGATATTGATAGTGTCCAAATGGCACGGGATTTGGAGGTTTATGGAATACATTTGAAATGGAAAAAATCAACAGGGCACATACAAAATGCCTCAGATGATTCACAGAATATTTTGCAAACTGTTGATTATGAATGTGGCTCTTTATGTGAGATAGGATTACAGTTAAAAGTCTCTAGTCAGTGACTCTGGACCTCTGTTTGCACACAGGGAAGACAGTGTGGGGATCTTAGATATTTCTTTCTATAAGAATTGGTTAATAAATTCCTAGTTGAAGGGCAAAACTGAAAGGTATCATTGCTGCATTTTATAGCCAAGAAATAGTAATTCACTTTATTGAAGTTTGTAATATTTACCTCTGACATTTCCAACTTCCATATCTTTGAAGCAGAGAAGCTAGTCTTGTCAGATTTAGATATTCCCCATTCCAGTCAGACTGTTTTAAGTCTCATGTGAATGACTCCAGACCTCTATTAGGCACGCAGTGAAAACAGTGTGGGGATATTTTTCTATAACAAATGATTGATAAATTCCTAGTTGAGGGGCAAAACTGAAAGGTACCATTGAGGCACTTCATAGCCAAGAATTTGTAAAAGGCACTTTAAATTGGATAAAAACCTTTAAGGATATACATGTAGTATTAATTAACCCTTTCTATACCGGTGCCTGGGATCGAGCTACTCCCTTAAGCACCTGTGCTGGTGTCAGTTTGTCCCCCTAGACGACAGGCACATAATGGTTAATACTCTTAATTCAAGTTTGTAATTATGTAATACAATATATAATCATAAATATTTTTTCTCTTTTGAATAGAAATACTAAGGATAATATCTTATCTATATTTTGTGAAGGTTTCATGAATATTGCTCTAGCATTTCTTTGTAGATTTCTGTCCTACCACCAGATTTTAAACCAACTATTTATTAATTATATGCTCTGTTCACCAATCCATTCATTTCTCTAAAATTGGTTGCAGGTTTCCATACACCATTCTCCCCTCGGAACCTGTAAATAAGTTTTGCATTCACAAAAGGATAACAGGATATCAATATCATTTCTTTATCTTTTAATTGCTTGTTCCACCTTCACCTGCTCTATGTAAAAACATAGTTTGGAAGGTAATAACACATTCATTACTAGACAAAAACAAGTCTACAGTTATCTATTCTACAATCTGTGGTAGAATCACCTCCTGTCGCTTGTATTATAAAAAATAAATGGTCACTTTGAGCATATAACTGTATACAATATAACACGTAAGACATGTTCACAGCATCCCAGATACTTTGTAATTTGTTAAACAACAACGGGTTCTTGAAAACTAATCAACCATTTCTACATTATACAGTGATCGATCTTTGACCCAAAGTAGGAATTTATCCACAGACATATTTACTGTGCCCTCACAACAGTACACTTGCGTAGAATGACACTACTGCCTAGATATTTTATTAGTTTCAAACCACTATTTCTCCCAAATCACCAAACTCAAGTCTAGGGCAGTCTATGTTGTCAAAATATACAGTTTATGATGTGTTTCCCTCCCTTGCACATTACACACGATGTAATAATTTGTGTTAATAAAAGACACCCAACTATCAAGATTAAAGTGGTCTGTGTCACACATAATGTTGAGATAATCTATAATTCACTCCCACATATATATATACACACATACATATACATGTATATATATGTATACATATAATTATACATGTATATAAACATCGGGAAATAAGGCACAATATACTAGGTATTTGTCCAAGACTAATAACCACCATTTTATAGTACCATGTAAAATACCTCATCACTTTGAAGTGTTGACATATGTTCAACTTTGTTACGATAGATACATTTAGTTTACACAAGTGTTATTCAGTTAGCTTTTCTGGGTCATTCTCTACAATAATTACTGGCACACCACAAGGATTTCACATACTGAGGGATACATTGTATCACAGCCTGGACTAGTTTGACACCACCTGTCTATACTCTACCACAGTATCGACTAGCACAGCCCAGAGTGCAGTCTTAGGTTCAACTCACAATCTACTGACCTGTTTAATCTTCACAGTCATAATAGATATCCTTGGAATTTACTTTGGTTGTATATGATGTAAGATTACAAACGAATAGTGCAGTTATACATCAGACTTTCAATGCCTCGTCACCAATTTCTAAGGTTACACATGAAACCAGAGACAGTATCCCTTTTCAATCGTACAAGATCAGCAGATCTTTCCAACAATATCAGTGTTTTATAACCACCCAGCATCATGGTTAGCATCTTATTCAACCATGTCAGATTAATGTGTGTATCACCATGCACCATTTATTGTGTTTTTGGTAGTCTGTGTGCATTACTATACCCGTTTCTAGAGCGTTACCAAATAATGTGTATGCACTATGATGCCCAATTGCAAAGCATTATCGAATGATGTGTGTGCTTTATCATGCCTCCTCAAGGAGCATTATTGAACTATGTCTTCCTGTTTAATAAATCAATTTGAAAACATAATATTCATGCAACTTTGATTTTGAGCTATGTCAGATGTGCTTAATGCCCTGGTTCTCGCGCAGTCTGTTTGTAGCATGCTGTGTAGCAGCTTAGTACATGCACTGCTGATACTGGAGTGATGACTTCATACTGTATTGATCTATCTAAGTAATGCATAAGTCATTGTCACAACAGGATTCACATTACAATCTATGTATATACAACTTAACATCCTGAACTTGGTACAGTTTTTGCTAACCATTATTCATTACTGGCTCAAGGCTAACTGTTTTACCTGATGAACATCTTATATACACAATCAGAGAGCTAGAGATCTCAGGAGTACATCTTTGACAAAATCTAATGATGACCTTGTCTGATGACCTCATGAAATATCGAGATATAACATTCATTGCTTTTAATTGCAAGGTCTAACACTTTTTGGTTACTAAGGCTAATTTCTATTCTTTCTGACAGAGCTAAACTTACATAACAAATGGATAAGAGTCTACAATCTATGGTGAACAAGGTGCCTGACATGTGTTTATCCTCCAAGACCTTGTATTTAACAGTGACAATTGATACACACCACAAATTAACCAGATTGCATTTCTGTATTCATATAAGTCAAACATCCCCAGTCTCTGTCAATGTTAATGACAGCGTCCATTATTGATCTGACAATAACCGTGAAGTTAAGTAATACAAGGGAAAATACTAAGCAGAGGAAGAGAAAAAGAATGAAACAATAAATATTCTGGCCACCAGAAAATATGCCTGAAGACAGCTATATGTCTTGCTAAAATCATATCTTAGACATTTCAGAAGAACAGTAAAACAATGATTCAACCCGTAGACACAATGTTCTGCATGAGATCCATGTAAAATCATATTTCTCAGAACAGGCATCTTATGATGTGAAATAAACATGGGACTAGGCATTTAAGTGCATATCTGTAGAACGAGAGAAAGTAGTGAACACAACTGAACTGGGATGTTTGTTTGTTTGTTTGGGTAGTTTAACGTCCAATTTGTTCAATAAGACTTACTTTGGTTTACTTTACTCGAATTTGCATATCCTGTTGGAATAACAAGCTATGCTGCCTGGTTGATCCAGGCATCTTACTTTTCTCAATCATATCTTATCGAAAATCTTACATTCCCTGAGGAAGTCAAGAATTTCTTTCTTCCCAGTGTTATGGAAAACACTACGCAATGTTGGTTGAGCAATATGCATTAGTGATTGAAGCATTTTTACGTCATACAACAAAGGTTCAGCATTTGAGACTGAGATTTTCTTTCAGGTTATCTGTGTGTCTGCATGAGCAGGTATGTCTAAATTTCAAAATGCAAAATGTTGTCATTTTTCAAGAATTTGACAATGATGATCTGAAGTGTTAAAGAACATATGTATAATCTAGGAGTTCCCTTGTTAATATTTCATGTAGCGATTGATACTTTGATATCATATAGTTCAAACCATGTTATCTTCTTCAAGTCTTCACAGAACATATTAAATTGTAGCATTACATATTGAAGTACTACAAACTATAGGTAACTATCATTGTTTTTGAATCGATTGAATGAATCATACTTTTCACTTCAGTTCAAGGAAATCTAAATAGGCCTAATTTACCTTGGATGAGGACCAACAGGACAAACCATTACATTTTTACTGATATGACATAAGATAAGCCACAAGGAACCAGTTTGAGTAGATCACTTCAACATTCACAAATCACCAAAATGGCAACACTGAATCGTATATGCCTTAAAAGTAATTAAATCAAGAGATAAGAATGAATAGAAACCTAGGGAATAAACATTTGCCAAATCAAACAAATGACTGGTTTGTAACTCATTTTACTTTACATGTGAAAGTGTGAATTTCACAGAATGTGTGTAGATGACTGTTAAGTACAGATGTACCAGATTTGTGTCTGAGACGATGATCATTAATGTTTTTCTGAATCTGCATTTATCCTGTCAATAAACGATGATATGTTGACAAAAGAAACTTCTCAGCATCTGAACATTTGGACAAAATCTAAACCATGAAAATATTGAGCATATTTATTTAACTTAGCTTCACCATATGTATAAATATATATAACTTACCATCATAATATATTATAACATAATTTCAGCACATATAATAAACTATGAGAGGAGGAGAAAAGGCTGAGATGAAGATCAATCTCCACAGACAGCCACCTGTTACATAAACACCCCACAGTGATTGCCTCAGTCCACGCCACTCAGGAGAGCAGAAAGGATACAGATCATGAGTCAGCAGCAAGTTGTATATCCATGGTGCTGACAGAAACATACACAAAGTGAGGAGCAGACATAGTATAGGAAAACAGGCTTACTGTCTCCGTAAGGATAAAATATGCGGTAAAATCGGCGATCAGATGAACCGATGCCACAGGCAGAGGTTCATCTGATCTTCGATTTTACCGAGTATTTTATCTGTACGGAGACAGTCAGTCTGTTTCTCTATTATTACATACCTCAAAATATCCAATTTTTAAACTCGGTTCTGGGGGAGTTTTTGGATTTCGCCACTGTACATGCCCCGTACGCCACATACATACCCCGTATGCCACCTAGGTGTTGCACAGATATAAATACGACATGGATAGGAGCGGACCGTATGTGTAGGTTATACTACCACAGGTACATAATAATATCATTAACAGATATTATGTCTGCTCGGACACGGAATTGGCAGCTTGAGACGCTGCCTTGGCTTGTTAATAGATAGAGACTCTACATGGCCAGAATGAAACGCAGACATAGTATCGTTAAAAGATATCAACATGGCACAGACAGATTGAAACATAGACATAGCATCATTGACAGATGTCAACTTGACATGGACAGATTGAGACGCTGCCATGGTGTTGTTTACAAATGGAGACTCTCCTTGAATAGATTGAGACGCAGACATGGTAATTTTTGACAGATGTAGACATATCGGAACTGTATATTGCTGGATCGAGTCACATCACTCAGGGTGAGGAGGTACGGTAGCCAATGCTTCACCAGAAGACTGAGTTATGTGAAAATCTCTAGTTTATATTTGGATTCTCATGGAATGTTATTGTTTTTAGTCTAATTACAAAAGAAATCTTCTTATACTAACACTTTGTTTTGAAAGGTTTAAAAAGTCATTTTTGCTTTTGGAGGAAAATAGGCCAAAAAGGGGTAAGTAGTTAAAGTGTTATTAGTTTTCTGCAAGCCTGATAATTAAAACATAATTCACTGTATATGAGAAAACATTCAATTTTCAAATGCCAGTCAATCAAAGTACAGAGTGTAGAATTCCAGATATTACACACTGAACTGAGCCCAACTGTGTGCACTAACAATTCTAATCAGATCATTTCAAGTGGAGTGTCCAAGAAGCCAACGCCCTTCTTCAGTATTCAAAAGATGTTTTACTTCCACCAGGCCTTACCAGAAAATGCTATGGTAAGGCCTGTCTTAACTGTTTACTTTTGTCGATCAGTAATTTTCTTGTTTTAATATGGTTTTGCATGAACAACCTAGAAACACTGGGGAAACCCCCTCTAATAATTTATAAATACATTTCTCTCTATCATACTTATATGGTGTTGGCACAGACACAATACTCTGTACTTGCAGTTGTACCTATAAAGGAATCTTGGAAACCCTTGAAGAAAATCCTTGAAGTCATTTGAGTTGATACCCTAGGAATGGTCAATATACTCTCTATAGACTGGAAGCTGCCTGTAGATAATAGTGTAAGGATGGGGCTTCTCTGTATCACACAGACAGCACTGCCACCTTGTGACTGGAAGTGTGAGCTAGAATACCCTAACATTGTATTGGTATGAGACGTAGAGGTAGCTCGAGTTTGGCGACCACGAGTGAACTCCCGGTAAAATTTTCAACCCGGTATTGGCGTGTGCCGTTTTCCCATCCCCTCACGCTATTGGTTCATTCCGTGGGTATGGTCTGCTCTCATTGGTTGTGCGGAATGCGCTCTCGGCTGCGTTACTCGTAGCCTAGCAACCCGGTTGCGCAGTCGGCGTTTGCGCTGGTCCTCCCTGACTGGGAGGGAAGGCGGGTCGGTGAGCGTGGGACGCCTTCCGCATCGGCGGTCGGTTTGTGCGTGTGGGAGTTAGCTGGAACAGCTGACTCTCTGCATGGGGCTGGTTTCATAATAGACCAAAACTTTTCCAGACTGGTTTCTATGCCGTCCCCTTGTCGGGAAATTTGTTCTCGTGGTTTCGATAGTAACTTTAATCTCGTCAGGCCTTTTGCTACTGCATTGTGGGATTTTGTTCCTCGATGTACTGCTGTACATTTCTGTGGAGTTTTTTTGTATGTGGTGGAAAGGAATCTCCCCTTCCAACTTTTGCCGATTTTTGTTTCGGGGATAATTTTCACCTCGGTGAGTTGTGGGTTGAATTTTTTCTGTGGGAGTTCTCGTTTCTGGTCTGGTTTCCGGATACCGTTGTACAGATATAATGTGGGAATTCTTTCGTGTGGAAAAATCGGGGCCCCAATTTTTCGTAAATCGGGTCCCGATTTCACCGAAAAAATTTTTTGACGTGGCGTTGGTGGTATCCTTCAACCATATCGGTTGTCCATTGTGTTCAAACCCCAGGGGGATTGACTTTTTAGGCGGTGGATCCAGTTGAATTCAATCTTGTTTCGTAGGATTTTCGCCCTGTCGCTGTTTGGGTGACGAAATATGAAATCCAACACATGGATTTTTACATCGTCGCCCCCGTTATGGTCACAGCTGTTGAAGTGGACTGGCACCTCATTTTGATTTATCCCTTTTGAGATATTTCGTAGGTGCTCGTAGAGTCTTTCTTTCAGCTTTCGCTTGGTCTGGCCTACATATTGTAGTCCACATTGTTTGCATTCTAGACAATATATGATGTTCGAGCTATTGCATGTGACATTCGACTTTGTCTCATGTTTTTGCCCCATGCTGTGGGAAGTTATCTTCCCATTTGTGCAGATTTTTGCACAGTACTTGCAGTTTTTCTTATTGCAGTTGTTGCGATTTTTCTCTTTCTCTTCTCGTTTTCCATCCGCCTTTTTCTCTGGGTGATAGTCGAGCCTTGCTCTGACCAGTGTATCCCTGAGGTTTTTGGGTCTACGGAAGCCCTTTACTAGTTTGGTTCTGTAGATCTCTTTTGTCGTCATCGACCGGCCTAGGAGTTCCCAATTCCTCTCTACTATTTTCCCTAGTCGATTGTTGCCAGGTCGGTGCGTTGAGATGAGGAAGGTTTTCTTTTCTTCCTTTTTCTCTTTTTCGTCCATTCTGCCTTTGAGGATCTCCTCTCGGCTCGTGCTGTCTACCTTGTTTCTGCTTTCCCGTAGAACTTCTAAAGGATAGCCTTTCTCCGAGAATTGTGCCATCTTTTCCGATGTGTGTTTCTCGTAGTCCTCCGTTTTGCTGCATATTCTTTTTATGCGTAGCAGTTGCGAGTATGGTAGGCTTCTTTTGGTTGCCGGGGGGTGTGCCGAGTCGTACCTTAGGTACGTGTTGGCATCTGTGGGTTTACAGTACAGATCTGTGTGCAGTTTCCCGTCTTTCAGTTTCACCTTAGTGTCCAAAAAGGATATCTCCTTTTTGGATTTTTCGTTCGTGAACTTGATCGAATGGTGAGAAGAGTTTAGGTGTGAAAGCCACGCTTCCAACTCTTTTTCACCGTGTTCCCATATATAGAAAATGTCATCTATATATCTCCACCACACACTTGGTTGGAGACTATGGGACCCTAGGAGTGTTTCCTCGATGTGTTCCATGTATAGGTTGGCATAGGAGGGGGCCAGTCTTGTCCCCATTGCCGTTCCTCTTTTTTGTAGGTAATGTTCTCCATTGAAAACCATGTTGTTCTGCGTCAACACCATTTCTAAGAGGCTTATCAAGGATTCGTTTGTGGGTCTTATATTCCCCTTACGTTTCTCCTCTAGCTTCTTTGCGATCACTTCTATCCCTTCTGTATTTGGGATGTTTGTGTATAGGGAGCTCACGTCTAGAGTTCCTATCACTGTGTTTGGACCCCATTCACCTAGGTGTTCGATTTTGTTCACAAAATCGTTTGTGTCCTTGATGTATGACTTCACATCTGGGACCCATGGTTTTATAAAGTTATCGACAAAAGCCGATATCTTTTCCGTGGCGCAACCGTTTGCCGATACGACTGGTCTGCCTGGGGGTGGTCGCTCTTTTTTGTGGATTTTCGGCAGGAAATATATCTGAGGTGCTCTTACCTTTTCAGTTTTTAGCGCTCCTGCCATCGGATTACCTATCTCGCCTTTTGCTGCCATTTCGTTGATCTTTTCCTCAACCTTACCCTACAGTTTCGTTGTCGGGTCTCTGTCGAGTTTCGTATAGGTGGTCTCGTCATGTAGCTGCCTGTGTGCCTCTGCTATATACTGCGAGGTATCTTGTATGACTAGAGCCCCTCCCTTATCTGCAGGTTTGATTACTATACTGTTATCTCTGCTTAGGCCTCTTAGTGATAGTCTTTCTTTTTGACTCGTATTCTGCCTTGGTCTAGATTTGTCGTCTGCTGACTTGGCCAGGTTTATCTCGTTGATAGAGATAAAACTTTCCAGGTTTTGAGACCCCAAAGGCGGCTTCCACTTAGATTTACCCCTAAGTTTCCGTATTATCTCGTTGTTCTCGTATGACAGATTATTGCCTTGGGTGGGAGTACCTAGGGTTCCTGTACTGGGACCCTCCTTAGAAAAGAACTGTGTAGTTCGTAATCTTTGGTGGAATTCATCTAGCTCTATCTTTCTGTCCCCTTCGTTTGTAGTGAGGGGTACTGGGCAGAAGTTCAGGCCCTTCGTTAAGATTGACTCTTCATCTTTTGTTAGAACCTTACTTGACATATTCACTAGTATTGGGTTGCTCCCAACTCTGTTCTCAGGGTCGGCGCCCGGGTTAGCCGAATTCTCTAATTCATTTCTTATTGCTACTGAATGATCAACTTTGACACGGGTGTAGGAAAACTGCTTACTTTTATTAAACCCTTCACCAACAGTAACAGCGTTAGGAACACTGTGTTTCGCTTTGTTTGTAGTCAAACCAACTGGTTGACTGACACAAGATTTTTCGGTGAAATCGGGACCCGATTTACGAAAAATCGGGGCCCCGATTTTTCCACACGAAAGAATTCCCACATTATAGAATACCCTAACATGCTGCTAATTTTTTTATTTTTTTTATTTCGGAAAAAATGATTACAAAGGCAGTCTGCAATCAGCAGGTTTTATGTGCCCTCCAGAGGTAGAGTTAACATAGTACCGACCATGTGAACAATAATGGTCTCATTGTGCTATAATATACATTTATAGGCTATTGGCTGATATGATGCGATGAGATGTGATGAACCAACTGGAATACGCACTCTTTGGGTATATGCATGGTATTGTCTAAGCAACGTTTATGTCTTTCGTTCAAGTTTTTGCTCTGGCTTAATCTTTGAAACAGCTTATTGACATATCATCCTGAACTGTGGAAGGCAGACCATTCCAAAGGACCATACCCTCATATATAGGGTTTCTCTTGAAAAAACTAGTTCTAGGTCTTTTCAGTTTTACATTACATTTCCCTTGCCCTCTTGTTCGAGGGTTGTCCTCTACATTTGCATGCTTTTTCTTATAACGTTGCATGTAAACCATTTTCAGGTAAATCTGTCGTTCTTCTAAGGTAACTACATTACACCTTTTATGTAGGCAAAAAGTGTTCAATTATTCTAAAATGCATAGGATGAAAAACTACAAATTAAAGTGATCCAGGAAGATGGTTGATACCTGGAATGCATGGTGTATAGATTCTAAGGCTTGGGTGTTTTAAACCTTAGAGCTAATATTTATGATACCTCACTCTGCAACATTCTCAGGTAATGTGAGCCTGTGGTGACAAAAGGTTTCACATTTCTCTTTGTGTTCAGGAAAGGCCTATCATAACTGTAATGCAATGGGTATTCATAGATGTTCAAATCAGGTGCTATAACATCTTGATACTTATTGTTAATAAGGGTTTACTGATTGCATTATGTTATGATGAGAATTACTTACTTTTATGGTAAAAGATCACTGTTCTTCTGGAATAAAATGAACAATTTTACTGGGAACTCAAAAAACATGGTGAGTGGGACTGGTATTACAGTCTGTGCTCTTCAACTAGAAGCCTACCTTCTATAACCTATTAATGTTAACCAAATATATGCATGGGAGAGTGTTTGATGAAGCTGGCTCATTGTGAGATCTATTCATTTAAAGTGATTTCTTTGGTAACTGACCAATTGTAAAGTCCTGGTATCTACATCCTTATTGTGACTAATTATATTGCTTTCTATGCAAAGAGAAGAATCATCTAAATTGTCCGTATTTATGACTGCATTAAGGCAGTCACAATTTGGGAGCAGCTCCTCCCTTTATCCTACCCCTAATAAAAAAAACTCCATAGGCTTAACATTAGCGGACTGTATTTGGTCTATGGTGCAGGAAAATGAAATTTATCACTCTAGTGGGATACAGTTGTCAAATGACGTCATCTGAAAAGAGACCAATGATTATCACTGATTATCGGTGAGTTTTATGTCATTTTTTAATTTGCTAAAGAAATTCAGATGGGGTAGGATAAATTCTAAACCAAACTCGAGTTAGACATGTTGTTTATCACACTCCAGCAATGTTGTGTATCATTGCACTCGGCTTCGCCTAGCACAGTAATATGTGACATTGCGGTCGTGCGATAAACAACAACACAACTAACTCTCGTTTGGTTTCTCCTAAGTCTTGATGTTGAGCGTATGGCAGCCATGTAGTGAATGGCATGTTAGCCTCATTATCACTTGTTCTAGTTCCCAACGTGCCCACATACGCGAAGAGCACTCAGACATGGTATGACAACTTGATTTATCGGTGACATGAGCAACCCTCCTAGCCTGTATGACAGACCAGAAAGAGACTGTCAGGCCTCATTGGCTGTTGGCTCAACAAGTGTGACTAAGGGTTTGACAAAACCAAATTATATTTAGGTATCACTGCTCAGATATAACAAATAAGTTGTAGTATTCATGTTGGAAAAGAATAACTTTCCTAACACATTGTAGAATTCACATCTGACTTTGAGGCTTTACTAGAAGATTCTATTATTTACTCTGACATTTCAAGCTTCTGTATCTTTGAAGCAGAAAAGCTAGTCTTGTTAGGATTAGATATTCGCCATTCCAGTCAGACTGTTTTAAGTCTCATGTGAATGACTCCAGACCTCTATTAGGCACACAGTGAAAACAGTGTGAAGATATTTTTCTATAACAGATCATTGATAAATTCCTAGTTGAAGACAAAACTGAAAGGTACAATTGAGGCACTTCATAGCCAAGAATTTGTAAAAGGCACTTTAAATTGGATAAAAACCTTTAAGGATATGTAGTATTAATTAACCCTTTCCATAACGGTGCCTGGGATTGAGCTACTCCCTTAAGCACCTGTGCTGGTGTCAGTTTGTCCCCCTAGTTGACCGGCACATAATGGTTAATACTCTTATTTCAAGTTTGTAATTATGTAATACAATATATGATCATAAATATTTTTCTCTTTTGAATAGAAATACTAAGGATAATATCTTATCTATATTTTGTGAAGGTTTCATGAATATTGCTCTAGCATTTCTTTGTAGATTTCTGTCCTACCACCAGATCTTAGACCAACTATTTATCAATTATATGCTCTGTTCACCAATCCATTCATTTCTCTGAAATTGGTTGCAAGTTTCCATACACTATTCTCCCCTCGGAACCTGTAAATAAGTTTTGCATTCACCGAAGGATAACAGGATATCAATATCATTTCTTCATCTTTTAATTGCTTGTTCCACCTTCACCTGCTCTATGTAAAAACATAGTTTGGAAGGTAATAACACATTCATTACTAGACAAAAACAAGTCTACAGTTATCTATTCTACAATCTGTGGTAGAATCACCTCCTGTCGCTGGTATTATAAAAAATAAATGGTCACTTTGAGCATATAACTGTATACAATATAACACGTGTTCACAGCATCCCAGATACTTTGTAATTTGTTAAACAACAACTGGCTCTTGTAAACTAATCAACCATCTCTACAATATACAGTGATCGATCTTTGACCCAAAGTAGGAATTTATCCACAGACATATTTACTGTGCCCTCACAACAGTACACTTGCGTAGAATGACACTACTGCCTAGATGTTTTATTAGTTTCAAACCACTATTTCTCCCAAATCACCAAACTCAAGTCTAGGGCAGTCTATGTTGTCAAAATATACAGTTTATGATGTGTTTCCCTCCCTTGCACATTACACACGATGTAATAACTTGTGTTAATAAAAGACACCCAACTATCAAGATTAAAGTGGTCTGTGTCACACATAATGTTGAGATAATCTATAATTCACTCCCACATTTATATATACACACATACATATACATGTATATATATGTATACATATAATTATACATGTATATAAACATCGGGAAATAAGGCACAATATACTAGGTATTTGTCCAAGACTAATAACCACCATTTTATAGTACCATGTAAAATACCTCATCACTTTGAAGTGTTGACATATGTTCAACCTTGTTACGATAAATACATTTTGTCTACACAAGTGTTATTCAGTTAGTTTTTCTGGGTCATTCTCTACAATAATTACTGGCACACCACAAGGGTTTCACATACTGAGGGATACATTGTATCACAGCCTGGACTAGTTTGACACCACCTGTCTATACTCTACCACAGTATCGACTAGCACAGCCCAGAGTGCAGTCTTAGGTTCAACTCACAATCTACTGACCTGTTTAACCTTCACAGTCATAATAGATATCCTTGGAATTTACTTTGGTTGTATATGATGTAAGATTACAAACGAATAGTGCAGTTATACATCAGACTTTCAATGCCTCGTCACCAATTTCTAAGGTTACACATGAAACCA
The DNA here is from genome assembly GCA_950022655.1 of Alentia gelatinosa. Lineage (NCBI taxonomy): Eukaryota > Metazoa > Annelida > Polychaeta > Phyllodocida > Polynoidae > Alentia > Alentia gelatinosa. The sequence continues at coordinate 121,294,994 of OX465581.1, read as the reverse complement.
GAGACAGTATCCCTTTTCAATCGTACAAGATCAGCAGATCTTTCCAACAATATCAGTGTTTTATAACCACCCAGCATCATGGCTAGCATCTTATTCAACCATGTCAGATTAATGTACGTATTACCATGCACCTTTAATTGTGTTTTCGGTAGTGTGTGTGCATTACTTTACCCGTTTCTAGAGCATTACCAAATAATGTGTATGCACTATTATGCCCAATTGCAAAGCATTATCGAATGATGTGTGTGCTTTATCATGCCTCCTCAAGGAGCATTATTGAATTATGTCTTCCTGTATAATAAATCAATTTGAAAACATAATATTTATGCAACTTTGATTTTGAGCTATGGCAGATGTGCTTAATGCCCTGGTTCTCGCGTAGTCTGTTTGTAGCATGCTGTGTTGCAGCTTAGTACATGCACTGCTGATACTGGAGTGATGACTTCATACTGTATTGATCTATCTAAGTAATGCATAAGTCATTGTCACAACAGGATTCACATTCCAATTTATGTATATATAACTTTACATCCTGAACTTGGTACAGTTTTTGCTAACCATTATTCATTACTGGCTCAAGGCTAACTGTTTTACCTGATGAACATCTTATATATACACAATCAGAGAGCTAGAGATCTCAGGAGTACATCTTTGACAAAATCTAATGATGACCTTGTCTGATGACCTCATGAAATATCGAGATATAACATTCATTGCTTTTAATTGCAAGGTCTAACACTTTTTGGTTACTAAGGCTAATTTCTATTCTTTCTGACAGAGCTAAACTTACATAACAAATGGATAAGAGCCTACAGTATATGGTGAACAAGGTGCCTGACCTGTGTTTATCCTCCAAGACCTTGTATTTAACAATGACATTTGATACACACCACAAATTAACCAGATTGCATTTCTGTATTCATATAAATCAAACATGCCCAGTCTCTGTCAACGTTTATGACAGCGTCCATTATTGATCTGACAAAAACCGTGAAGTTAAGTAATACAAGGGAAAATACTAAGCAGAGGAAGAGAAAAAGAATGAAGCAATGAATATTCTGGCCACCAGAAAATATGCCTGAAGACAGCTATATGTCTTGCTAAAATCATATCTTAGACATTTCAGAAGAACAGTAAAACAATGATTCAACCCGTAGACACAATGTTCTGCATGAGATCCATGTAAAATCATATTTCTTAGAACAGGCATCTTATGATCTGAAATAAACATGGGACTAGGCATTTAAGTGCATATCTGTAGAACGAGAGAAAGTAGTGAACACAACTGAACTGGGATGTTTTGTTGTGATATTTTTTCCTTCACTGATTGTGATACCTATCTTGTATCCTTTGGGGATTTGGATAGGTGCCTCAGTGGGTGTGGGGGTGACCCTAATGGAAAAAATTTTGTGTATGATGTTTGTTTGTTTGTTTGGGTAGTTTAACATCCAACTTGTTCAATAAGACTTACTTTGGTTTACTTTACTCGAATTTGCATATCCTGTTGGAATAACAAGCTATGCTGCCTGGTTGATCCAGGCATCTTACTTTTCTCAATCATATCTTATCGAAAATCTTACATTCCCTGAGGAAGTCAAGTATTTCTTTCTTCCCAGTGTTATGGAAAACACTACGCAATGTTGGTTGAGCAATATGCACTAGTGATTGAAGCATTTTTATGTCATACAACAAAGGTTCAGCATTTGAGACTGAGATTTTCTTTCAGGTTATCTGTGTGTCTGCATGAGCAGGTATGTCTAAATTTCAAAATGCAAAATGTTGTCATTTTTCAAGAATTTGACAATGATGATCTCAAGTGTTAAAGAACATATGTATAATCTAGGAGTTCCTTTGTTAATATTTCATGTAGCGATTGATACTTTGATATCATATAGTTCAAACCATGTTATCTTCTTCAAGTCTTCACAGAACATATTAAATTGTAGCATTACATATTGAAGTACTACAAACTATAGGTAACTATCATTGTTTTTGAATTGATTGAATGAATCATACTTTTCACTTCAGTTCAAGGAAATCTAAATAGGCCTAATTTACCTTGGATGAGGACCAACAGGACAAACAATTACATTTTCACTGATATGACATAAGATAAGCCACAAGGAACCAGTTTGAGTAGATCACTTCAACATTCACAAATCACCGAAATGGCAACACTGAATCGTATATGCCTTAAAAGTAATTAAATCAAGAGATAAGAATGAATAGAAACCTAGGGAATAAACATTTGCCAAATCATTCAAATGACTGGTTTGTAACTCATTTTACTTTACATGTGAAAGTGTGAATTTCACAGAATGTGTGTAGATGACTGTTAAGCACAGATGTACCAGATTTGTGTCTGAGACGATGATCATTAATGTTTTTCTCAATCTGCATTTATCCTGTCAATAAACAATGATATATTGACAAAAGAAACTTCTCAGCATCTGAACATTTGGACAAAATCTAAACCATGAAAATATTGAGCATATTTATTTAACTTAGCTTCACCATATGTATAAATATATATAACTTACCATCATAATATATTATTATTATAACATAATTTCAGCACATATAATAAACTATGAGAGGAGGATTAATCTCCACAGACAGCCACGTGTTACATAAACACCCCACAGTGATTGCCTCAGTCCACGTCACTCAGGAGAGCAGAAAGGATACAGATCAGGAGTCAGCAGCAAGTTGTATATCCATGGTGCTGACAGAAACACATACACAAATTGAGGAGCAGACATAGTATAGGAAAACAGGCTTACTGTCTCCGTAAGGATAAAATATGCGGTAAAATCGGCGATCAGATGAACCGATGCCACAGGCAGAGGTTCATCTGATCTTCGATTTTACAGAGTATTTTATCTGTACGGAGACAGTCAGTCTGTTTCTCTATTATTACATACCTCAAAATATCCAATTTTTAAACTCGGTTCTGGGGGAGTTTTTGGATTTCGCCGCTGTACATGCCCCATACACCACATACATACCCCGTACGCCACCTAGGTGTCGCACAGATATAAATACGACATGGATAGGAGCGGACCGTATGTGTAGGTTATACTACCCCAGGTACATAATAATATCATTAACAGATATTATGTCTGCTCGGACACGGAATTGGCAGCTTGAGACGCTGCCATGGCTTGTTAATAGATAGACTCTACATGGCCAGAATGAAGCACAGACAGATCGAAACATAGACATAGTATTGTTAACAGATGTCAACATGGCACAGACAGATTGAAACATAGACATAGCATCATTGACAGATGTCAACTTGGCATGGACAGATTGAGACGCTGCCACGGTGTTGTTTACAAATGGAGACTCTCCTTGAATAGATTGAGACGCAGACATAGTATTTTTGACAGATGTAGACACATCTGAAACTGTATATTGCTGGATCGAGTCAGATCACTCAGGGTGAGGAGGTACGGTAGCCAATGCTTCATCAGAAGACCGAGTTATGTGAAAATCTCTAGTTTATAATTGGATTCCCATGGAATGTCATTGTTCTTAGTCTAATCACAAAAGAAATCTTCTTATACTAACACTTTGCTTTTGAAAGGTTTAAAAAGTCATTTTTGCTTTTGGAGGAAAATAGGCCAAAAAGGGGTAAGTAGTTAAAGTGTTATTAGTTTTCTGCAAGCCTGATAATTAAAACATAATTTACTGTATATGAGAAAACATTCCATTTCCAAATGCCAGTCAATCCAAGTACAAAGTTTAGAATTCCAGATATTACACACTTGGAACTGAGCCCAACTGTGTCCACTGACAATTCTAATCAGATCATTTCAAGTGGAGTGTCCAAGAAGCCAACGCCCTTCTTCAGTATTCAAAAGCTGTTTTACTTCCACCAGGTCTTACCAGAAAATGCTATGGTAAGGCCTGTCTTAACCGTTTACTTTTGTCGATCAGTAATTTTCTTCTTTTAATATGGTTTTGCATGAACAACCTAGAAACACTGGGGAAACCCCCTCTAATAATTTATAAATACATTTCTCTCTCTATCATACTGATATGGTGTTGGGACAGACACAATACTCTGTACTTGTAGTTGTACCTATAAAGGAATCTTGGAAACCCTTGAAGAAAATCCTTGAAGTCATTTGAGTTGATACCCTAGGAATGGTCAATATACTCTCTATAGACTGGAAGCTGCCTGTAGATAATAGTGTAAGGATGGGGCTTCTCTGTATCACACAGACAGCACTGCCACCTTGTGACTGGAAGTGTGAGCTAGAATACCCTAACATGCTGCTAAATTTTTTTATTTTTTTATTTCGGAAAAAATGATTACAAAGGCAGTCTGCAATCAGCAGGTTTTATGTGCCCACCAGAGGTAGAGTTAACATAGTACCGACCATGTGAACAATAATGGTCTCATTGTGCTATAATATACATTTATAGGCTATTGGCTGATATGATGCGATGAGATGTGATGAACAAACTGGAATACGCACTCTTTGGGTATATGCATGGTATTGTAAGAATATTAAATCTGAACCTTAATATCAGAGAACTTAGAGGATAATGAGACTAACTCTTGGAGATGGTGTTTCCACTTCAAAAGCCTGGTATCGTCTGCCCTCCACCTATGGAGAGCGCCTCACGCACATGCGACGACCCGGGAATCCCTGCAATGATGTCATCGCGCCCGAGGCTAAATAAGCCTCAGGGGGAATCCCTGGTATTTCTGCTAATGCTCAAACGGCCGCTAGCGCTCGTACAACAGTATTGTCTAAGCAACATTCAAGATGACTTTACTTTTTGCTCTGGAATAATCTTTGAAACAGCTTATTAACATATCATCCTGAACTGTGGAAGGCAGACCATTCCAAAGGACCATACCCTCATATATAGGGTTTCTCTTGAAAAACTAGTTCTAGGTCTTTTCAGTTTTACATTACATTTCCCTTGCCCTCTTGTTCGAGGGTTGTCCTCTACATTTGCATGCTTTTTCTTATAACGTTGCATGTAAACCATTTTCAGGTAAATCTGTCGTTCTTCTAAGGTCACTACATTACACCTTTTATGTAGGTAAAAAGTGTTCAATTATTCTAAAATGCATAGGATGAAAAACTACAAATTAAAATGATCCAGGAAGATGGTTGATACCTGTAATGCATGGTGTATAGATTCTAAGGCTTGGGTGTTTTAAACCTTAGAGCTAATATTTATGATACCTCACTCTGCAACATTCTCAGGTAATGTGAGCCTGTGGTGACAAAAAGTTTCACATTTTTCTTTGTGTTCAGGAAAGGCCTATCATAACTGTAATGCAATGGGTATTCATAGATGTTCAAATCAGGTGCTATAACATCTTGATACTTATTGTTAATAAGGGTTTACTGATTGCATTATGTTACGATGAGAATTACTTACTTTTATGGTAAAAGATCACTGTTCTTCTGGAATAAAATGAACACTTTTACTGGGAACTCAAAAAACATGGTGAGTGGGACTGGTACTACAGTCTGTGCTCTCCAACTAGAAGCCTACCTTCTATAACCTATTAATGTAAACCAAATATATGCATGGGAGAGTGTTTGATGAAGCTGGCTCATTGTGAGATCTATTCATTTAAAGTGATTTCTTTGGTAACTGACCAATTGTAAAGTCCTGGTATCTACATCCTTAGTGTGACTAATTATATTGCTTTCTATGCAAAGAGAATAATCATCTAAATTGTCCGTGTTCATGACTGCATTAAGACAGTCACAATTTGGGAGCAGCTCCTCCCTTTATCCTCCCCTAATAAAAAACTCCATAGGCTAAACATTAGCAGATTGTATTTGGTCTATGGTGCAGGAAAATTAAATTTATCGCTCTAGTGGGATACAGTTGTCAAATGACGTCATCTGAAAAGAGACCAATGATTATCACTGATTATCGGTGAGTTTTATGTCATTTTTTAATTTGCTGAAGTAATTCAAATGGGGTAGGATAAATTCTAAACCAAACTCGGGTTAGACATGTTGTTTATTATACTCCAGCAATGTTGTGTATCATTGCACTCGGCTTCGCCTAGCACAGTAATATGTGACATTGTGGTCGTGCTATAAACAACAACACAACTGACTCTCGTTTGGTTTCTCCTAAGTCTTGATGTTGACCGTACAGCAGACATGTAGTGAATGGCATGTTACCCTCATTATCACTTATTCTAGTTCCCAACGTGCCCACATACGCGAAGAGCACTCAGACATGGTATGACATCTTGATTTATCGGTGACATGAGCAACCCTCCTAGCCTGTATGACAGACCAGAAAGAGACTGGTCAGGCCTCATTGGCTGTTGGTTCAACAAGTGTGACTAAGGGTTTGATAAAACCAACTTATAATTAGGTATCACTGCTGAGATATAACAATTAAGTTGTAGTATTCATGTTGGAAAAGAATAACTTTCCTAGCAGATTGTAGAATTCACATCTGACTTTGAGGCTTTACTAGAAGATTCTATCATTTACTCTGACATTTCAAGCTTCCATATCTTTGAAGCAGAGAAGCTAGTCTTGTCAGGTTTAGATATTTGCCATTCCAGTCAGACTGTTTTAAGTCTCATGTGAATGACTCCAGACCTCTATTAGGCACGCAGTGAAAACAGTGTGAAGATATTTTTCTATAACAAATCATTGATAAATTCCTAGTTGAGGGGCAAAACTGAAAGGTACCATTGAGGCACTTCATAGCCAAGAATTTGTAAAAGGCACTTTAAATTGGATAAAAACCTTTAAGGATATGTAGTATTAATTAAGCCTTTCCATAACAGTGCCTGGGATCGAGCTACTCCCTTAAGCACCTGTGCTGGTGTCAGTTTGTCCCCCTAGACGACAGGCACATAATGGTTAATACTCTTAATTCAAGTTTGTAATTATGTAATACAATATATAATCATAAATATTTTTTCTCTTTTGAATAGAAATACTAAGGATAATATCTTATCTATATTTTGTGAAGGTTTCATGAATATTGCTCTAGCATTTCTTTGTAGATTTCTGTCCTACCACCAGATCTATTTATCAATTATATGCTCTGTTCACCAATCCATTCATTTCTCTGAAATTGGTTGCAGGTTTCCATACACCATTCTCCCCTCGGAACCTGTAAATAAGTTTTGCATTCACGAAAGGATAACAGGATATCAATATCAGTGCTTTATCTTTTAATTGCTTGTTCCACCTTCACCTGCTCTATGTAAAAACATAGTTTGGAAGGTAATAACACATTCATTACTAGACAAAAACAAGTCTACAGTTATCTATTCTACAATCTGTGGTAGAATCACCTCCTGTCGCTGGTATTATAAAAAATAAATGGTCACTTTGAGCATATAACTGTATACAATATAACACGTAAGACATGTTCACAGCATCCCAGATACTTTGTAATTTGTTAAACAACAACTGGCTCTTGTAAACTAATCAACCATCTCTACAATATACAGTGATCGATCTTTGACCCAAAGTAGGAATTTATCCACAGACATATTTACTGTGCCCTCACAACAGTACACTTGCGTAGAATGACACTACTGCCTAGATGTTCTATTAGTTTCAAACCACTATTTCTCCCAAATCACCAAACTCAAGTCTAGGGCAGTCTATGTTGTCAAAATATACAGTTTATGATGCGTTTCCCTCCCTTGCACATTACACACGATGTAATAACTTGTGTTAATAAAAGACACCCAACTATCAAGATTAAAGTGGTCTGTGTCACACATAATGTTGAGATAATCTATAATTCACTCCCACATTTATATATACACACATACATATACATGTATATATATGTGTACATATAATTATACATGTATATAAACATCGGGAAATAAGGCACAATATACTAGGTATTTGTCCAAGACTAATAACCACCATTTTATAGTACCATGTAAAATACCTCATCACTTTGAAGTGTTGACATATGTTCAACCTTGTTACGATAAATACATTTTGTTTACACAAGTGTTATTCAGTTACTTTTTCTGGGTCATTCTCTACAATAATTACTGGCACACCACAAGGGTTTCACATACTGAGGGATACATTGTATCACAGCCTGGACTAGTTTGACACCACCTGTCTATACTCTACCACAGTATCGACTAGCACAGTCCAGAGTGTAGTCTTAGGTTCAACTCACAATCTACTGACCTGCTTAACCTTCACAGTCATCATAGATATCCTTGAAATTTGCTTTGGTTGTATATGATGTAAGATTACAAATGAATAGTGCAGTTATACATCAGACTTTCAATGCCTCGTCACCAATTTCTAAGGTTACACATGAAACCAGAGACAGTATCCCTTTTCAATCGTACAAGATAAGCAGATCTTTCCAACAATATCAGTGTTTTATAACCACCCAGCATCATGGTTAGCATCTTATTCAACCATGTCAGATTAATGTACGTATTACCATGCACCATTAATTGTGTTTTTGGTACTGTTTGTGCATTACTATACCCGTTTCTAGAGCGTTACCAAATAATGCCTATGCACTATTATGCCCAAGTACAAAACATTATCAAATGATGCGTGTGCTTTATCATGCCTCCTCAAGGAGTATTATTGAATTATGTCTTCCTGTTTAATAAATCAATTTGAAAACATAATATTTATGCAACTTTGGTTTTGAGCTATGGCAGATGTGCTTAATGCCCTGGTTTTCGCGCAGTCTGTTTGTAGCATGCTGTGTAGCAGCTTAGTACATGCACTGCTGATACTGGAGTGATGACTTCATACTGTATTGATCTATCTAAGTAATGCATAAATCATTGTCACAACAGGATTCACATTCCAATCTATGTATATACAACTTTACATCCTGAACTTGGTACAGTTTTTGCTAACCATTATTCATTACTGGCTCAAGGCTAACTGTTTTACCTGATGAACATCTTATATATACACAATCAGAGAGCTAGAGATCTCAGGAGTACATCTTTGGCAAAATCTAATGATGACCTTGTCTGATGACCTCATGAAATATCGAGATATAACATTCATTGCTTTTAATTGCAAGGTCTAACACTTTTTGGTTACTAAGGCTAATTTCTATTCTTTTTGACAGAGCTAAACTTACATAACAAATGGATAAGAATCTACAATCTATGGTAAACAAGGTGCCTGACATGTGTTTATCCTCCAAGACCTTGTATTTAACAGTGACAATTGATACACACCACAAATTAACCAGATTGCATTTCTGTATTCATATAAATCAAACATCCCTAGTCTCTGTCAATGTTGATGACAGTGTCCATTATTGATCTGACAATAACCGTGAAGTTAAGTAATACAAGGGAAAATACTAAGCAGAGGAAGAGAAAAAGAATGAAACAATGAATATTCTGGCCACCAGGAAATATGCCTGAAGACAGCTATATGTCTTGCTAAAATCATATCTTAGACATTTCAGAAGAACAGTAAAACAATGATTCAACCCGTAGACACAATGTTCTGCATGAGATCCATGTAAAATCATATTTCTCAGAACAGGCATCTTATGATCTGAAATAAACATGGGACTAGGCATTTAAGTGCATATCTGTAGAACGAGAGAAAGTAGAGAACACAACTGAACTGGGATGTTTGTTTGTTTGGGTAGTTTACATCCAATTTGTTCAATAAGACTTACTTTGGTTTACTTTACTCGAATTTGCATATCCTGTTGGAATAACAAGCTATGCTGCCTGGTTGATCCAGGCATCTTACTTTTCTCAATCATATCTTATCGAAAATCTTACATTCCCTGAGGAAGTCAAGAATTTCTTTCTTCCCAGTGTTATGGAAAACACTACGCAATGTTGGTTGAGCAATATGCACTAGTAATTGAAGCATTTTTACGTCATACAACAAAGGTTCAACATTTGAGACTAAGATTTTCTTTCAGGTTATCTGTGTGTATGCATGAGCAGGTATGTCTAAATTTCAAAATGCAAAATGTTGTCATTTTTCAAGAATTTGACAATGATGATCTCAAGTGTTAAAGAACATAAGTATAATCTAGGAGTTCCTTTGTTAATATTTCATGTAGCGATTGATACTTTGATATCATATAGTTCAAACCATGTTATCTTCTTCAAGTCTTCACAGAACATATTAAATTGTAGCATTACATATTGAAGTACTACAAACTATAGGTAACTATCATTGTTTTTGAATCAATTGAATGAATCATACTTTTCACTTCAGTTCAAGGAAATCTAAATACCTTGGATGAGGACCAACAGGACAAACCATTACATTTTCACTGATATGACATAAGATAATCTACAAGGAACCAGTTTGAGTAGATCACTTCAACATTCACAAATCACCGAAATGGCAACACTGAATCGTATATGCCTTAAAAGTAATTAAATCAAGAGATAAGAATGAATAGAAACCTAGGGAATAAACATTTGCCAAATCAAACAAATGACTGGTTTGTAACTCATTTTACTTTACATGTGAAAGTGTGAATTTCACAGAATGTGTGTAAATGACTGTTAAGTACAGATGTACCAGATTTGTGTCTGAGATGATGATCATTAATGTTTTTCTCAATCTGCATTTATCCTGTCAATAAACGATGATATGTTGACAAAACAAACTTCTCAGCATATGAACATTTGGACAAAATCTAAACCATGACAATATTGAGCATATTTATTTAACTTAGCTTCACCATATGTATAAATATATATAACTTACCATCATAATATATTATAACATAATTTCAGCACATATAATAAACTATGAGAGGAGGAGAAAAGGCTGAGATGAGGATCAATCTCCACAGACAGCCACACGTTACATAAACACCCCACAGTGATTGCCTCAGTCCACGCCACTCAGGAGAGCAGAAAGGATGCAGATCATGAGTCAGCAGCAAGTTGTATATCCATGGTGCTGACAGAAACACATACACAAAGTGAGGAACAGACATAGTATCATTAACAGATACTATGTCTGCTCGGACACAGAATGGCTTGTAAATAGATAGAGACTCTACAGTAAACGCCTCGGTCCGTACAAACGGTAAATTAGCATCTCGTTCTGTGACTTGTACAGCATGGTTAGGACGTTCTATATAAGTACAGACCATGTGAACAATAATGGTCTCATTGTGCTCTAATATACATTTATAGGCTATTGGCTGATATGATGTGATGAGATGTGAAGAGCGTAAACGCCTCGGTCCGTACAAATGGTAAATTAGCATCTCCTTCTGTGACTTGTACAGCATGGTCAGGACGTTCTATATAAGTACCGACCATGTGAACAATAATGGTCTCATTGTGCTCTAATATGCATTTATAGGCTATTCGCTGATATGATGTGATGAGATGTGATGAACCAACTGGAATACGCACTCTTTGGGTATATGCATGGTATTGTCTAAGCAACGTTTATATGTTTTTCGTTCAAAATGACCTTATTTTTGCTCTGGCATAATTTTTGAAACAGCTTATTGACATATCATCCTGAACTGTGGAAGGCAGACCATTCCAAAGGACCATACCCTCATATATAGGGTTTCTCTTGAAAAAACTAGTTCTAGGTCTTTTCAGTTTTACATTACGTTTCCCTTGCCCTCTTGTTCGAGGGTTGTCCTCCACATTTGCATGCTTTTCCTTATAACGTTGCATGTAAACCATCTTCAGGTAAATCTGTCGTTCTTCTAAGGTAACTAAATCACACCTTTAATGTAGGCAAAAAGTGTTCAATTATTCTAAAATGCATAGGATGAAAAACTACAAATTAAAATGATCCAGGAAGATGGTTGATACATGTAATGCATGGTGTATAGATTCTAAGGCTTGGGTGTTTTAAACCTTAGAGCTAATATTTATGATACCTCACTCTGCAACATTCTCAGGTAATGTGAGCCTGTGGTGACAAAAGGTTTCACATTTTTCTTTGTGTTGAGGAAAGGCCTATCATAACTGTAATGCAATGGGTATTCATAGATGTTCAAATCAGGTGCTATAACATCTTGATACTTATTGTTAATAAGGGTTTACTGATTGCATTATGTTATGATGAGAATTACTTACTTTTATGGTAAAATATAACTGTTCTTCTGGAATAAAATGAACAATTTTACTGGGAACTCAAAAAACATGGTGAGTGGGACTGGTACTACAGTCTGTGCTCTCCAACTAGAAGCCTACCTTCTATAACCTATTAATGTAAACCAAATATATGCATGGGAGAGTGTCTGATGAAGCTGGCTCATTGTGAGATCTATTCATTTAAAGTGATTTCTTTGGTAACTGACCAATTGTAAAGTCCTGGTATCTACATCCTTAGTGTGACTAACTATATTGCTTTCTATGCAAAGAGAAGAATCATCTAAATTGTTCATGTTTATGACTGCATTAAGACAGTCACAATTTGGGAGCAGCTCCTCCCTATCTTGATGTTGACAGTACAGCAGACATGTAGTGAATGGCATGTTACCCTCATTATCACTTATTCTAGTTCCCAACGTGCCCACATACGCAAAGAGCACTCAGACATGGTATGACAACTTGATTTATCGGTGACATGAGCAACCCTCCTAGCCTGTATGACAGACCAGAAAGAGACTGGTCAGGCCTCATTGGCTGTTGGTTCAACAAGTGTGACTAAGGGTTTGATAAAACCAACTTATAATTAGGAATCACTGCTCAGATATAACAAATAAGTTGTAGTATTCATGTTGGAAAAGAATAACTTTCCTAACAGATTGTAGAATTCACATCTGACTTTACGGCTTTACTAGAAGATTCTATCATTTACTCTGACATTTCAAGCTTCCATATCTTTGAAGCAGAGAAGCAAGTCTTGTCAGGTTTAGATATTCGCCATTCCAGTCAGACTGTTTTAAGTCTCATGTGAATGACTCCAGACCTCTATTAGGCACGCAGTGAAAACAGTGTGGGGATATTTTTCTATAACAAATCATTGATAAATTCCTAGTTGAGGGGCAAAACTGAAAGGTACCATTGAGGCACTTCATAGCCAAGAATTTTTAAAAGGCACTTTAAATTGGATAAAAACCTTTAAGGATATGTAGTATTAATTAACCCTTTCCATAACAGTGCCTGGGATCGAGTTACTCCCTTAAGCACCTGTGCTGGTGTCAGTTTGTCCCCCTAGTCGACCGGCACATAATGGTTAATACTCTTATTTCAAGTTTGTAATTATGTAATACAATATATGATCATAAATATTTTTTCTCCTTTGAATAGAAATACTAAGGATAATATCTTATCTATATTTTGTGAAGGTTTCATGAATATTGCTCTATTATTTCTTTGTAGATTTCTGTCCTACCACCAGATCTTAGACCAACTATTTATCAATTATATGCTCTGTTCACCAATCCATTCATTTCTCTGAAATTGGTTGCAGGTTTCCATACACCATTCTCCCCTCGGAACCTGTAAATAAGTTTTGCATTCATCGAAGGATAACAGGATATCAATATCATTTCTTTATCTTTTAATTGCTTGTTCCACCTTCACCTGCTCTATGTAAAAACATAGTTTGGAAGGTAATAACACATTCATTACTAGACAAAAACAAGTCTACAGTTATCTATTCTACAATCTGTGGTAGAATCACCTCCTGTCGCTGGTATTATAAAAAATAAATGGTCACTTTGAGCATATAACTGTATACAATATAACACGTAAGACATGTTCACAGCATCCCAGATACTTTGTAATTTGTTAAACAACAACTGGCTCTTGTAAACTAATCAACCATCTCTACAATATACAGTGATCGATCTTTGACCCAAAGTAGGAATTTATCCACAGACATATTTACTGTGCCCTCACAACAGTACACTTGCGTAGAATGACACTACTGCCTAGATGTTTTATTAGTTTCAAACCACTATTTCTCCCAAATCACCAAACTCAAGTCTAGGGCAGTCTATGTTGTCAAAATATACAGTTTATGATGTGTTTCCCTCCCTTGCACATTACACACGATGTAATAACTTGTGTTAATAAAAGACACCCAACTATCAAGATTAAAGTGGTCTGTGTCACACATAATGTTGAGATAATCTATAATTCACTCCCACATTTATATATACACACATACATATACATGTATATATATGTATACATATAATTATACATGTATATAAACATCGGGAAATAAGGCACAATATACTAGGTATTTGTCCAAGACTAATAACCACCATTTTATAGTACCATGTAAAATACCTCATCACTTTGAAGTGTTGACATATGTTCAACCTTTTACGATAAATACATTTTGTCTACACAAGTGTTATTCAGTTAGTTTTTCTGGGTCATTCTCTACAATAATTACTGGCACACCACAAGGGTTTCACATACTGAGGGATACATTGTATCACAGCCTGAACTAGTTTGACACCACCTGTCTATACTCTACCACAGTATCGACTAGCACAGCCCAGAGTGCAGTCTTAGGTTCAACTCACAATCTACTGATCTGTTTAACCTTCACAGTCATAATAGATATCCTTGGAATTTACTTTGGTTGTATATGATGTAAGATTACAAACGAATAGTGCAGTTATACATCAGACTTTCAATGCCTCGTCACCAATTTCTAAGGTTACACATGAAACCAGAGACAGTATCCCTTTTCAATCGTACAAGATCAGCAGATCTTTCCAACAATATCAGTGTTTTATAACCACCCAGCATCATGGTTAGCATCTTATTCAACCATGTCAGATTAATGTGTGTATCACCATGCACCATTAATTGTGTTTTTGGTAGTCTGTGTGCATTACTATACCCGTTTCTAGAGCATTACCAAATAATGTGTATGCACTATTATGCCCAATTACAAAGCATTATCGAATGATGTGTGTGCTTTATCATGCCTCCTCAAGGAGCATTATTGAATTATGTCTTCCTGTTTAATAAATCAATCTGAAAACATAATATTTATGCAACTTTGATTTTGAGCTATGGCAGATGTGCATAATGCCCTGGTTCTCGCACAGTCTGTTTGTAGCATGCTGTGTAGCAGCTTAGTACATGCACTGCTGATACTGGAGTGATGACTTCATACTGTATTGATCTATCTAAGTAATGCATAAGTCATTGTCACAACAGGATTCACATTCCAATCTATGTATATACACCTTTACATCCTGAACTTGGTACAGTTTTTGCTAACCATTATTCATTACTGGCTCAAGGCTAACTGTTTTACCTGATGAACATCTTATATATACACAATCAGAGAGCTAGAGATCTCAGGAGTACATCTTTGGCAAAATCTAATGATGACCTTGTCTGATGACCTCATGAAATATCGAGATATAACATTCATTGCTTTTAATTGCAAGGTCTAACACTTTTTGGTTACTAAGGCTAATTTCTATTCTTTCTGACAGAGCTAAACTTACATAACAAATGGATAAGAGCCTACAATCTATGGTGAACAAGGTGCCTGACCTGTGTTTATCCTCCAAGACCTTGTATTTAACAATGACATTTGATAGACACCACAAATTAACCAGATTGCATTTCTGTATTCATATAAATCAAACATGCCCAGTCTCTGTCAACGTTAATGACAGCGTCCATTATTGATCTGACAAAAACCGTGAAGTTAAGTATTACAAGGGAAAATACTAAGCAGAGGAAGAGAAAAAGAATGAAGCAATGAATATTCTGGCCACCAGAAAATATGCCTGAAGACAGCTATATGTCTTGCTAAAATCATATCTTAGACATTTCAGAAGAACAGTAAAACAATGATTCAACCCGTAGACACAATGTTCTGCATGAGATCCATGTAAAATCATATTTCTCAGAACAGGCATCTTATGATCTGAAATAAACATGGGACTAGGCATTTAAGTGCATATCTGTAGAACGAGAGAAAGTAGTGAACACAACTGAACTGGGATATTTGTTTGTTTGTTTGTTTGGGTAGTTTAACGTCGAATTTGTTCAATAAGACTTACTTTGGTTTACTTTACTCGAATTTGCATATCCTGTTGGAATAACAAGCTATGCTGCCTGGTTGATCCAGGCATCTTACTTTTCTCAATCATATCTTATCGAAAATCTTACATTCCCTGAGGAAGTCAAGAATTTCTTTCTTCCCAGTGTTATGGAAAACACTACACAATGTTGGTTGAGCAAGATGCACTAGTGATTGAAGCATTTTTACGTCATACAACAAAGGTTCAGCATTTGAGACTGAGATTTTCTTTCAGGTTATCTGTGTGTCTGCATGAGCAGGTATGTCTAAATTTCAAAATGCAAAATGTTGTCATTTTTCAAGAATTTGACAATGATGATCTGAAGTGTTAAAGAACATATGTATAATCTAGGAGTTCCCTTGTTAATATTTCATGTAGCGATTGATACTTTGATATCATATAGTTCAAACCATGTTATCTTCTTCAAGTCTTCACAGAACATATTGAATTGTAGCATTACATATTGAAGTACTACAAGCTATAGGTAACTATCATTGTTTTTGAATCGATTGAATGAATCATACTTTTCACTTCAGTTCAAGGAAATCTAAATAGGCCTAATTTACCTTGGATGAGGACCAACAGGACAAACCATTACATTTTTACTGATATGACATAAGATAAGCCACAAGGAACCAGTTTGAGTAGATCACTTCAACATTCACAAATCACCAAAATGGCAACACTGAATCGTATATGCCTTAAAAGTAATTAAATCAAGAGATAAGAATGAATAGAAACCTAGGGAATAAACATTTGCCAAATCAAACAAATGACTGGTTTGTAACTCATTTTACTTTACATGTGAAAGTGTGAATTTCACAGAATGTGTGTAGATGACTGTTAAGTACAGATGTACCAGATTTGTGTCTGAGACGATGATCATTAATGTTTTTCTGAATCTGCATTTATCCTGTCAATAAACGATGATATGTTGACAAAAGAAACTTCTCAGCATCTGAACATTTGGACAAAATCTAAACCATGAAAATATTGAGCATATTTATTTAACTTAGCTTCACCATATGTATAAATATATATAACTTACCATCATAATATATTATAACATAATTTCAGCACATATAATAAACTATGAGAGGAGGAGAAAAGGCTGAGATGAAGATCAATCTCCACAGACAGCCACCTGTTACATAAACACCCCACAGTGATTGCCTCAGTCCACGCCACTCAGGAGAGCAGAAAGGATACAGATCATGAGTCAGCAGCAAGTTGTATATCCATGGTGCTGACAGAAACATACACAAAGTGAGGAGCAGACATAGTATAGGAAAACAGGCTTACTGTCTCCGTAAGGATAAAATATGCGGTAAAATCGGCGATCAGATGAACCGATGCCACAGGCAGAGGTTCATCTGATCTTCGATTTTACCGAGTATTTTATCTGTACGGAGACAGTCAGTCTGTTTCTCTATTATTACATACCTCAAAATATCCAATTTTTAAACTCGGTTCTGGGGGAGTTTTTGGATTTCGCCGCTGTACATGCCCCATACACCACATACATACCCCGTACACCACCTAGGTGTCGCACAGATATAAATACGACATGGATAGGAGCGGACCGTATGTGTAGGTTATACTACCCCAGGTACATAATAATATCATTAACAGATATTATGTCTGCTCGGACACGGAATTGGCAGCATGGCTTGTTAATAGATAGACTCTACATGGCCAGAATGAAGCACAGACAGATCGAAACATAGACATAGTATTGTTAACAGATGTCAACATGGCACAGACAGATTGAAACATAGACATAGCATCATTGACAGATGTCAACTTGGCATGGACAGATTGAGACGCTGCCATGGTGTTGTTTACAAATGGAGACTCTCCTTGAATAGATTGAGACGCAGACATAGTATTTTTGACAGATGTAGACACATCGGAACTGTATATTGCTGGATCGAGTCACATCACTCAGGGTGAGGAGGTACGGTAGCCAATGCTTCATCAGAAGACCGAGTTATGTCCACACTCTGAAATCACAAGAAGAACAAAGAACCTCAATGTCAAAATCTACAGTTTTGGTTCGACTTCCCATGGAATGTCATTGTTCTTAGTCCTATCATGAAAAATGCCTCTTATACTAACACCAAGCCAATTACAGGTTTTGTTTAAAAGAAAATTCAGTTGGAAGAAAGTAGGTAAAATGGTCAACCTGGTTTTGCATGGACAAACTAAAAACACTGAAGAAAGCCTTAAATTACTTTATAAATGCCTTTCTTCTCTCTAATACTGACATGTGAGTTGGAAAATAATCAAATTTCTTTTATTTGTAGTTATCATATCAAGGTAACAAAGTTCCTACAGGGGTCCCCATTTCTACACCTGGTGTGTCTGTCACACCTGCAGCTTTACCTAATTTTGTTATAATTAAGTTTTACCATATTACTATAGTATTGTAGTATTCATGTTGGACATAAATAATTTTCATAGGAGATTGAAGTATTCACATAAGACAGAAAATAAAAGAAATAATTTTCCTAGCAGATTATCAGTTACAATAGTGGGAAAATAGGATGAAATAGTTTTTCAGTTGGGTTATTATAGTATTTTACGCCATGGCAACAGAGCTTAAAAAAAGATATGACCTCCTACAACTGATGTGTAGTGGTTTATAACACCTCAGTGCTGGATCTACCAACATGATGGATTTGCCATGCTATATCTTGGAATAGCTTGTTATATCTTGTAAACATAGCATATGATCTTATATCGCCTTTTTCACGCTGTCATGTGTATATTTTGGTACTCCACCACCGCGACGCCTCGAGATCTATTGCTGACATATTGCTCGGTGGCCAAGTGGTAGGGGTGTTCGCCTCGAGCATGGGAGGTTGTGGGTTCAAACCCCGGTCGGGTCATACCAAAGACTTACACAAAAATGGTACCCACTGCCCATTTGGTTTAACACCCGCCATTAGAATGAGGAGTAGGAGAAAGGGCCAGAGAGGAAGAACGGCTCTATAGCCGAATTCGGTGATTGTGAACACACAATATTCCCTAATAAAAATTGCAAAAAAAAACAACCCAAAAATTGTGTCATACCATGATCTATTATGGCAAGAATGAGCTGAAGGTGCTTAATCAGCCTGATGCATCACAGCAAAAAATAACTTGGAACCCAGCAAGATTTAGCAAGACACTCTATCGTGACTAATCTAGCTATGTCTTGTGTGTTGGTGGAACCAGCCTCTTAATCTATCACTGTATCATTGTTGAATTATAGCAGAATTATGGGATAATTTCATTAACTTGGAATTCTCATGACTGAATCATGCGAGTTTTTTTAACTTAGGGTTATCATGGCTGAGAAATAAATCTAAATTGTGGCATAATTTCTTTAATTTGATGTTAACTTGGCAGAGTCAGGACAGATAAGATTTGAATAAGGAAATAAACTTCATGAAGTTGGGTTTTTTCATGGCTGAATAATGAGATTATATTGAGATAATTATATGATTATATAATGGAATGGAATCATTCATTGGCTTGGCACTATCATGATTGAGTCAAGGAATGTCTCAGAGTTGAATCCTGTATCACTGCCAGCTGGCTCACCAATGATTGGTTATTTGGTTTGGTAGGTTTAACATCCAATAATTGTAACTGCAGGCCTCCCAGTACCACACATCCTCAAATAGTTTTTTTTTATATTAGGTTTTGAAAATAGAAATCTAGGGTTTTACAGGTTTTTCAGGGCCAAAAATATAGGGTTTTATAGGATTTGAAGGTTATTAAAAAAAAAAAAAAGGTTTTGAAGGTTAATGTATTCAGCATGATGGATTCAAAATATTGTGAATTGCTTATTATCTTGATTTCTAATAATATATACTAAATTACAGGACTTCAGGATGTCTGGCTCATCAGGTCATACCAACTGTTGATTCTTATACACTTTTAAGATCTCTTAAATACACTGGTATTCCACCTCCCTCCCTCCCTCGATTTCTAAAATTTCCTGTACACATCAACCTGCATGGCTGTGACAAATATAGATTTCTATAGGTTATATAGGTTTCTTTAAAAAAGATATATAAAAGCTCAAGAATAGAAATATAGGTTTTTATAAGGTTTAAAGGTTTTAATGGTGTCACTGGGAGGACTGTGATTACTATCAGACTGCTGTGGTTTGTATTACATTTCTAGGTAGACCCTACCTAATGGTAGTATAACATGCTCAAAGCTGTGGGATGTGTGTATATAGATCAGTTAAGGAGACTGGACAGTGTGGGGACTGGTAGTAAAACATGCTCAGAGCTGTGGGATGTGGGTATATAGATCAGTTAAGGAGACTGGACAGTGTGGGGACTGGTGGTAAAACATGCTCAGAGCTGTGGGATGTGGGTATATAGATCAGTTAAGGAGACTGGACAGTGTGGGGACTGGTGGTAAAACATGCTCAGAGCTGTGGGATGTGGGTATATAGATCAGTTAAGGAGACTGGACAGTGTGGGGACTGGTAGTAAAACATGCTCAGAGCTGTGGGATGTGTGTATATAGATCAGTTAAGGAGACTGGACAGTGTGGGGACTGGTAGTAAAACATGCTCAGAGCTGTGGGATGTGTGTCTATAGATCAGATAAGGAGAATGGACATTGTGGGGACTGGTAGTAAAACATGCTCCGAGCTCCGAGCGAATCACTCATTTACTAAAGATCAGCATATTTTGGTAGCCTTTCAGCAGACTGGTTTGGTTTGGGTATGGCTACCTTCTTCATATTGCTGGATTTTAATCAATTCAAATGGACACTTGAAATTTCAAATATTTGTAATTCCTACTTGTATCACTGGTTGAGATAAATAGTTATACCTATGTATCATTAAGTCAATGTCTCTATAATCGAATGCATCCACAATTAAGTCGGTTTGAAGTAGGCGATTGTTTGTTTGTGTAGTTTTACGTCTCGGTAGGCTAGTTATGTCCTTTTGAATTTTAGCTTCTCTTAGTATGACCAACATACAAGGAATAAAAGTAGGCATGGCATTGCCATGATTTCGGTTTCAACAAGTAATGTATACAGGGAAGGAAGGAGGGAGGGAGGGAGGGAGGGAGGGAGGGAGGGAGGGAGGGAGGGAGGGAGGGAGGGAGGGAGGGAGGGAGGGAGGGAGGTGGAAGCCTGTTGCAATATATAAAAATACACTACTGTCGGCGGGTGCGGACCCCATCTGACCAGAGCGGGCCCCACCCGCTAGTAGGTATTCATTGAACCGTAACGGGTGCTTGTGCAATATATAAAAATACACTACTGTCGCCGGGTGCGGACCACATCTGACCAGTTCTCCACAGGGTATCGAGGGTCTAATTATTCAGGATTCCTGAATATATTACTGTAATGTATTATAATATAAGCCGCAAAAACCGTTCCCCGTCTCCCCTAATATATTTCGGTCTTGACCTATAGGTCAAACCGAAATAATAATATATAACAGAGGCCAATTCTGTCATTATATGTAACAAATATTATGAGGAGACAGTGTCTTTCATCCTTGATATATGGCCTGACACAGTAAGCAAAGGGCCTTATTTCAAGGATGAAAGACCAAGAATGTCATCACTATGGGTACAGTTACAACTTTTCACAATTATATACCTATTAATCATCAAAAAACCTTATTTCAATTACTTTCATGCTAGCGGTAATACGTTATTAATGCTGCACCCCTAGCAGTGAGTGGTATTTCATAGATGTTCGATCACAGGTATTATCAAGAGACGTCATGAGTTTGGTTTGAGATTATTTATGTCACACATTTTTTTGGCTCGTAATTGACTCATGAGATTAAAGATAAAAAAAAGTGACATAAATAAACTCAAACTCACTCGCCTTCGACTCATGAGATTATGGAGCCAAAAATATGTGTGACATATAAACTCAAACGAGTGGCGTGTAGATTCTATCCTACCCAGTTTCCTTATTTTTCAGTATTGACAGTGACATAAACAATACTTTATGTCACACCTGATGACATAAGCAAATCCCATGTTAAGACTATGTCGTTTTTTACTGGGGGCAGGATAAATAATATATACTTGTGGGCAAATATCTCACGTTTATAGCCATACGGAATCTATTTGTCGCTAAAGTGGCATACTATGCATTATCTTAGCCTGGAAAAAACGTCCATAGGCTTAGCATTACGAACTTGTTCTCAACAGGCTTGCGAGAACGGTAACTCGTTCTCAACGGGTGATAAAATATTTCCAGGCTAAGATAACATCAGAAACATATTCGTGCTTGGTCTGAGTTCCTGTTCACCGTCTTGTTTGGACTGCTTCAGAATATTCATTCGGCTGTCGCCTCATTCATATTACTGCGCACTCCAATCTCAATGGCAAACGAGGACGCAGACCGAACACTCATCAATTTCTTTCTTATTATGTGGTAAAATGAGTTTTTAATGAATCCTAGGAGTATAATAATAATGAGACATAGTGATAGTGACTGAATTACATCTGTTACTTGTTTTGGTTAGAAATATTTACAGAACTCAGTTTAATATTTCTGACACAAAACAACATGGAACAAATTCAATTCAGCCTCACTAACCATGTCTCCCTACAATAAAAGGAGTGACTTAATGGGACGATCCCTAAACCTTCTTATACCTCTGTATCTGGGGATGGTACATACTTAAAAGTGAAACTAAGAGACCTAAACCCATCTAAATCTATAAATACTGACATTTTAACTCTAGACTTGTGAAAATGGGATTATACAACCTCGACAGAGAATGAACAAGATCTAAACAATACCATCTGAAAATAGAAATAATTCAGGGATGTCAGTTGGGATCAGAAAATAAGTGGAAATATCTTTCATATTGAATTTGCTGCCTCAGAGAGACCAAGAAAACATGGGAAACACATTGTTGTTGGCTCAGGATCTGTGTTGATGTTCACACCACATTTTTATTTCCTGTTAAAGTTAAGGATACGAGGCAGAAAAACTTATCACAACCGATGGCCCAAAAAAAACTTTTTTTTAAGTATTTCTCAGATGAAGCTCAATTTATGAAAAAGGATTTTATATATTAGATATGAAAAAGTGGATTATGTTTTTTCAAAGTGGAAATCTGTCATCTCTGTATATTTGTAGGTGAAGCGACGTTTTTGGTTTGGTTGGTTTAGTTGGTTTGATTTAACGTCCAGTCAACCATTACAGGTTCTTACCAGACTTTCTCAAGGTTCTTTTACACCACAAGGGTGGTGACCAAATCTATGAGACGAATCTAGGTAGAAATCTCACCACTACACATTTACCGAGGTGAGAGTTACTTCCCACACCACATAGACATGGTGTGAAGTGATGTATCAACAACAGGACGCAAAGTGCAACTTGATTAAATATATTTCAGTAGTAGATACATGTCACATGTACACAATGGCAGAATCACAGTTACAGAATTGACTCTGGTGTCCTTGGTAGGTCAAGTACAATTTCTGAACGATTTCATTATAAGCAGGTGTAGGCTTCTGACAAAATCTCCTATTAGATCGTGTTTCATTTACAGAATAAATAACATGGCTGGAGGTAGGATACAAATTCTCTATCAGTAATTCAAAATCAAACATTTCTCAAATACAGACATTGAGCTTGGGGGGAAGGTTTCGGGTTTGTGTGATCGTAACATTTTATTAATGCGTAAGACACATCCTCAAAATATTTACTGAAAGCATTTGGTGCCGCTGCAGAAGTTTGTCCACACTTAAAGTTCTAAGGTTTCGGGTTTGTGTTATTGTAACACTTTATTTCTATGCAAGACACACCCTGAAGATATTTACTGAAAGCATTTACTGCTGTTGTAGAACTTAGAACACATTCTAAATTCTAAGGTTTCGGGTTTGTGTGATCATAGCACTTTATTTCTGCGTAGGACACATTCTGAAGATATTTAGTGAAAGCTTAAAGTTTGTCCACATTCTAAGTTCTAAGGTTTCGGGTTTGTGTGATTGTAACACTTTATTTCTGCGTAAGACACACCCTTAAGATATTTACTGAAAGCATTTGGGACTGAACAATGCTGAACAATGTTTCCTGAAAATATTAACTCAATATCTCGGAATAACAAGTTATTTCTGAATCGTCACCCAGAAGAGCCAGAGACAAGACAGGAGGTTAATTGTGCATTTCTACACAGCCGTGACAGATTGTAACCGGCTCTCTGTCCCTGATTTATGGACAAACTTCTACACAGTCGCAACACATTGTAACCGTCTCTCTCTATCTATGCCTGATTTATGGACAAACTTCTATACAGCTGCAATAGATTATAACTGTTTCTCTGTCTGTGCCTGATTTATGGACAAACTTGTAAATAGCCGCTTTAAGTCGATAGGCTTAATTTAATATTAGAAACTCATACTTAACAGGTATGCGAGTACGGTAACTCATATTCAACAGGTGATAAACAGATAAACATTCCCAGGCTAAGATAAAATCAGAAACATATTTGTGTTTGGTCTGAGCCCCAATCATCATCCCGTTCGGAGAATGTCAGAATATTCACTCAGCTATCGCCTCATTCATATTACTGTACACTCTAAACTCGATGGCAAACTGGGACACAGACGAAACACTCATCAATTTCTTTCTTCGTATCCAACTCTCTGTCTGTGCCTGATTTATGGACAAACTTCTATACAGCTGCAACAAATCAAAACCGTCTCTGTCTGTCTTGATTTATGGACAAACTTCTATACAGCTGCAACAAATCATAACCGCCCCTGTCTGTCCCTGATTTATGGACAAACTTCTATACAGCTGCAACAAATTATAACTGGCTCGGTCTGTCCCTGATTTATAGACAAACTTCTACACAGCTGCGACAAATTATAATTGGCTCTGTCTGTTCCTGATTTATGGACAAACTTCTACACAGCTGCGACAAATTATAATTGGCTCTGTCTGTTTCTGATTTATAGACAAACTTCTATAGAGCTGCGACAAATTATAACTGGCTCTGTCTGTCCCTGATTTATGGACAAACTTCTATACAGCTGCAACAAATTATAACCGCCTCTGTCTGTCTTGATTTATGGACAAACTTCTACACAGCCGTCACATATTGTAACCGTCTTTCTTTGCCTATTATAAACACACAGGAATGTATCGAACTGAGCAACATGTACCTGCCTGACACCTACCATGTCCCCTCTACGAGACAAAGAGACCGAACCCGCTCAAGAACATTTACACAAACATCACAATAATTCTTATTCAAACATTGACATATTAGCTAATAATTGATTGAGGCATATAATATATAGATTATTTAAATACAACTCTACGGTAAATTGGCACGTCGGGCATCAACTGACAACAGTGTCCGACTTTATGTGATACATGACCATCCTTCGTGTACAATCATCATCAATAAGTCATCTGGCAATGAAATACAATTACAATTTCCTAAAAATTAGTTTAAATGCACAGATACCCAGCTGTATAATTCTATGTAACATGTTTAAGTTGTAACGCAACCCGTTTTCTATTCATGTCACAATCAGATCCGTGCAACACTTCTCTCACACATTCAAAGACAACAATACACATATCCAATAATACACACAGACACAAACATTAATAGACTCTCTCACACACATACACTCACACAAACCAATACACACACAGAGACTTGAAAGAGATATCCTACAATTCACAGTGGCGCCACCTTGTAATTTTTAAATATTATCAATTATCAGTCAAAAGGGGTTCCTTACGTTTTTTCCAGTTTGCCCAATCCAAATAGGTAAAATATGCCAATTATATTTACTTGATTTATATAGGAAATGTACTGGAAAATACGGTTTTCTTAAATTCCTTCAAAAACAAGCACAATGACCGATAGTTTTTAAAACTTAAATATGGAGTACTATACATCTATTATATTCTGTGAAAGTCTGAGGAAAATCACATGGGTTTTACTATTGAAAGGTAAATAAAAAACTAGCAGGCTGACCCCAATTTTTAAGATAGATATGTGTTCTACAAAACTAGAGATCATCATATTCAAGATTCAGGAAAATGACATGGGTTTTAATTTTCAAGCCAAATTGTCCGATATTTCTGTTTACACAGATATTTTTTAAAGAGTTTTTTTTTGCTTAAGCTGGAGGTAACCAGTAGGCTCCTAGTTGTCCTTTTTTTGCATATTGCTCCCAAACTGATCAAAGTATTCCCAGACTGATCAATATATTCCCAGAATGATCAATATATTCAGACTGTAACATTCACAGACTGATCAATAGATTCACAGACACACAAAGACACAACTAGTAACACACTCCCCCTGGCAGATAGACACATAATTTCACGAGTCAAAGACTCGTGAAATTATGGAGCCAACAAAATGAGTGACATAAGTAAACTCAAACTCAAACGAGTGGCGTCTAGATTTTATCCTACCCCGTTTCCACATTTTTCCAGTATTAGAAAGTAGTGACATAAACAACACTTTATGTCACACCCAGTGACATAAACAAATCCCATGTTAAGCCTATGGCGTTTTTTATTAGGGGTAGGATAAATTCTCAGACACATACAGATCCGTCCGATATTTCCTGTCACAGACTTAGACCTGAACAAAGACAGACACACAATCAATCACACAAAGTCAACTACAAACACACTCTCATACACACATTAAAACACAGAAATACATTAACACAGTAATGACACTGTGAAATAACAGCATACATACATCAATGCCTCTGGCACCACATTTATGTACTCTCATACACACAAACAATCAATCATACAGCTATGACACATTGAGAAATAACGGCATACATACATCAATACCTCTGGCACCACATTTATATACTCATACACACAAACAATCAATCATACAGCTATGACACATTGAGAAATAACAGCATACATACATCAATGTCTCTGGCACCACATCTATTTACTCTCATACACATGAACAATCTAACACACAGCTATGACACATTGAGAAATAACAGCATACATACATCAATGCTTCTGGCACCACATCTATTTACTCTCATACACACAAACAATCTAACATACATCTATGACACATTGAGAAATAACAGCATACATACATCAATGCCTCTGGCACCACATTTATACACTCTCAGCTGCAGTGTATTTTCTTCTCTAACTCCTCAAGTATGTCTGACTGCTCGCAACATGAGGAGTGCCGTGGAGAGTCTCTAAACGATCAGAACATCACTCTGTCAATGACGCAGGGCCCGAGTTCAGACGAGCTCTCTAAACGATCGGCTGATCACCCTGCCTATGACATGGGGCCCGAGTTCAGATGAGCTTTCTAAAGGATTAGCATATCACCCTGTCTATGACAAGGGTCGCAATTTCAGACGAGCTTTCAAAACAATCGGCACATCACCCTGTCTACAATGCGGGGCCCAAGTTTAGACAAGCTCTCTAAAAATCGGCACATCACCCTGTCTACAACGGTGGGCCCAAGTTTAGACGAGCTCTCTAAACAATCGGCACATTACTCTGTCTACAATGGTGGGCCAAAGTTTAGACGAGCTCTCTAAACAATCGGCACATCACCCTGTCTACAATGGCGGGCCTAAGTTTAGACAAGCTCTCTAAACAATCGGCACATCACCCTGTCTACAACGGTGGGCCCAAGTTTAGACAAGCTCTCTAAACGATCGGCACACCACCCTGTCTACAATGGTGGGCCCAAGTTTAGACAAGCTCTATAAACAATCGGCACATCACCCTGTCTACAACGGTGGGCCCAAGTTTAGACAAGCTCTATAAACGATCAGAAAATCACCCTATCTATGACACGGGGCCCGAGGTCAGGGGATAAGCTTTATAGCACCAAACATCCCAAACGGTTAACTCCATATCTCTTCTCATATGAAAATACAGTAGCAGGGATGCCAGTTGGGGTCAGGAAAAATTCCTACATGGGGACTGAGGCCAGTCTATGTATCACCTAAAACGCACATGGTGTAGGGGAATTCCTATCACTCTCCTAACAGATCCTCGGGCATGGGCTGACAGTATAGGATATCTAGATATCTGCTATGAGAGTGGGTATATGTGTAGTTCTGCACTAAATGTGGTACTCTTCAAAGAAAATCATTTAAGAAAGATTACCACACACTGTCAGTTCTATATTCTGCAGAATACCTTTACAAGTTCATTAGCCATTCCTCTGATATTTTCATTTAGACTTTGTAATGCTTTAATAACTCCTAACTTTAAAATCACCTGACATATTTTAAGCCAATCAGATTTCAGGATTTAAGTTTGCCCTTATCCGTAGGAGCATTTCCCACAGGAATCCTACCATCCTACAGCTGTAGGTTGGAGCACTGGGATCCATAGGCTCTCTGACTGAGTGTGCTTGGGGTAGCAGAATTCAGAATTTTGAAAGATAACAGAACAAGTCTATCTATGATTTAGATATTAAGGAACCTCTTTGAGACTAAAATGAAAATCCTACATGTAGGCAAAATCCTACAAACTGGCATCCCTGCAGTAGAACCCCACCTAATGGACATGTAACGGACACCCCATGTGATCAGACACCTTTGCCCGGAACGGTTTCCTTTATTAGATGTTTATTTTAACCTAGCGTAAGCGGACACACCACCTAAGCAGACATTTTGGCCCAGAATTGAGGGTGTCCACTTATGCAGGGTTCTACTGTATCAGCAAAGCAAAATCAACCAATGTCTAACTCTTGTAAGAAACACTTACAGCCATCCTGTAGGATTTCACATCTGCTATTACATCTTAAGTAACACAGCAAAATGCATTTTGAATAAAAGTGCCAATTGACCGTTCTCTTGGTAAGGATTTGTTTCTTGAGTAATACGCTAACTAGATCTTGATTTGAATAAACCATTCTCATTTATCATTTTGCCCAGCAGTGAGCGATGTGCTCCATTCAACACTGTATCCGCTACGAGCAATGCTCACCATTCAACATTTCGCCCCGCTGCAAGCAATGCTCACCATTCAACATTTCGCCCCGCTGCAAGCAATGCTCACCATTCAACATTTTGCCCCGCTGCAAGCAATGCTCACCATTCAACATTTCGCCCCGCTGCAAGCAATGCTCACCATTCAACATTTCACCCCGTTGCAAGCAATGCTCACCACTCAACATTTTGCCCTGCTGCAAGCAATGCTCACCATTCAACATTTTGCCCTGTGACAAGCGATGCTCACCATTCGGCATTCTGCCCTGCTGCGATCGATAAGCCACATTCAGCATTTTGCTTTCTGTAAGCGACACACACCATTTGGCTTTCTGCCCTGCAGCAGGCACTGCGCTACGTACATATGGAATGTTTACTTTGCTTTTGGTTTAACATCATCATAATACCTGAACCATGACCTTTACCATACCATAATCTAATGATACAAAATACAAGCGTTTCGACTCTCAAGCTCATCAGGAACTAGTTAGATAAAGGAGGCAACAGGAAAAATCTGTTCTCCTCTGGAATATAATTTCCTGTCCAATGGACTTCCGGTATTATTCAGTGAATGGCAAGAGTAGTGAACGAGGCAAGTCAATACAGAGGATTCCTTCGATAAAAATATCAAGACCATAAAATGGGTAAATGCCTGTAAATGCTTTACCCTCATGTACACAGAAGGCCTCTCTTAAGCCCATAGCAATACAGTTCTCACCACAGTAAACTATGGGTAAACCCAGTGTTAGCATTAAAACAAGTCTCATCTTCCCAAAGCTAGGATAATACTGCTACGCATAAGTAGCTGACCCTCACAAGTGCACTTTGCGCTGACACCGCGAACCGGTGTTTCTTTGTGATGAGAAAATAGGTCAAATCTAATCTTCCCTTCCTGTCGCGACAACAGGTTGGGTTGAAGGCACACTTCACCTCCATCTTGTCGAGCCACGATATTATAACAAGTTATCATCAAGTCTACCACGACACCCCGACCCACCCACCGAGTGGCTGCGAGTAGTCATTGCACTCCGCTGGCACCCTGCTACAGAACCCTGGAGAAGCCTACCTCAGGGATGCAAGTCATGGTCAGCAAAGTAAAAAAATTTGAAATATAATCTAGAGGGGAAAATGACTGGGCAATGTGGGGAATGGTAGTAAAACATGCTGAGAGCTGTGGGATGTGTGTATTTAGATATTCTAAGGAGACTCACTCACTTTTCGAAAAAATCTAAAGGTCTGCGCTTGCTTGGGTGTTGCCGGAGTCTGGCACGCGCACATGGCCTGGAGCTCGTCTGGGATATTTTATAAATTTGGGGTATGGGTAATTTATGTGGATACTTGCTACCTGACTACTGCTAACAGTTACTCAGCCTGTGTCGGGGGAGTGGGCAGGTTGGTTTAACAGTGCGGTGTGTATCACAGTACGCGGCAGCTGGCTGAGAACAGGACGATGCAACCCGCTCCGAGTGTCACGCAGTCTCAGATGCTTCTGGTCCCTTTGCTCTACGCAGGTCTTTCCGTTGCTCACTTGTCAAAACCTGAGCAGTCTGTAAAAATAAAAAGGGAGCTGTGAGAGTCTGCGGGCAGGGCGGGGGCAGGGAGAGTGCTGGGCCAGCAGCGGTGAGAACCTCTACGCTAAGACGAGCAAGCCCGGTGCACCACACTCAGCGAGACACACACCATGCACGAAGAGTATACACCGCTCACTCATCACACACACATACACACGCATGTATCAGGGATGTCAGTTGGGATCAGAAAAAAAACTAATTCATGTGGAATTTACTGCCTCAGAGAGACTTTAAAGACATGGAAAGGTTGTCAGTGTCTACAGAGGTGTAGGACGAAGGGTCAATTTAAACCACTTTTATTGGTGTGAATAAGGCTCCATTAATATCATCTTTGTTTAACACTAGGGGGCGCGACAGTCTGAGCCTCTATGAATATTCATAAGCAGAGGGCTGGTGGTCCAAACAGTCATAGACTTCACAATGTACGATTTTAGTGTGATTTAGGGACCAGCGAACCTTGTGCCATTGTACAATGGCCGAGGCTGTGAGAGGTTCATCTCAGGGTAAGGAGATCAGAAAACTACAGCATTGAATTTTGTTTACATGGCTAGAAATAATTCATAGGAGATAAAGTATATCTAGGTATAAACCTACAAAAAAACACCATCAGGTTTCACTTTTTCTGCACACGAGAATCTCACTCTCATAGCATTTCAGTCTCCATGGACAGGTCTGGTTCTGTTCGTGTATATATGAGGGACCAACTCCAAGCAGATCCTGTTGAAATCGTGCCTTTTATATATGGTAGGTAACAAGTAAAATCAATCTTAAATACTGAAAAGGAAATAAATTTTAATGGGGAATTGGTAAACTGCCACCTCTGATACATATACGTACACACAGACATATTCACACATGAACATGTTGATACTATGGAGGAAACCCATGAAAGTTTAGGGTCAGAGCTTGTATCCCATCGAGTTTGAATCGCGTAGTAATTCACAAGGCGAAGCCGCGTGAATTATGTAGCGATTCAAACGAGATGGGATTGAGCTCTGCCCCTAAACTTGAATGGGTTTCTGAATTCATCTCACCCTTTACATTGACTAATCGGCTAACATTTGTGACATAATCCCCCATTGGATACTTTTCCTAAATATCTCATGGGCATTAGATACGAGTTCCCAATGTTAAGTCTATGGAGAAAAAATATCTGGGGTGAGATAAAAACACATATGCACTCACACAGAGACACCCGCACACTTAGCCATCAGTCCTTTCTCCACTATATTATCAAGACTAGCTGCTTCATCTAATTTAACACTAAATGCTGACAGCATTGCTGACTTTATATGACTGACAGTATTCTTAATCTACATGAGGTGCGGATATCAGTTAATGTTAAGACGCGAAGCCCGAAGACGAGTCGCGCTACACTTCTCTCTCGTCAGTCACACACTTTGAGAAACATCAGTAATCATCAAATTCATTGTGAACTTATCGTCCAGGATGAGGCAGTGGCATGCATGTTCTTGTAGGTTTAACGGACTGGCAACATCTTCACCATAGTGACTAGTCTACGGCTTCGCGAGCTCATCTTTAAATAAAACCTACATCAATGAGTCGGACTCACTCACTGAACAGCATCAAAACGCCAGTTCTTAACACCAGGCTTTTGTAAAACCACATCGTGATGCCTTCTACTGCAATCCTCTGATTCAAAAAAAAAATTGAAAAAATAAAAAATCTACTGAATTATGGGGATTTTTACGCAAAAGGGGAGCTGAGACTATGGTGTGTTTCTTACATGCATTCAACGAAACCGTAAGCACTTCTCTAACAATAGGCAACTACTCCTAAAAACCACACTTAATAAATAGCCTGCACTGAATCGCTAACTTGTATACAAAACATTGAACTTAACAAGCAAATACACAAAGGTGAGTTCTGGAGAGAGTGAGAGAGTATATAATATACGCGCCTCTCTGCTGAAGGTTATCATTGTGTTTTCAAGTTCTGCTGAGAAAAATGGGGTTAGGAAAACGTTTCTAGATGTGTGGAAGAACTGCCCACATGAAAACCATGCCCAGAGTCCACAGTAAGAGACCAGGGATGCTTACCCTCTGTCCCTGAGTCGGGATGGAGGTGGGTACAAGGTCCACGGCTGGGCTCGGGTGTCGCGCTGCCAACTAAAGACTCTTCACCACAGAGGAGGAAGAAGCGCTCTCGTCTGCTTTAACCGTAACAAATCGAAAAGAAAAACAAAGACGTGGCCACAAGGCAGCCCTTTAAATGGGAGAAAGGGCCGGAGAAGCCGGTGAGGGGGTAACGGGGTGGTGGCAGGTCAGCGCGCTACAAGCAGTGGTTCACGGGTACGCGGGCTCTCCGAAAACTCCCAACAGTCTCTCAAGTAGTCTGCACTTCAAGTTGGAAAGTCTGCCAATCTACAGAAAATCCTGTCATTTGTGTTTAAACCTTTGACATTTTACAGAAAATCCTGTCATTTGTGTCTTAGACTGCCATTTTACAGAACATCTTATTGTTCATGTTTAAACCTCTGCCATTCTACAGAAAATCCTGCCGTTTGTGTTTTGAACTCTGCCATTTTTTTTTTTACAGAAAGCTGTGTTATTTGTGTCCTAGGCTCTGCCATTTTACATAAAATCCTGTTATTTATATTTAGACCTTTGACATTTTACAGAAAATCCTGTCATTTGTGTCTTAAACTGCCATTTTATAGAAAATCATATTATTTGTGTCTTAGACTCTGCCTTTCTACAAAACTTCCTGTTATTCATGTTTAAACCTTACACATTTTACATAAAATCCTTTTATCTATGTCTTAAAATCTGCAATACTACATGAAATCCTCTTATCTATGTCAAAACCTCTGCAATTTTACAAAGGCATGAAAGTCAGGACTGAGGAAAATCAGAAATTTAAAACCCTTATTGAAATAAAGATTTATAACATTATTCCCAAATAGAATGGCTCTGAATCAGTATATATTCTATTTATGTCATCGGTTGTGATTGGAAGTGTTTCTGCCTTGTATCCTTAACTCGATATAAATTCTAACATTGCGAGTGTTGCCGATGTATATGAAATGTCGGAATTCAACCATTAGTCAGAAAACATCCCTGTTTACAGGAAATCCTATTATTTGCGTCTAAACCTCTACCATTTTACAGAAAATCCTGTTATTTGTGTTTAAATTATGCAAACACTATTATCTATATCTTAAAATCTGTCATTCATATCGAAAACTCTGCCATTTTAAAGACAATTCTGTTCTTAATATTTCAAACTCCCGTCATTTTATTGAAATTTTGTTATTTAAGTCGAAACTCAATCTGCCAGCAGCGAATACCTCTATACACGATTAGAAAGTAATATTCACATGGGTCGAAGAGAAACAGCGCAACAAAACAATTAGTACAAATCCTTCAAGAGCTTTTTAAAATTGATTATGTGGTAGATTCTTTGCGCAAAAATATTTTTGAAACTACATTTGATTGGAATGAATGAGCTACCAACGAAAAAGGTAGAAAGTTTAGAAGCGCAAAACTTGGGTGTAACGAGAGGAAACTGAAGCTAGATATGTTGTTAGTCGTGGCTGACGGGAAGGCAGTAACAAATGTGAATAACTATTTCTAAAGACGAGGAGGTGGGAGGTAGAGACCTCAACGACACAGCAAAAAGGAAGAAAATACGAAAAATCCAGTTATAATGATGCGAACGAAAGACTCCGTACTTTTGGCAGCGGCGAGAGGAGTTCGATATGCGAGCATGTTGATTGCTTCTCTATGTTTCAAAATCTATTACTTATTTGCATTGTGCTATTCACCTTTTATTTGATTTTAATTCTAACAGTATTGCGCTATAAGCTACACTGTGTACCTACTACTAGTCGATATTCTGTGTTTTTTTCCTGTTATATCAGGAGAGACAGATCACCACTTTTATATTCCACTTCACCATCTAACATTTTCTTTACGGTTGCAGATGAAAAGCGAGACAAACTTCTACTGTTTTTAATTACTCAAACAAAACTAAGTGCACTGGGAACAGAACTCCCATTTGCCTGGCTTACGATTGGTGATAGAGATAAGTTGCGGCTGGATTAGTGATACGGAGAGGTGGGGAGGATTGAGAAGAGGGCAGACTTACGGGTGGTCGCGGTCTGTGTGTGTTCACAGCATGCACGTTGAGCGGGATCTCCTCGAGGAGACAGCCGTAGGCGACAGGAGTGAGCTTGATGAGCGTGTGTAGAGGGATGCGTAGGTACGGCAGCTGATCTGTAAACAAACAGTACGACACGCTGTGAGATTTCGGGGGATGCTGTTACTATTGTATGTGAATAGTAAATTAAATGAATGACTCCAAGACTTTGTCCCGTTACAAGTTTTATTGCCGGTGTTACTGCAATGCGCTACACTGACCGGACTGACTAGAATACAACGAGATCCAGGTTATATGCCAGCTCTGTGTTTAGTGCGTGGGGGTGACCCTGTTGATCGTAACCAAGGGTCGCCTCCAGCGGCCTATTACCTAGAGCCAGCATTATCAATTAGGCCAGGGGACGGAACCTGTATGTTTCAAATACAGATAATTTGGAATAAAACAATATGTAGGTATGGCAGCTGATCTGTAAACAAACAATACCACACACTGAGATTTAGGGGGATGTGTAGGTATGGCAGCTGAACTGTAAACAAATAGTATGACACAATGTTGCACATTTTATTAATATGGATATTTATCGCACCCCTGGTATTTTTGTCCCACAGGCTTAACATGGGGAACTTGTTCTCCATGCTCCTACAAGTATTGCAGTCCGTTCTCCATGGTCTATATCCTGTGCAACATCCTTTCTACTAGTGTGTTCAGGGGTGAGATAAATACAGACAGCAACTCATTTTGGTCAAAGGTGTTGTTTTCCGACTATTTTGAACGATACATGATATTCTCTAAACTTTTGGGGAATAACAAATGACCAAAACTTGTTGGTTTCTTCTTTAATCTGCAACCGGCTTAGGAAGGTTAATAATTCTAGTTCTCCGCAAAACCAAACCTTCACCAAACCAAATCATTCACCATGTGTCCTTTTAGATCAGTATACACCTGAAGTTCAGAGAGCATTACACCACCCTCACTCCATACTCTTATATTTCAATATCTTCTTAAACATTGTCACTTAAGCACAGAAGGACGAGAGCTTCTGTGTAGTATCATATCCTGTCACCAGGGACCTGTTTCACTAGTTTCGTGACATTTATCCTACCCCTAATATAAAATACCATAGGCTTAACATTGAGTTTCTGTATGCCACGCTGACTGGCAAACGGAGTTTTATATGCCACTAGTGCCATACAGAATTGTTATCACGTAATATTCCAAAATCGAGGAGACGGGATAGGATAAAATCAAAACCTGAATCGTTTTAATCTTGGCCACCGTATGCGACTCCTGAAGTTTTGGCTCCGGACTTCACTCGGCTTCGCCTCATGAAGTCACTTTGCCAAACTCCAGTCGTGGCATACGGTGGCCAAGATTAAAACTCATCCAGTTTTACACTAGTCTGTGACACCATACAGACATTGGGGTTGTCTAGTTTCGTGACAACCCAAGTAGCTGCCCTTAGGAAAAGACAGACCCCAAACATATCAATTTAGACAAATCTACACATCATGGACCTGTTTCACTAGTTTCGTGACAAAATTTTAGACAGACATGAAAAGCGGCACAAACAGTGCAACAAGAACGGACAAAACAAAGTCTAATGTCTAATTTTTATGGAACCAGACATACCATCTACACATATAAAGAAAATAGTGAAACAGGTCCCTGGTGTCTCCACTCATATGACTGGTTCATTCACCTGTCACCAGGTGTCTCTCCACACAGGACTGGTTCATTCTTCTGCCACCAGGTGTCTCTACACAAATGACTGGTTCACTGACCTGTCACCAGGTGTCTCTACACACATGACTGGTTCATTCCTCTGTCACCAGGTGTCTCCACACACATGACTGGTTCATTCCCCTGTCACCAGGTGTCTCCACACACGACTGGTTCATTCACCTGTCACCAGGTGTCTCTACACACATGACTGGTTCATTCATCTGTCACCAGGTGTCTCTACACACATGACTGGTTCATTCATCTGTCACCAGGTGTCTCTCCACACACGACTGGTTCATTCATCTGTCACCAGGTGTCTACACAAATGACTGGTTCATTCCTCTGTCACCAGGTGTCTCTCCACACGACTGGTTCATTAATCTGTCACCAGGTGTCTCTACACACATGACTGGTTCATTCATCTGTCACCTGGTGTCTCTACTCACACGACTGGTTCATTCACCTGTCACCAGGTGTCTCTACACACATGACTGGTTCATTCATCTGCCACCAGGTGTCTCTACACACGACTGGTTCACTGACCTGTCACCAGGTGTCTCTCCACACAGGACTGGTTCATTTATCTGTCACCAGGTGTCTACACAAATGACTGGTTCATTCCTCTGTCACCAGGTGTCTCTACACACGACTGGTTCATTCATCTGTCACCAGGTGTCTCTACTCACAGGACTGGTTCATTCATCTGTCACCAGGTGTCTCTACACAAATGATTGGTTCATTCCTCTGTCACCAGGTGTCTCTACACACGACTGGTTCACTGACCTGTCACCAGGTGTCTCTACACACATGACTGGTTCATTCATCTGTCACCAGGTGTCTACACAAATGACTGGTTCATTCCTCTGTCACCAGGTGTCTCTACACACGACTGGTTCATTCATCTGTCACCAGGTGTCTCTACTCACAGGACTGGTTCATTCATCTGTCACCAAGTATTGTGCAGACTTACCAGAGTCTCTGTCGGTGAAGTAAGCGAGCAGACAGCGCGCAACGGCCTGGTGACACACGACCATCACGCTCTCCTGCCGCTCCAGCTCCTGCAGCGAAAAGTACAATATTTTATCTCAGCAATGATTAAAATGAGAAAGAAAAGAAATGCTATTCCTTCATTATATGTTCAATTATAAAGCCCATTATTCATAGAACATGGATGTAAGTTGGGGTCATAATAGTGCAAAGTGGAAGATTGCGCAAAACTTTGTTGTAAAATTTTGTATGAATAATAAAAAAGTGGAAAAAAATTTCATATGGAATTTACTGGCTTATATAGACTGCGAAAATATGGTAAAAACATTGTTGTCGAAGGAATAGGGCTGGGTTGTGGATAGGTTAGAAACACTGTTTATCGGTGGGTATTAGGCTCAATTTATAGTATCTTTGCTTAACACAAGATATAAGATTTCTATATC
This sequence comes from Alentia gelatinosa, assembly GCA_950022655.1. Taxonomy (NCBI): domain Eukaryota; kingdom Metazoa; phylum Annelida; class Polychaeta; order Phyllodocida; family Polynoidae; genus Alentia; species Alentia gelatinosa. Next base: position 121,257,171 of record OX465581.1, on the reverse strand, counting down.
AAAACTGGAAATAAAAACTTCCATGGAAAAGTAGAAGTTGGTTGGTTTGATTTAACATCCAGTAAACCATTGTAGATAGAAATCTCACCCCTACACATTTACCGAGGTGAGAATTATTTTACTTCCCACACCACATAGACATGGTATCTACCATCACTGCTGGAGATGAAGGAAAAGAGTGGCTGCAGTGGGTCTAGAACCCACAACCTTAAGATTACAGGTCCAGTGCCTTAATCACTGAGCTAACTCCCCATCCCCTGGAAACGAGGAAAAGTGATGGAAGGTAGATTCTTACCATTATCACAGGTTCAAGGCGCGCGACGAGGTCCTGGTAGGACTGAAATACAGGGCGACATACATGTAAGACTGGTTGTCTGTACAAGCATTATCAGATAAATCTATATAAATACAACATGTAAACTATCAACAGAAATATCTGTCCTTTCTAGTGGAAATCAATACTGTGATGTAATGTGATAAAGTATTCGATTCTATGTATTCTACCAGCACAACCTCAATCAACAGCCAATATTTCACAGAGGAAAGATTGTATAGTATTATATACCTGTGCAAAAACTTCCATGGAATACTGTGATATGTTTTCAATAATTCGATTGTATAGTCCTGTGGGGATCATTGACTCAATTATTTAGGAGGGTGCCCCATGTCGAAAAAATGTGTTCAATGAAATACTACCCACTGCTGGGCATTACATATAAACAATGATTGACCCCACAGTCAGGCTGTAAATCGCTGACTTGAACCTCTCAACAGTATTTTTTCCCCATGATTTTCAGGTAAATAATAATAAGGAAACATAGATACTGAACCCAGTGTGATGGCCTCTCAAGGTCCTTCGTCACAGAACTACGGTCCTTTGCCTACGGTGTCGGGGTGAAATTACAAGATGAAAAACCTTGAACAGCCATCACTACAGGCTTACTAACTGTGTTTTCTTACATTACTGCAAAGAGTTAATTGGGATAAGCTACAAGCTAACCTGAATGCCCAGACTATGGTTGAGTGACCTGAACAGGTCTTGTCTGGCTACTCTACCTCCCCTCTGGAGTTTGTTTTGTTTGCTTGGGTAGTTTAACATCCAATATGTTCCATTAGACTTACTTACTCACCCCTACATATTTACCGAGGTGAGAGTTCCTTTACTTCCCACACCACATAGACATGGTATGAGAAGATTGGCCTTCGATATAGCAGTAAATCTATCACTGCTAGGGATAAAGGAGAAAGGTGGCTACGCACTACGCCACATAGACATGGTATGAGAAGATTGGCCTTTGATATAGCAGTAAATCTACCACTGCTGGGGTGTAGGAGAAAAGTGGCTGCAGTGGGACTCAAATCAACAAAGTCCAGTGCTCTTTACCACTGAGCTAACTCCTCATCCTGGTCCCTTTCGTTATGCTTGCATGCAAGCATATCCGGTCTGCACCATGCGGAGGCGAGGCGACCAGGAGGGTGAACAGATTGGTAATTGCTGTCCACCCCAGCAGGAAGTAGTATTTGATATGAATAGGACTTGTTCGGTTACTTTACCTCCCCTCTAGAGTAAGGGAAGTGATATTTGTATATGAATAGGTCTTGTTCGGTAACTGCCACAAAATATGAATTCAAAAAGATCACCATGGAAAAGCATCTGCTAACTATCATTTCATTATTCTCCTTATTGTTATTATTCCATACTTTTGATAACTTTCTATTCGTCTAATCTAATTGAAGCGTAATGAACACTTTGTGGAAGGTCTTTCCTATGGAAAGAACTGAGTTTTGTGAAATAAATAAATAAAATATACCTCTCCTCCAGAGTAGCGGAAGTGATATTTGTTGGTGTCACGTTGAGCAAACTCATCAGGAAACTTCTCTTGAATCTCTTCGTAGGTCATGCCTTCACAGACACCCTGCAAATCAACAGAAAAGTTACGACAGCATTAAAACTTGTTTGTTTGGTTTGATTTAACGTCCAGTCAACCATTATCGGTCCTTACCAGACTTTCTCAAGGTTCTTTTACACCACGGGGTGGTGTTCGAATCTATGTGATGAATTCAGGTAGAAATCTTACCCCTACACATTTACTGAGGTGAGAGTTCTTTTACTTCCCACACCAAGCCTTAAAACAATAAATAACCCATAATCTGAAAACAAAGCAGAATGAAATTACAAAACCATATGGGTTTTACTATGTAAAATCCAATTTTCTGAAATTTGTACCAGTCGTTTGACAGTAGCATTTTCCATATTTATCTCATTGTACTTTCTCTGAATGTGTTACAAGCTTTTCAGTTGAGCTACAGCATCTTGTTACATTTTCTTCTTGACTTTTTTGTATTCATCAATGTTTCAATGATTAACTACTGCAGATATTTTGAAGGTTTCCTTCTACTTACGGCGTCAATCTCATTGAGCGCTTTCCAGTGCTCCTTCGGGGCGTCGACGCCGGCGGCGGTCTGGATGGTGCGCTTCATGAGGCTCGTCCACACTCTCAGGTCCGGGATGTCCTCGTCCTCCACAAACTTGGCCAGTTTGTTGGCGAACTGTGAAATACACCGGTTACATCAGTATCACACCACAAACAACAGTCACAGTTATAAAACATTGTCTCAGGTTGAGGATTTTTGTTTGTTTTGTTTGCATAGTTTTAAGTCCAATTTGTTCAATTAGACTTACTTTGGGATGGACTGAATCTATGAGAGGAATGTAGGTAGAAATCTCACCCCTACACATTTACTGAGGTGAGCAGTAAATCTACCACTGCTGGGGGTGAAGGAGAAAAGTGGCTGAAACTTGGTCAGTTTGTTGGCGAACTGTGAAATACACAAGTCTCATCAGTATCACATGAATATCAATCGAAATCATTTTTGTTTTATACTAGGAAAAATAATTTCATATATTTGAAAACAAAGATTTCCTTGGAAAAGTGGAAAAACATATATCAGTGTAGCAGTTGCCGGCTCTGGCCTCCTAACCCACCTGCGAAAAGATTGTACCTATTTTGGCGATGTGTAATGCTACCCTATGAGAGTTACGTAGGTCGGACCAGAATGTTTTTGGTATATAAATATATGGCTATGATGACTATATGGCTTAGTCACACAAAACCAGACACGTCAACTTGAATAAACAAGGATGTATACTGCCTACAGTTCTTAGTGATCCGACCTTGACAACGGAATGCCAAGTAAAGCCGAGGGAAGTTATCTATATGCCGAAGCACATAGACTTGTTCAACCACCGAGAGGGTTTGGAAAAACTGACTACAGTAAAACCCCGCTTCTGGGACACCTCCCTACCTCACTTTTCGGAACAGAAATATTTATTTAATTCATTTTAACCCTGCGTAAGGGGACACTTTGCTCGGAATGGAGGGTAAACCCTTAAGCGGAGTTTTACTGTACCTTTATGAGGCTCCAAGACATTCACTCTTTACAGAGAGAACACACAGAGAAGACCTGACGACCTGCTGCAGACTCTTGCCTTTTATACAAGCCAAGTTACCTGATAAAAACAGGCTGATTTTATGTCAAAAATACTTGGTAAAATTGTTAAAAAATATCATCCCTCTTTTTTTGTTGTATGTCAAAACTATGCAGTATAAGAGTCTTGTTTGTTTGTTTGTTTAGTTTAACCTGCAATTGGTTCAATTAGACTTACTTTGGTTAACTTTACTACAAATTTACATATCCTGTTGGAATAACAAGGTATGCTGCCTGGTTGGCTTTGTTTGTTTGGGTAGTTTAACGTCCACTTTGTTCAAATAGACTTACTGTTCTTGATTATATCTTATCGAAAATCTTACATTCCCTTAAGGAAGTTCCTCTTAGGAAGTCAAGAATTTCATTCTTGCCAATGTTATGGAAAACACTGTGCATTCCTGTTGCATTCTTTAGGAATTTTTTCCTGCTCTTGATATTTTTGATAATTACACTGAATATTTGTTTACATACAGTTACAGTAACACTTTTTGCGTATAGATGTGTTTAAGATGAGTTTTGTTTGTTTTGGTAGTTTAACGTCCAATTTGTTCAATTAGACTTACTTTGGGTTTGATCGAATCTATGATATGAATGTAGGAGAAATCCCACCCCTACACATTTACCGAGGTGAGAGTTCTTTTACTTCTCACACCACATAGACATGGTATGAGAAGGATTGGCCTTTGATATAGCAGTAAATCTACCACTGCTGGGGGGTGAAGGAGAAAAGTGGCTGCAGTGGGACCCGAATCAACAAAGTCCTGTGCTCTTAACCACTGAGCTATCTCCCCACCCACCCCAGTCGCTTTAGTTATGCTTGCGTGCAAGCATATCCGGTCTGCACCACGAGGAGGCGAGGCGACCAAGAGGGTGAACAGATTGGTAATTTCTGTCCACCCCAGCAGAACTTAAGATGAGTACGGAGAATGGGTTTACCTGGATGCCTCGACTTGAGAGTTCCCCGTCACCTCCGATACGTCCCTGCAGGTTCATATTACTCTCTCCGTGCTGTCAACACAAATCAACGGCCAATTAGACTTAACATTGACAGCCCAAACTCAAAACAACATGTTAGACATTAGGCAATAAACACCCCAGAAAAAGTATTAAAACCAAAGTGGAGGTATCCAGCAGTAAATCTACCACTGCTGGGGTGAAGGAGAAAAGTGGTTGAAGAGAGAGAACCCTTCTCAACCGAATAATTAAAAAAAAAAAAAATCGAACCCAGTATGTGCCTGACATTAACAGAATCAGATGAATCGGTTGTGTTTTGGTCTCCCCGTGACTTAACGATGCTATTTTTATTCTCATACCAAGGTTAGACCCAACATTCACATAATCAGATAATTCTGGTGTGTCTTAGTCTAGCTGTAACATGAAAACGCTCTTTTTATATCGAACCAGGGTTAGGCCACTCAAAATAAACCAAACTTGTTTCTCATCACCGCGCGCATCAGAAAAAAACGATTTTAGAAGATTTTTTTTTTCTTTTTCTTTTTAAATAGATGAATCTTGATAGAAATTATAAAAGGTATGTGTATTTAGTATCAAATTAAAGCTCCTGATGTCAGGGATGCATTAAATGTATAGCCAGTAAAAATCTGGAAACCCCGCTTAAGCAGACAACCCGCATAAGCAGCCACTTTGGCCCGGATCGGAGTGTGTCCGCTTATGCGGGGTTTTACTGTATGTCTGCCATCTTTGATATAGCAAAACAAAAAAAAAGCGCCCTCGTCAAATTTTTCATGGCTTGGTGATGAGAAACAAGTTTGTTTTTTTAGTGGCCTTAAACACTACATTCACAGAATCAGATAAAGCTGGTGTGTCTAAATCTACCTGTGATTTGACAGATGTCTATTTATTCACATACCAGGGTTAGACCCAACATTTAATTATAAATCTGTTGTGTCTACGTCTGCCCATGACTTGACAACACTCTATTTATTCACACATCAGGGTTAGACCCGACATTCAATTATAAACCGGGTGTTCTTAGTCTACCAGTAACTTGACAGCACTCTATCAATACAGATACCAGAGTCAGACCCTACAATAACCAAAACAGATAAAAATGGTGTCAATGCTCTATTTATTCGGGGTTGGGCCCAGTTTGGCAACCAACCCCTGATACGATACAGGGGTTGGTCGGGTTCAAGGCATGTTGGAAAAGTTGCCTTGAAAATTAAAACCTATGTCATTTTCCTGAAAATTTAATATGATGAGCTGAAAGTATTGTAAAACACATACCTAAATTAAAATTCTGGGGTCACCGTGCTAGATTTCAAGTTAGAGATTCATTGTTTCAGTTTTAAAAACCATAGGTCACCGTCCTTATTTTAGAGAAAACCATATTTTTCAGTACATTTCCTATATGATACAGTTAAATGTAAATTGGCTTGATTTACCTATTAGGATTGGATAAACTGGACAAAACGTTATATTTGCTCATTTGGAAGTAGAATAAATCCCAAGGAACCATTTTGGCCTAATAATTGAACAAATTTCAAAATCACCAGGTGGCGCCACCGTGAATTGTCCGATATGCCTTTAAATCCCACACGGGATAACTCGGGGTGTGCCTCAAACCAAATACTTTAGTTCTATGTATACTCTCAAAGCAGGCACACCGTATATTAAATATTCATAGCATAAAAATCGATATTATGGCACAGCCAAACGAGTGGAGTATTATCTATTTTACAATTCAAGTGTGGTTCTGGATTTATCTTACCCCTTTCTATGACATTAAATATCATCGCAACTTCAGAATAATCAGAATATACTTAGCAAATTCACTACGCCACGGCTGTGGCGTAGTATTGTAACTTTACCAGGGTGATCGTTGAGTATATTTTTCTAATGTTATTCCTATGGCTAAACTTGTAACAGGGGTGAGATAAACCAAGATTTATGTTTCTTATATTTTGAAAAAATACACAGGAAAGGAAATAAAAAAATGGAAAATTGGCTTCAGGGTTATCACATAACACACTTTCCAAGCAGTACAAAAGATCTGGTTGGAGAGTAACAAACTGGTCCCACTACTGGGTCAAGGCGGCCGCTTATTTAACCCGACCAGAGCTAAGTTTGTGTAGCTCTGGTTGCCAGTGTAGGTTGGGCCCCGCCTGAGGCTGAGCGACATAACAGAGGTTTTTTTTGTTGTTTTTTTATCAGTCTTATTAGGGTTAACGTTTTTACATGTATTCTGTAGAGTGAGGTCAGTATGTGGAGCGATATCCTGTGAACGAACAAACCTCAGAGTGTGAGTGAATATAAACACTATTAACTGGTTTGAGATACAAGTGGGGTTGCAGGACGTTAGGGCCCATCACCTTAAAGTGGGGACGTTAGGGCCCACCCTACACCGGGGGTGTGAAAGCCTCAGTCGCGCATCAAGCGCACCGCGATGCCGCGGTCACACCTGTGGTGCCGGGAGGGAGATGTGGCATAAATAGACGTTAGGGCCCACCTAATTTTGCATAATTAGTTTTAAATCAACCCGTTTTAAATCTTCCCTACTCAAGCATCTCAACTGTGAATAAATACTATATTTAGTAGTAAGTATAAGTAAGTAACCCTTATCCTAACCCTAACCCTATCCCTAACCCTATACCTAATCCTTATCCTAACCCTAACCCTAACCCTAACCCTATCCCTAATCCTATCCCTATCCCTAACCCTAAGTGGGAATCGGGCGTAAGTGACCTGTTATCACACTTAATCCTACCCCTAATATAAAATCCCATAGGCTTAACATTGGGTTTCCGTATGCCACGCTGACTGGCATACAGAGTTTTATAAGCCACTAGTGGCATACAGCATTGTTATCACGTAATATTCCAAAATAGAGGAGATAGGGTAGGATAAAATCAAAACCTGATTCGTTTTAATCTCGGCCACCGCATTCCACTCCTGAAGTTTTGGCTCCGGACTTCACTCGGCTTCGCCTCATGAAGTCAATTTGCCAAACTCCAGTCGTAGAATACGGTGGCCAAGATTAAACCTCATCCAGTTTTACGATAGTATTATCAGAGATTGGGCACTGATCTAACACCACACTCTTATCTGAGATGAAGTCACTCAGTATCAGACGGTTATCACTTACATGACAACACACAATGCCACACTTAGTCTACATGACTACAATAGAGATCCTGTGTCTGTGACACTGAACACTGTAATAGTCCAGTCATAAATATTACAGCATTGTATGCCGATAAATGGCTGCTGATAAAGTGATTGCATCGTACGAGTGTTATCTGAACATGGAACAATTAACCCTTTCTGGCAGGGCAATGCCATAAGGCATTCCCCTGGCCATGGCAGGACAATGCCATATGGCATTCCCCTGGCCAGGGCCGGACAATGCCATATGGCATTCCCGTATGGAATGGATGAACCACTCTGTATTTGTTCCTTTGTAACTTTTTGAAAAATTATTGCAGAATCATACAAATTATATGAGATGTTATGCTAAATGTTGCCAGTAGGTCTTTAAAATATCAGAAAGTTCTGATAAAAAATACAGATTTACTGGAAATTTTAAATTTTAAATTTCTTTTAGTAATATTGACTACAAAAGCGGGCCTTACAAAGGCCACCTTTGGTTCTGGTGCCTGCTATAGCATGGGTACATGGTGAATGATGTGTGGCTCTTGAAGGGTTAACAGAGATGCCACTAAAGCCCTGTCTCCACTGTGCGATTCTAGGTACATAGGTACGTCCAGTCTCAGACTGGGCGTACCTCCAGGATCGCAAATCGGCAAAAAGGCATAGTGGAGACAGCAAGTTTCCCTCCAGTCTGAGACTGGGCGTACCGGTACATCCAGTCTCAGACTGGAGGTACCGCATGTACCCCGGATCGCAAGCGTTTTTAAATATCAAGCATGTAGGGTGCAGCGGGGTAGTTCACACACAGAATCAATGTTACCCTGCGATCCGAGGTACATGCGACACGCCAAGCCGGTAGCTCCAGTCTGAGACTGGAGGTACCGGATCGCAAGTCGCCCCAGTCGCACAGTGGAGACAGGCCTTTAGGTGTAGAAAAAAACCCGGAAAATATCTGAATCCTGATTATATCTGCGATTTATCTCTAACATGATCAAGACCTAGCACAATAGCAAAGCCCGGAAAACTGTCATCTCTGTATTAAGTCTACACAAGTCTGCCAAATGAATACATCGAAAACGGATTGGATAAATTCCTCAGATGAGAGAACATCTGATTGATGTCTTATAGGACTTGTACCTGAATTGAACCCCATACCTCATACAGTCACAGATATTACATAGTGTTCATATTCTAGTACTAACAAACGACCCTTGTCAAGTAGAGTGATGGTCATTTATATGTGTATGTAAAGATGTGGCGGCTTCGTGACTATCGCGCCAGTGACCGTCCCAGCTGCTGGGCACGCAGTCCATGGCCTGCTTAGGTTAATTACTTTCACATGAGTTAGACCTCTATTGACTATTTGTGATCACATGTTGTGTAGTACTAACGTCCTACCCTTATCAAGTGAAGTGACGGTTAGTTATATGTGTTTATAGTCTAGTATAACCTACCCTCATCATGTAAAGTGACGGTTAGTTATATGTGTTCATATTCTAGTATAAGCTACCCTCGTCACGTTGAGTGACGGTTAGTTATATGTGTTTATAGTCTAGTATAAGCTACCCTCGTCACGTTGAGTGACGGTTGGTTATATGTGTTTATAGTCTAGTATAACCTACCCTCGTCATGTTGAGTGACGGTTAGTTATTTGTGTTCATATTCTAGAACAACCTACCCTCATTATATAAAGTGACGGTTAGTTATATGTGTTTATAGTCTAGTATAAGCTACCTTCGTCACGTTGAGTGATGGTTAGTTATATGTGTTTATAGTCTAGTATAACCTACCCTCATCATATAAAGTGACGGTTATTTATATGTGTTTATAGTCTAGTATAATCTACCCTCATCATATAAAGTGACGGTTATTTATATGTGTTTATAGTCTAGTATAACCTACCCTCATCATGTAAAGTGACGGTTATTTATATGTGTTTATAGTCTAGTATAACCTACCCTCGTCACGTTGAGTGACGGTTAGTTTTATGTGTTTATAGTCTAGTATAACCTACCCTCGTCACGTTGAGTGACGGTTATTTATATGTGTTTATAGTCTAGTATAACCTACCCTCGTCACATTGAGTGACGGTTAGTTATATGTGTTTATAGTCTAGTATAACGTACCCTAGTCAGGTAAAGTGACGGTTAGGTATGTGGGTTCATATTCTAGTATAACCTACCCTCGCCAAGTAAAGTGACAGTTATTTATATGTGTTCATAATCCAGTATAACCTACCCTAGTCAAGTGAAGTGACGGTTAGTTACATATGTTTATATTCTAGTATAACCTACCATTATCAAGTGAGGTGATGGTTAGTTAAATGTGTTGTTTTTTTCTTTTTTTTAAATAAATATTCATGAAAGCAATAGTATAAGACATTCTGCTGGCAGGCAGGTTTTGTGTGTCTTCTCTAGACCACAGATTACACAAACAGGTAGCTAACAACGCATTTCAAAAAGTATAGTACATGTGGTGATGGATGAGGAAGAGATGGGGGGGAAAAAAGAAGAAATTCTACTATAAACCTACCCTGGTCAAGTAAAGTGACGGTTATTTATATGTGTTCATATTCTAGTATAAAACTACCCTGGTGAAGTAAAGTGACGGTTAGTTATATGCGTTTATAGTCTAGTATAACCTACCCTCATCATGTAAAGTAACAGTTATTTATATGTGTTCATATTCTAGTATAAACCTACCCTGGTCAAGTAAAGTGACGGTTATTTATATGTGCTCATATTCTAGTATAAACCTACCCTGGTCAAGTAAAGTGACGGTTATTTATATGTGTTCATATTCTAGTATAAACCTACCCTGGTCAAGTAAAGTGACAGTTATTTATATGTGTTCATATTCTAGTATAAACCTACCCTCGTCAAGTAAAGTGACGGTTAGTTATATGTTTTTATAGTCTAGTATAAACCTACCCTCGTCAAGTAAAGTAACGGTTATTTATATGTGTTCATATTCTAGTATAACCTACCCTGGTCAAGTAAAGTGACAGTTATTTATATGTGTTCATATTCTAGTATAAACCTACCCTCGTCAAGTAAAGTGACGGTTATTTATATGTGCTCTTATTCTAGTATAAACCTACCCTGGTCAAGTAAAGTGACGGTTATTTATATGTGTTCATATTCTAGTATAAACCTACCCTGGTCAAGTAAAGTGACAGTTATTTATATGTGTTCATATTCTAGTATAAACCTACCCTCGTCAAGTAAAGTGACGGTTAGTTATATGTTTTTATAGTCTAGTATAAACCTACCCTCGTCAAGTAAAGTAACGGTTATTTATATGTGTTCATATTCTAGTATAACCTACCCTGGTCAAGTAAAGTGACAGTTATTTATATGTGTTCATATTCTAGTATAAACCTACCCTCGTCAAGTAAAGTGACGGTTATTTATATGTGTTCATAGTCTAGTATAAACCTACCCTGGTCAAGTAAAGTCACGGTTATTTATATGTGTTCATATTCTAGTATAAACCTACCCTGGTCAAGTAAAGTGACGGTTATTCATACATGTTCATATTCTAGTATAAACCTATCCTGGTCAAGTAAAGTGACGGTTATTTATATGTGTTCATATTCTAGTATAAACCTACCCTGGTCAAGTAAAGTGACGGTTAGTTATATGTTTTTATAGTCTAGTATAACCTACCCTCGTCAAGTATAGTAACGATTATTTATATGTGTTCATATTCTAGTATAACCTACCCTCGTCAAGTAAAGTAACGATTATTTATATGTGTTCATATTCTAGTATAACCTACCCTGGTCAAGTAAAGTGACGGTTATTTATATGTGTTCATATTCTAGTATAACCTACCCTGGTCAAGTAAAGTGACAGTTATTTATATGTGTTCATATTCTAGTATAACCTACCCTGGTCAAGTAAAGTGACGGTTATTTATATGTGTTCATATTCTAGTATAACCTACCCTGGTCAAGTAAAGTGACGGTTATTTATATGTGTTCATATTCTAGTATAACCTACCCTGGTCAAGTAGATGGTGCGGGGCAGGACGTGAATATTCATCAAGTAGTAGACAACACGACTCTGGACGTGACCTGTAATAGAAACCACAGTTATAAATACAACATGTGACCTGGATAAAGTCAGGGTCAAATATGCAACAGCAAATAGCATGGACAGTGTACCACTACAGTAAAGCCCCGCTTAGGAGGAAACCCTCCGTTCCGGGCAAAATTGCCCCCTTAACCCAATCAAGCCGGGTGATGCCTTGAGGCATCAACCAGGGCTGGCCGGGTGATGCCTTGAGTCATCATTTACAAAATATATGTTTTTTTTAAATAAAATTCAAAATAAAGGTTTAATAAATTTGAAATTTTTGGAGAATGTAGATATAACGTCATATTTGATTTTTCCGGGTGAAATGAAAAATAATGATAAGTATCACGTGTCATGTCACGTGATCAAAATTTTTTTCTCTCACAAAATGCCTATGTACCCGGCCTCTAGTGGCATACATTGGCACTAGTACCCGGTTCCATGACTGTAGCCCTGCCACAGGTACCCGGTGCGATAGGGTTAAGCAGGGTTAAAATAAACTAAATGAAAATTTCTGTACAGAACAAATTGGACCATTAAGCGAGGTGTCCCCTTAGGCGATGTGTCCCTGAAGCGGGGTTTTACTGTATATGGAGTCACGGTTAGTGTGCCTGAAGGAAATCTGTGTTGTTTTGGTCTGAGATATTCACTGTGTTTTAAGAACAAGGTAATATTTCCGATCGAAAACAACAATAAACAGATGTAATTCTGACACACTCACTATGTCTCATTATTATATACCTAGAAATAATTAAAAATGCCATTTTACAACAAGTCAAGTGGTGCGTAGTGCACAAACTATTAGTTTGCTTGATACAAGAAAAAAAACCCAAACAATTGCACATACTAATTATGAAAAACTATGGGAAATGACCAAGAATATGAATATGAAAAAGTGGATTTCCATGGGAAAATGAAAACTGACATCTCTGTAATATTCTCTTTCATCTATGATAACCCCTTTCAATAACTGTTAATCTAATTACGATATCGTATTTCAGACGTGGCAATAGAAATCTCTGTATTTGAAAAAAAATCTAATTTAGATATCAAATGGGTGACAATCGTCATTTCAAAGTCTTATAAGATTTATGATACATTTTATTCGGGTGAAAGTGAAAGAAGAATAACAAGTTTCTGTTGGTACCTTGGACTTTGTTGACGAGGAACTTGGAGCCCTGGTTGTGGATCTTGATGTAGGAGAGATCAGTGTCGTAGTCGTCGTCCAGCGGCTCGTAGAAGGCCTCGTAGTGGGCGATGCGCTTCTTGAAGTCCTCCACCGCCTCGTCCTTGTTGCGGTCTTTGTAGTCCGGGCTCGTTACCTTCACCTCCTGCAGGCATGCAGAGTAACATACGTCAGCTTTAACAAGTTAGCAAAGAGCTACTGCCTTAGAGATGTGGACTCATACATACCCAGTTACATACATCAGCTTTAACAAGTTAGCAAAGAGCAAAAGCCTCAAGCGGTGATTCCACCGAGCACCCGAAACTTGCCGAAATGAAAATCGGAAAATTTCGTATAAGCATAGCTGGCGGTGGAAGCACACATTTTTTTCTGGTAATTTCGGACGTGTATAAGATTTATCGTGCGAAAATATTCACCATATAAGATATTCTTTAATACATTCCAAGGACTTCAGAAACTTTCCGATAAAGCTTCTAGTCTGGTGGAATCACCACTTTAGAAAAGTGGATACATACATACCTAGTTTCATACATCAGCTTTAACAAGTTAGCACAGAGCTACTGCCTTAGGGATGTGGCCTCATACATACCCAGTTACATACGTCAGCTTTAACAAGTTAGCAAAGAGCTACTGCCTTAGAGATGTGGCCTCATACATACCCAGTTACATACATCAGCTTTAACAAGTTAGCAAAGAGCTACTGCCTTAGAGATGTGGCCACATACATACCCAGTTACATACGTCAGCTTTAACAAGTTAGCAAAGAGCTACTGCCTTAGAGATGTGGACACATACATACCCAGTTACATACGTCAGCTTTAACAAGTTAGCAAAGAGCTACTGCCTTGGAGATGTGGCCACATACATACCCAGTTACATACGTCAGCTTTAACAAGTTAGCACAGAGCTACTGCCTTAGAGATGTGGACACATACATACCCAGTTACATACGTCAGCTTTAACAAATTAGCACAGAGTAACTGCCTTAGAGATGTGGACACATACATACCCAGTTACATACGTCAGCTTTAACAAGTAAAGAGCTGCAGCAAATGTTTGTTTGTTTGTTTGTTTGGGTGGTTTAACGTCCAATATGTTCTATTAGACTTGCTTTGGGTTTGACCGAATCTATGAGATGAATGTAGGTAGAAATCTCACCCCTTCACACTTACCAAGGTGAGAGTTCTTGTACTCCACACACACATGGATATAGCAGTAAATCTATCACTGCTGGTGATGAAGGAGAAAGGTGGCTGTACACCACACCACATAGACGGACTGGCCTTTGATATAGCAGTAAATCTATCACTGCTGGGGATGAAGGAGAAAGAAAACCAGCCAGCCATCCAGCCATCCAGCCATCCAGCCAGCCATCCAGCCAGCCATCCAGCCAGCCAGCCAGCCAGCCAGCCAGCATACACACAGCCAGCCAGCCAGCCAGCCAGCCAGCCAGCCAGCCAGCCAGCCAGCCAGCCAGCCAGCCAGCATACACACAGCCAGCCAGCCAGCCAGCCAGCCAGCCAGCCAGCCAGCCAGCATACACACAGCCAGCCAGCCAGCCAGCCAGCCAGCCAGCCAGCCAGCCAGCCAGCCAGCCAGCCAGCCAGCCAGCCAGCCAGCCAGCCAGCCAGCCAGCATACACACAGACAGCATACACACAGACAGCATACACACAGACAGCATACACACAGACAGCATACACACAGACACATATTGAGGTCATGTATGACTTACCATGATGTTGGCTTCTATGATCTTACTGTCCACGCAGACAGACTCCACGAAGAATGTCTTGTAGCAGTGCTGGACGGTGCAGTAGTCGTAGATGTACTGTCGCCGCTTCCGAGTTGTGTTCGTCGCGTCAAACACCTACACAAAACAGGCTACAGTCAGTTGTTCATGATTTCATATTAGTATTAGTAAAACATGGCTCCATTTTGAAACAAACCAAAAAAGCTTACTCTATTCAGTTCTCGTCATTGACCAAATTACAGGCTGCTTTATTAATGGGATACTTTAAAATGGCGAAATGTTTCCTTCTATTGATGTCAATTGAAAGGCTGTACCCCATACATCACAGTGTGACACATGGCCATAAATACGTACAACATGGGTGGGAGTGGTTGGTTGGTTTGATTTACCGTCCAGTTAACCATTATAGGTTCTTACCAGACTTTCTCAAGGTTCTTTTACACCACGAGGGTGGTGATCGAATCAATGTAATGAATTTAGGTAGAAATCTCACCCCTACACATTTATGGAGGTGAGAGTTCTTTTACTTCCCACACCATAGACAAGGTATGAGGAGGATTGGCCTGGGTGGGAGTGGGTGGTAGGCGTAGGAGATACGGCCACAGGTATAAATTGATATGAGGAGATATGAGTAGTGCTGCAATTAGTCTACCTGCACATATTTATATAACCTACTCATACAAAATTTCAGTGCCTGAACGGTGCCGTGTACCATACCAGCTTTAAAGACTGTGACAATATTTGATGAAGCTAATTAAATATCAGCGAAAACGTTGTGACAGAAATTGATGCCCCTGATTCACCGCCACATGTACCACTTGGTTTAAATATTGTGGGAATTCTTTCGTGAGAAAAATCGGGGCCCCGATTTTTCGTAAATCGGTCCCGATTTCTCCGAATTTTTTTTTTTTTTTTTTTTTTGTGATCTTCAAACATCTGAATTTGATGAAGATAACAAATATGAGCAAAAAAGTATGGAGTGTGAATACTTACTGCCACCTCGCCGCCTCCGTCGAGCCAGCGGCACACATCCTCCAGCGCGTTCTGGGCACACTTCTCACGGATGTCCATGGCCTCCTTGTTGTTCGGATTGAAGAATTCATGGTTCTTGTATTCCTGTGTGGCATTACGACGGTACTCCCCAACGTTAAACACTGTAAGAAACAATCAGATTTTAGTTGTAGGTGTATTTCTGTAAGAAACAATCAGATCTTAGTTGTAGGTGTATTTCTAAAAGAAACAATCAGATTTTGGTTATAGGTATATTTCTGATTGGCGTTATAGAATTTAAGGTTCTTGTAGTCTTGTGTGGCATTGCAGCAGTACTCTCCAACATTAAACACTGTAAGAAACAATCAGATCTTAGTTGTAGGTGTATCTTTGACGGGGGTTAAATAATTTGTTGATCTTGTATTCCTGTGTGGCATTGCCATGGTACTACATGATGTTAACACTGTAAGAAACAATCAGCATTTTAGTTCTACGTGTATTTCTGATTGGTGTTGAAGAATTCATTGTTTTCGTATTCTTGTGTGGTATTGCGATAGTACTCCCTGATGTTAAACACCACCCGAAACCATCAACATTTTATTTGTAGTGTAGTTCTGATTGTGGTTAAAAACTTGATGGGGGTTGTATTCTAGTGTTGCGCTGCTGCCAATGTTAAACACTGCGAGAAACAATCTGCATTTATTTGTAGGTGTATTTCTGATTGGGATTGAGGAATTTATGGGTTTTTTAGTTGTTTTTTTTCTTGTTTCTTGTGTGGTATTGCGGTGATACTCTCACATGTTAAACACTGAGAAACAATCAGATTTTAGTCATATACATATTCCTGCTCATATCCAGTGACTGGCTTCTCCTGTCGACTCCTCTATTTGACATCAGGTCCACTCCAGGCTGGTGACCTGAGAGGGTCGTGGTTCTACTCCGATAATCTGCCTCCTGCAGACCTGCCACACTCAGGTCAATAAAACGTCAAATCAGTTTCCTCACCTAGGAGAGTGGAGTACAATTTATTCCTATGAGCGAACAACCTATGATTACCTAATGCTGCTGGGGGTGGAATAACTTTTGTTTCCTGCCCAGGTTGACGTTTACTGACCAGGTTAACAGTTCTGGGAGGTTTAGACCAATCAGATCGTCTCTTACATAATTTTATGAAAAGCATAGTGGGGAGTGCTCTTTACAACTGAGCCAACTCCCTACCGCGGTTGCTTTTGTTATGCTTGCGTGCAAGCATATCCGGTCTGCACCACGAGGAGGCGAGGCAACCAAGCGGGTGAACAGATTGGTAATTGCTGTCCACCCCAGCAGACCGGTTTCTTAGAATTTTCTTTTTAAGCTCATTTATCTTTCCTATTTTCTAAATACATGTCAACAACTATTTAACCATGTAAGGCACTCTTGGTAAAGCTACAATTGGTGAGTTTTAAAGTTAAAGGGAGAGCAGTTTGGGTGTGGGCGGAGTTCTCTAAATTGGTATAAGTTATAGATACAAGGCAGGGACACTTCTACACACAACCGATGCTACCTTGAATATGACGAAAACATGTCAGAACCAAACCGTTGCTATGCGATCTCCCAGGGAACATTGTTGATAGAACAATGAGGCATAACAACCACCCATCGCGACAGTGACATCACACTAGTGTGGCCGTTCTCCCAGCATAGTCTAGGTGGGAAAACGGTAGGAACCCAGCAGGTTTTGGGTTCAAGGCTCTGTCAAACTGACAAAGGGGGGGGGGGGGGGGGGCTCCAAGGTTTCATCCGGATTGGACCCTTCAGGCATCTTAAAGTTAGGCTGTATCAAGGCATGTGATATTATCACACTTTGAGGGCCACAAACTTTATGTGGGCCCATGGCAACTTTATTAAAGTTATAAAATTGTCAAAAGGGAGTGTAGCACTGACAGGCAAAAGAAGAGACTGTTCCCTGTCAGGGAAGAAGGGTTATGAGTCTCCGAGGCGGAAAGCCCGGGGGGACTGGTGCGGGTTGAGTCAAAAACCGGTAACATAAAAAAAAAACGGTAACAAAAAAAACCAAATAAACAACATACTAATTTGGTATAAGAGGAGGGCAGCTCTGTGTACACATCTTTATACCACACTCAGATATGTCAGATATGAGGTGATGATAGCTCAGGGCGAGTGATGAACGTTTATCTGGAGAACTTTATTGTGTCAACCATCCCTGGGCAGAAAATGAGCAGCCATCACCGTCAGAACTACAGACGACGTCCTGTGTGTATAATTACCACAGCTACTTCCCAGAGCTACTTACCCCAGTTACTTTACGGGAATTGAAGTTCTAACCAGCAGAGGGGCACTACTCTCCGTGCCCTGGGGTTAACAGGGTTCTGCAGGCGTTTAAGACCCTTCATACACCAAAATATAACATTTTGTGATAGTTCTTGTTTCAGTTGCGATTATGAACTGTAAATAGCTAACGTTATTATTATATACCTGTGTCCGAATGTCTATGAAATACTGCCCGCTGCTAGGGGTGCAGTAATAATAATGTTCGTGCACGCTGTGAAAGTGACTTAATAAGTCATTAAAATGGTGTTTTTTCATCGATTTAAGGTATATAATAATAAGCAAACGTCCTGACTGTAGACGAAATGGTTCTCGTTCTCGGTCAGTCGTCCATTTCATACTGCCTTCCGCCTATGGTGTCGGGCAGTATGATATCCACGACTGACCTCGAACAGGAACCGTTTCGTCCACAGTAAGGAGAAAAAAAAAAAAAGAAAAAAAAAAAAAAAAGGACGTTTCCTAATATTACTGTCTATGAAAGCCATATAGCCATAGTGGAAGACCATCCTTGTGATGATTTTTTTTGTAATAAACAAACAAAAGGGAGAAACCCTGACATGCGTAACCTATAAACCTGATAGGGGCCTCCAGTAGAGGCAGTCTTGTACCCTAGTTATGTCTCAGAAGCTGTCCGCCCTGTACCCCAGTCCCACCCACTGAGGACTCTCACGAGAACTGGGTTTTACTAACACGGTGACCTCAATTTTCATGTCATGAATGTGTTTCACAACACCCTGATTGTTTGTTTGTTTGGTTTGATTTTACGTCCAGTCAACCATTATAGGTCCTTTCCAGACTTTCTCAAGGTTCTTTTACACCACTAGGGTGGTGATCAAATCTATGTGATGAATTCCCACCCCTACACATTTACCGAGGTGAGAGTTCTTTTAGTTCCCACACCACATAGACATGGTATGAGAAGGATGGCCTTTGTTATAGCAGTAAATCTACCACTGCTGGGGGTGGGACTCGAACCCACAAAGTCCCTGAGATTGTTACAGGAGAACCCCACCTAACGGACACCCCGCGTAAGCGCCCACCCCGCGTTAACGGACATCTTTGCTGGGAACGGATCCCTCTAACAGATGTTTATTTAAACCCCGGTCACCCAGCGTAAGCAGACACTTTGACCCGGATCAAAGGTGTCCGCTTACGCGGAGTTCTACTGTATATTCAATCCTCAGGAAAATGACATGGGTTTTAATATTCAAGTCATGTTCTCCGATATGCCTTTGAGCTTTATCAAACAGATTTCGCTAAGTGTAGCATTGCATTAAAAACAGCCTAGCTTTCAAACTATTCCAACTATCAGCTGTTTTCAGTTCTGGATACGCTTCTTTAGATTCACACTGACATTAAACGTACAAGACAAGACCCATTGTGGCGAATGTTTACTGAACAAAATTAACTGAATTTAAGGAGCTAGTTCTACCAGACTGGATGTTCTGTTTGTTTGAGGTTTAACGGCCCAGGGTACCCTGAGGGTATATTGGAAGCATCAACGATTTAAGCTTTTCACTTTCGTAGACTTATTTTAGTCAATTCTTCTCAATGTCTTCAAATATTTTATAAACAATCAATGAGATTTGTCTCTTTGGTGATCAAATCTATGTAATGAATTAAGGTAGAAATCTCACCCCATCACATTTACCGAGGTGAGAGTTCTTTTACTTCCCACACCACACAGACATGGTATGAGAAGGATTGGACTTTGATATAACAGTAAATCTACCACTGCTGGGGATGAAGGGGAAAAGTGGCTGCAGTGATTCGGGTCCCAAAAACATAAGGATATCTTTCTAGGGGATAGTTTCAGACAACATTTTCATGTTATATCAGATGGATAATAAGTACTAAGAGAAAACGTAGTGACTGAGCCTGAAGGGATGGCCGTTCGAGTTCTTTTTATGCCATAAATACGTCCCGACGCCGCAGGCGGAGGGACATATTTATGGCATAAAAAGGCCGAGAATGGCATCCCTACGGGCTCAGTCACTACGTTTTCTTATTATTACATATCTAAATACCAAAAAACGCCAATTTAAATACTTATGATATCTACCAATTGACCCTGATGGTCACAGTGCGCCCGTACATTATCTATACTACACCCCAAGCAGCGGGTAGTATTTCATAGACGTTCGGCCATAGGTATGTAATAATTTATAATAAACATGTCTCACACTGACGCGCTTACCTTTGGTCTCGATGCCGATCCAGTTGAGGTATCGTGTGAGTTTCTTGGCGATGTAGGTCTTGCCGCGGGCGGGCAGCCCCACCATGACGATCACACATGGCGCGATGGTCACGTTGGCGATGTCCGGACAGAGGGCTGCAATAACACACGACGTGGTCAGTATTAACAGACAGATAGCGGAGTAAAGAGAAATCAGAAACACAAGCATCACCAGGCAATACATAGCCAATAACACACGACATGGTATTTATCCTACCCCAATATAAAATCCCATTGGCTTAACATTGAATTTCCGTATGCCACTCCGCCTGGCATACAGAGGTTTATATGCCACTAGTGGCATACAGAATTTTTATCACGTAATATTCCAAATCGAGGAGATGGGGTAGGATAAAATCAAAACCTGATTCGTTTTAATCGTGGCCACCGCATTCCACTCCTGGAGTTTTGGCTCCGGACTTCACTCGGTGAAGGCCTCATGAAATCACTATGCCAAACTCCAGTCGTGGCATATGGTGGCCAAGACTAAAACTCATCCAGTTTTACGATAGTATCACCAGACAGGAGAAGGTTGGTTTGTTTTAATGTCCAGTTAACCATTGCAGGTTCTCACCAGACTTTCTCAAGGTTTTTTTTTACACCACAAGGGTGATGATTGAATCTATGTAATGAATTTAGGTAGAAATCTCACCCCTACATATTTACCGAGGTGAGAGTTCTTTTACTTCCCACACCCCATAGATATGGTATGAAAAGGATTGGCTTTTGATATAGCAGTAAATCTACCATTGCTGGGGGTAAAGGAGAAAAGTGGCTGCAGTGGGACCTGAATCGACAAAATTATTGCCCGTGGCTGACGCCTTGGGCAGTAACACACAACATTTTTTTATCAAGGGAATATTGTCTGTATACTATCACCAAATTTGGATATACAGCCGTTCTTCCACTCTGGCCCTAATCCCCTACTCCTCATCCTAATGGCGGGTGTTAAGCCAAATGGGCAGTGGGTACCATATTTGTGTAAGTCTTCGGTATGACCCGACCGGGGTTTTAGATGAATTTAGGTAGAAATCTCACCCCTACACATTTACGAACCCACATTTTCTGAGGTGAAAGTTATTTTTGTCTCAACACCATATGAACATGGTAGAAGAAGGATAGATGTGGGAACTGGCCTTTGATATAGCAGTAAGTCTACCACTGCTAAGGATGAAGGAGAAAGGTGGCTGTACACCACACCACACAGACATGGTAGGATAAGGACTGGCCTTTGATACAGCAGTCAATCTACCACTGCTGAGGATGAAGGAGAAAGGCGGCTGCAGTCAGACTTGAACCCAAAAGCTTGGGATTATGAGTGCAGTGCCTTAACCACTGAGGTAACAAAACCACCAACATTTTTCTTTTTCTATTATGTATATTCAAACTGCCTGATCGTCAGCTGTTGCTGGTTTTAATTGACCAGGTAGTTCAGTACAAGTTGTATGTGATCTATGATTTATGATTTATGATAATGTAGCAGCAGGTCTATAATGATGTGGTATAAAACACAAGACCCACAGATACATCTCATGTGATACACATATGGTCAGTTCTGCTGTGTTTTATGTAATAAGGTTACATGGTGACACGCATACTAATAACGGGAATGCCAGTTGGGGTCAGAAAAAAATCCTACATGGAGATTGAGGCCAGTCTATGTATCACATAAAATGCACCTGGAGTAGGGGAATTTCCATTGTTCTCCTAGCGATCCTTGAGCATTGACTGGCAGTATAGGATATCTGGACATCTGCTATGAGAGTGAACCTACGTGTAGTTCTCCATGAAATGGGTTTCTCTTCAAAGAATATCATTTAAAAAAGATTACCACACATTTTCAGTTCTAAAGTCTGCAAATATTATTAGGTTTTCCTTTGATTTTCAACACTTGGTAAGGCTTCAATAACTCCATTCCCGCATGACATAGTTTAAGCCCTCTAACTGAGTGTGATGTGGAAGCTGAATTCAAGATTTAGATTTTAGGTAACCTGGAGTCTATGTTGTTCTCAAAACCTATACAATTTCTTGAAATTTCCATCTCTTTTAAACTCAAATTAAGATCCTAATGTAGGCAAAATCCTACAAACTGGCATCCCTGTAATAAGGTTTGTTTGTTTGTTTGTTGTTTAACGTCCCAGGGCCCCGTTGCTCCAGGATTACGACAGAGCTGCGGATCGCAGAATACCGATCCGAGGCCCAAAAAGTTGCTCCTGAAATTCTGCGGATCGTGTCGCAATTGCATAGGCGCATCACCCCGCAAAATATGGCTTTTAGCGATACTTTTTACGCTGACCTTCACAGCACTGCGGATCGTATCGCTGTAGGTTAAAACCAGCCTTGTCTGATATTTCAAGTAATGATCCATGGTGGCACCACCAACCCCTGCCCCTTGTTCTTTTACCTATAGGAAATAGCAATCCAAACCACCAGGTGTCAGATCAGTTTTAATTATGGTGCCATCTGTATTTAATTAAAGAACTAATTAATCTTCCCCTGTCTCATTCAATATGTGCCCCTGAATTGTTGGATCATAATCGCATCGTAAAAATTAGCGATACCGCGGAAATACAGCAATAAGATCCGATATTACTGGAGCAACGCTTTTTTAGTCGGATCGTTAAAGTAATCGTAAAAATAAAATTGCGATCCGATTATAGCTTGCGATACCACAAAAACAGGAGCAACGGGGACCAGGGGACCCTGAGTGTACATTGGTACCATCTGCGGTAAGGTAACAATAAGATATTATCATAAAACTGGATGAGTCTTAATCTTAGCCACCGTATGCCACGACTTGAGTTTGGCAAGGTGACTTCATGAGGCGAAGCCGAGTGAAGTCCGGAGTCAAAACTCCAGGAGTGGCATGCGATGGCAAAGATTAAAACGAATCAGGTTTTGATTTTATCCTACCCTGTCTCCTCGATTTTGGAATATTACGTGATAAATATTCTGTATGCTACTAGTGGCATATAAAACTCCGTATGCCAGTCAGCGTGGCATACGGAATCTCAATGTTAAGACTATGGGATTTTATATTAGGGGTAGGATAATGGGTCTGGTGGCCAAGGTCAGGATATATTGACCTCGGCAAAGTAGACCAGACAGATGGAGGTACATCAATAACTCCACGGTCAATAGTTCATATTACTCCATTGCGGCACATGCTTCCCTGAATTTAGCTGGAATCCAAACCAATGTCCCCAGGAAATCTCCTAATCTCCTAGAAACCAGTGTGGAAAAATCAATGATGCAGGCATCACCCAACAGTCTAGAGTTCCCTGTCCCCTCATCCTCACAGCACATGCCGTTAACCCAACATTGTTATGTGTGTATTTATCTAAACCTAGACCTGTTTAATAATCTAAGATCGTACATGTAGACTTTTTTCTGTACCTCATTCAAGGGTCATCGTTCAATGATATCTATAGACCCTCTTCACACTGGCGCCATCTTGTAATGGCCGCCTCAGTAGATCGGACGAAAACGAGGCGAGCCCTCTCCACTCAGTCCAGACTATTGATAAAAACCTAGTGTTTTCTAACTTGAAAGATGGAAATCGCTCTCACGTAAAAAATAATCGGCCGATTTTTATAAACAATACATTGTTAGAAACCTGAGACTTGGGCCTATCTGTGGATATATATATGAAATACCTGTGATATGAATAAGATTTTCAATCAGAGATTAAACATCGCAATTGTTTATGTAAAAAACACTAAAACATTTTACCTTCCTGTTTTCACAGTGATTTAATGAAAAATCTATCGCGATGACCTATAGAAATAAACATCCTATCTTATTAGGCATTTCAAGATGATTAAAATGATACCAATATTACCAGGTTGTGACAGATATTTCCTGAGGTATTGAACTAATAATGTATCCGTTATTTGTCAGGAAATTTGGGAATTTGACAGCAAAAATCTCCGTTTTGAAGCTATAACAGGAAATCTTAGCCAAAACATAGGTGTATGATATGTATACCAACAAATAGACCAGAGTCTTAGCTTTCTAAAAATGCTTTATTTATAAAGATCAGCCTGTTATACACAAAGCCAGAGTAATTCACATTTTTTCAAGTTAGAAAATAAGTTTTTTGTTCCAAGGTACACATAGTGCCTCACACAATCTAATACTGTCAGACCCAATGCTCCATTATCTCAGGAAATATCTATCACAACCTGGCAATATAGGTATCATTTTAATCGTCTTGAAATGCCTAAAAGGATGGGATGTTTATTTCTATATGTCATTGCGATAGATTTTTCATTAAATCGCTGTGAAAACAGGAAGGTAACATGCTTGTGGTTTTTTTTACCAAAATAATCTGGATGTTCAATCTGGGACTGGAAATCTTAGCCAAAACATAGGTATATGATATTATACCAACAAAAGGGCCCAAATGTTAGCTTTCTAACAATATTTTATTTTAAAAAATCGGCCTGTTATTCATGATATGACAACGATTTACACTTCTACAGTTACTCTGTGCTTATGGGACTGAAGCCATGCTGCCGATACAGGTGAGGGCTTGCCTCGTTTTCGATTTGCTAGTGTGTGGCTGGTTTCTGGCAAGCGGTGGCTAGCCACATGCAACCAGCGCAACACATTCTCTCTGCTACAGCAGCGCCACCCTTATGTGCAAGAGGTGAATGTCTGTTTGCTAAGACAGTATTAGTCGTCCCTAAAGGCCTTTCTCCACTGTGCGATCGGGGGGGTCTTGCGATCCTGTACCTCCAATCTCAGACTGTAGGTACCGGCTTGGCGTACCGCATGTACCTCGGATCGCAAGGTACCATCGATTCTGTGTGGAGACACCCTCGCTTGCGACTGGAGGACTTGCGATTTTAGGTACATAGGGTACGCTTAGTCTGAGACTGGGCGTACCAAATATCAAACATGTTTGATATTTAAAAACGCTTGCGATCCGAAGTACATGTGGTACGCCCAGTCTGAGACTGGGTGTACTGGTATGCCCAGTCTCAGACTGGAGGGAAACTTGCTGTCTCCACTGTGCGTTTTGCCGCGTTACTATCCTGAAGGTACGCCCAGTCTCAGTCTGGGCGTACCTTGGATCGCACAGTAGAGACAGGGCATAGGGTCGTCCATAAGCGTTCAATTAAGTTGACCCACATGTCCCTGGGTCTCTATGGCGTACAGAAAAGGGTCTACATGTACGATCCTAGATTATTAAACGGGCCCCTGACTAATGAATAGCTTGATCACTTCAATATGTTCTGTATATGGGATCTATGGGTAACTTGCTTTGTACAGTGTTATTACTGCAGTATGTACATATATGGGATCTATAGGTATCTTGCTTTTTATTACCCACCTAATACAGAGTCTCCATGCTAACCCTATGGAGCATACAGATCGCTACTGAGTAGAATACGGACCTCTGGAATTTCCTAGGAGAATACGGCTTTTTGGGCCACCTGATGGGCATTATAGGAACTAATTTATATAAATAATGCACGGCGCTTGGGTCTAATTTATAATTATTTACAAATTTTGTTCCTAATAATTACTCGATAGGTGAGTAATAAATACAACATTACCATGATTTCGATCTGAGTGGCCGTATTCTTCTTGTAGTACACACTAAGTAATACTCCTCGCTATCGCTCGAAGTTTTACTACGCGTCAACTACGCGGAAAATACGACCACGCAGATCGAAATCATGGTAATATTGTGTATGTAGTTGTAAAAAACTCTTCCATTGGTTAAAATCAGGTCCCCGATTTCAGCCGATTGCACCGATTTCATCTGAAAAAAATTTACACACCAGATCACTGCTTCGTCTCATACTGTAATATTGTGTATGTACTGTGTAATTACTTGCTTATTGTACTGCATACGTTCCTCTTCTCTAATACCTTTGCGACTACAGCTGAAAATCATGCCGTTTATATTTAGACCACTTCGTCTATAAATAAACACTTCTATAAAGGAAGTGGGGCAAATCAACAGAATGGTCCTCAGAACAGAATCTGGTTTATGAATGGGAGAGGGGAGGGACTGTAAATATTTTTTTCCTATTTTCTCTTCAGGTGGGTATTCTATCAAAGAGCAGAGTAAACTTGACGACTAATGCAGCTGTTTGTATAGAGACGTGTCACAGATCTCTACCAGAAACCTGCACCACCTTAAACTACACGCGGCATGATTCAGCCGTTTGTATAGAGATGTGTAACAGACTTCTACAAGGGACCTGCACCACCTTAAACTACACACGGCATGATTCAGCCGTTTGTATAGAGACGTGTCACAGACTTCTACAAGAGACCTGCACCACCTTAAACTACACACGGCATGATTCAGCCGTTTGTATAGAGATGTGTCACAGACTTCTACAAGAGACCTGCACCACCTTAAACTACACATGGCATGATTCAGCCGTTTGTATAGAGATGTGTCACAGACTTCTACAAGAGACCTGCACCACCTTAAACTACACGCGGCATGATTCAGCCGTTTGTATAGAGATGTGTCACAGACTTCTACAAGGGACCTGCACCACCTTAAACTACACGCGGCATGATTCAGCCGTTTGTATAGAGATGTGTCACAGACTTCTATAAGAGACCTGCACCACCTTAAACTACACGCAGCATGATTCAGCCGTTTGTATAGAGATGTGTCACAGACTTCTATAAGAGACCTGCACCACCTTAAACTACACGCAGCATGATTCAGCCGTTTGTATAGAGATGTGTCACAGACTTCTACCACAGACGGAAGTCTCCTTGTAGTTGACACTATGAAATACTCCTCGCTATCGCTCAGAGTATTACTACACGTCAACTACGTGGAGAATGAAACCACGGAGATCCAAATCATGGTAATATTGTGTATAACTATATACACCCAGTGGTTGGCCGATGACAGATAATATCAGTGTTCGAGTTACAAATCAATAAACTGACACGCTTGGTGTATTATCAGCCAATTAGGATGACCCTACCAGGCGTCCATGGTGCTGCTCGAGGGTAGTTTGTGGTAACAATGCCTGCCTCATACATAGACAACCTCCTCACGCCTAAAACACACATACATCATTACATGTCGCGTACTCCGGTATAAAACACCGACTCCTTTGTGTAAATGTCACTGATTCATCTTTGATTTATTATGTGTTCCTTTAAATGTGACCACTGATCCATTCATCTATCTATAAAAACATGAGCCAAGTGTGCTGGCGTTCACCCTTTGAGCCTTCCCACATATGTTTAACATACCCCCCCCCCCCCCCGGCCCCAGTCACTGCGTAGTATGAATACTGAATGATAATACGCTGCCCAGGTGCCTGGTGAAACATTTTGCTGCCTCGTAGATGTTGTTCCATGATTCACCGGTAGAGGTCGGGTGTGTGCCCTTCACTGGTTGCCGACGCTCATAGCGTGTCTTGTCTGTCTGGTCGGCGTGTCGGCAGTTACAGTCAGCGCCACTCTGTGACCGGCCACGGAACTATCAGAGCAAACTGCTCATATCATAGATATAGAGAAAGACCCCTGTATATCTATGCTCATATCAAGTGGTCAGATCTGTTTTCGCACTCTCCTAGCAGATATCCTACGCTCTACTTCCTGCGGCCGCTTGTATCAGCAAGCGCTAGTGCCGCGAAAGATCTGGGAGGAGAGTGCTGTTTTCGTTGATGTTTTAATTTCACCAAAATATTACAAACCAATTGTAAATTTCTGGTCTCTACATCCATATTGTCACCAATTGTATTGGTTTCTATGCGAAGAGATTAGATATCTAAATTGCCCTATTTATTAATATTAGTACCGGAAAAAATGCACTAAATCAGTTGCCAAATTGTAGTATCTCCTCCCTGTCTTGACCATATGGCAGCCATATTGCTCATTATTGCTCGCTTTAGTTCCCGGTTTTAGCACGTGGGGGGCAGGGCACTCTGACATGACACCTGAGTTGTCGGTGACATGAGCGGCCCTCCTGGCATGTGCGACAGACGGGAACGAGACTGGTCAATCCTCATTGGCTGTTAGTTCAACAGCCAATCACAGCACAGAGCTTGCAACCTCAACCTGTACCAAGATTGACGCTCATCCTCAAAATCATTGGTTATTGCCTATGAAATCCATTAATAATCATGAGAAAAGACTACTAGTATTAAGCCCCGAAACGACTAGATCTCTAGACGCCATCTGGTGTTTCGCCGAGAAACCTCCTGCCCCAACCTGCGTATAGGAATATATTCGTATAAATATAGATGGGGTTGTTTCTCTAAGCAAGATATGGATCCGAAATAATAAAAAAAGGACAGCATTCTCTTCAAGTAAAAGAAGTTACATTACTTCCTTGACAAAGAAGGATCGGAGTTTAATCAAAATAATCAATCACCATGATATAACTTATAAGTTATAACTCCCTAAAATTAAAAAGCCTTGTGACAATATAACGATAAGGCAAGGACGAATTTACAAACGCCAGATATGTCTACTAGACCTACAAGGCAAACAACCTAGGTCGACAGTAAGACATTGAGTAAGACTTTCAGGCTGCCCTCTATATATTTTTTTACGTTATTTCTGAAGATGCCCCTTGGCGTCTGCTGCAAATTCCCCATCAATAATTCCTGCCATGTTTCTGACGTTTCATCGGCATTGTAGACTGACAGCGAGTGAGACATGCCCCCGGTCTGTCCCCACACATACCCCCGTGTCCCTGTGAGGTGAGTGAACTCGCTGATATTCGCGTGGGTTGTGAAAACATCGCCGACATTCACGTGAAACACTCTCACCTGCCGTGCTTTGCAGACGTTTAAAATGGCCCTGACCGCGACTTGACGGCAACTCGAAGACGCTCGCCTCCTCCTGCTCTTCGTCCGACGCGGTTGAATTTTCCGCCGCCGTAGCTCGGGCTAATTTGGCCCTGTCCTGCCAACTGATCATCCCTCGTAATTTGTGTGTTTTAATGCTGCGTAAACTCAGAGTCTTTCTCGTCTGATGCTTTCTCTAAGGAGAACTCAGGCGCGCTCAGAACGCAGGTTGTTTATATGTATCGGTGGACACATCTCCACCGCAGCACTCTGTCCGCTACACGCTGACGCCGCAAGAAGCGAGCTGCGATGGAGAGTAAACGAGCCTCGCTGTGGATCTCGGCCAAGTGTCACTCGCCAATCTCATCCCAGGACTACAGACTCCGAAAGGAGAGTGAGCCCTTTAACCTTTTGAGACAGGACCCGCTGGGCCAATCATTCAATGTAATTAAGTGCTTTAAAACAACGGGATATGTCTAGGTATGGTATATATGTTTAGACTAAGATTGAATGTTTATAAATTGAGAGAAAAAATGTGTGTTGATATTGAATGTAATACCATTATTTAGCACGAAGGTCTATTCCTTTATATATAGGCCAAGATCTAGGAATAGTATACATACATTTAACTGAGGTAGGCTATTCAAGGTTGAAACTTGAAGGTCTAAATTCGGCGGGAGGCCTATTTCATATGTAACAGCTGGTCCTATTAAAAGAACTCTCCCAAAAGGACACAAAGGCTTCTCAAGATCTGACTTTACAAGTCCACTATTAAACCCTTTACTACATAGGCCCTACATATGCCGTATTTATAACTGTAAATACGCACCGTTTCGGTATATGATGTAAAAATACTGTACGGACCACCGGTCGGTACACCAAAATACGGACTACCTACCCATACACATTTATTAAAATTTTGGTTGTTAAGAAAAATGAAATTGATTTTTTTTTTAAATTTCGGGTATATAGTAAATATATAACGTCCAACCATGCTTGTACAAGTCACAGAACTCGATGCTAATTTACCGTTTGTACGGAACTCGGCGTAAACGCCTCAGTCCGTACATACGGTAAATTAGCATCTTATTCTGTGACTTGTAAAGCATGTTCATGACGTTCTATATAAGTACTGAAGCCACCATAAGCATTGGTACTTAGGTTAATAGAATGTTTATGTTTAACATTTGGGATAACTAGAAGTGGGCATTTCTCTTATATTAGGAATGACCTTGAGGATATGTCATGGTCAAAAGGTCATAATGTTACTTTATTAAGTCAAATTAGCTTAGAATACAATATTTAAAGACTTGTCCTTTAAATACTGAACAATAAAATAGACATGGGCCTATACCTAAAGAATAGCTAGTGCACCAGGGAATGTCTTAGGCCTATTTCTGGCAGTTCTAGTTTTTCTGAGGTCAATGGTCTGAGGAGGTAGGGGTTGAAGCCTAAGTCCCTGAGCACCATTCCCACTTATTAGGCCTATAGGTCTACATATGGCCACTAAAAAATACAAACTTGTTTCTCATCACCAAGCCATGAAAAATATGATGAAGGCGCTTTTTTCCCCCTGCTATATCAAAGATGGCAGACATAGAGTAATACCCCGCATAAGCGGACACCCTCCGATCCGGGCCAAAGTGGCTGCTTACACGCGGTGTCTGCTTACGAGGGGTTTCCAGATTTGTACTGGCTATACATTTAATGCATCCCTGACATCAGGAGCTTTAATTTGATACTAAATACACATACCTTTCATAATTTCTATCAAGGTTCATCTATTTAAAAAAAAAAAAAAATCTTCTAAAATCCTTAAAGAAACTGAGAAAACGTGGAAGACACATCAGTGTTGCTCACATCATGGAGATGAAAGTTCTATAGCCCTGTTTTATTGGCGTTAATTTATACTAAGAGAAAACGTGGTTACTGAGCCCGAAGGGATGGCCGTTCGAGGTCTTTTTATACCATAAATACGTCCCGACGCCGCGGGCGGAGGGACGTATTTATGGTATAAAAAGGCCGAGAGTGGCATCCCTTCTGGCTCAGTCACTACGTTTTCTTATTATTACATACCTAAATATAAAAAAAACAACCTTTTATGTACTTATTAAATGTACCATTTGACCCAATGGTCACAGTGCGCCCCAATATTTACTATGGGCGCAGTGCGCCCGAACATTATTTATACTGTACTCCTAGCAGCGGGTAGTATTTCATAGACATTCGGCCATAGGTATGTAATAATATAGGGAAACGTGCATACTGCAGATGAAACGGTGTGGTGCGAAAATTGGTTACCCTGCGAAAAACTTGTTTTATCGCCCAATCTATACTCGCAAAATAAAATATTTATACCTTAATCAGCTTGTCTGTTTTTTGTGTGGATTTAGAACCAACTTGACTATCTTCAAATGACGTCGATCGACTGCCTCGTCAAGTGCTTATAGTGCGTACATAGTTCCCACTTGTATTATTCATAAAATGTTAGTCCCTTCTAAATCATTCAATGTATGCTATTGTTTTTCTTGTGTGGTAGCTATACGCTCGTATCCCTTCAGTCGGGTCACGTGATAACATAACCTGTACGCCACGTACGTGTTGTACGGCCGTAAATACGGCATGGGTAGGCCTAAGAGCGCGCTCCTACTTTTCATTATGAATTCGTTAGGCTAATAATGTTTCCTAGTAGGTAGATTTGCTCTCAGAACTTAAATGGGGAAAAACATTTTGGTCTGCTTCCATAGACCAACCCTTATATCGTAACTCAGCGTAAAGAGGGGTTGGTTGCCAATCGACGCTCCAGCAGTCAGTAGTCGGCGCGCGATACACCAGATGGCAGCACTTTACCGCCGCTATCGCTGACTAAGCTCGCACTGAGATGTAGTATGAAATAAGAGTGTAGACTGACTTCAGTCCTTGTAGCCATCCACTTACCCCACCCCTCCTCACTGTGATACAGGCTTCAGTCCCTGTACCCCTCCACCTACCCCACCCCTCCTCACCGTGATACAGGCTTCAGTCCCTATACCCCTCCACCTGCCCCACCCCTCCTCACCGTGATACAGGCTTCAGTCCCTGTACCCCTCCACCTACCCCACCCCTCCTCACCGTGATACAGGCTTCAGTCCCTATACCCCTCCACCTGCCCCACCCCTCCTCACCGTGATACAGGCTTCAGTCCCTATACCCCTCCACCTGCCCCACCCCTCCTCACTGTGATACAGGCTTCAGTCCCTATACCCCTCCACCTACCCCACCCCTCCTCACCGTGATACAGACTTCAGTCCCTGTGTCCCTCCACCTACCCCACCCCTCCTCACTGTGATACAGGCTTCAGTCCCTGTACCCCTCCACCTACCCCACCCCTCCTCACTGTGATACAGGCTTCAGTCCCTGTACCCCTCCACCTACCCCACCCCTCCTCACTGTGATACAGGCTTCAGTCCCTGTACCCCTCCACCTACCCCACCCCTCCTCACTGTGATACAGGCTTCAGTCCCTGTACCCCTCCACCTACCCCACCCCTCCTCACCGTGATACAGGCTTCAGTCCCTGTACCCCTCCACCTACCCCACCCCTCCTCACTGTGATACAGGCTTCAGTCCCTGTACCCCTCCACCTACCCCACCCCTCCTCACTGTGATACAGGCCTCAGTCCCTGTACCCCTCCACCTACCCCACCCCTCCTCACTGTGATACAGGCTTCAGTCCCTGTACCCCTCCACCTACCCCACCCCTCCTCACTGTGATACAGGCTTCAGTCCCTGTACCCCTCCACCTACCCCACCCCTCCTCACCGTGATACAGGCTTCAGTCCCTGTACCCCTCCACCTACCCCACCCCCTCCTCACTGTGATACAGGCTTCAGTACCTGTACCCCTCCACCTACCCCACCCCTCCTCACTGTGATACAGGCTTCAGTCCCTGTACCCCTCCACCTACCCCACCCCTCCTCACCGTGATACAGGCTTCAGTCCCTGTACCCCTCCACCTACCCCACCCCTCCTCACTGTGATACAGGCTTCAGTCCCTGTACCCCTCCACCTACCCCACCCCTCCTCACCGTGATACAGGCTTCAGTCCCTGTACCCCTCCACCTACCCCACCCCCTCCTCACCGTGATACAGGCTTCAGTACCTGTACCCCTCCACCTACCCCACCCCTCCTCACCGTGATACAGGCTTCAGTCCCTGTACCCCTCCACCTACCCCACCCCTCCTCACCGTGATACAGGCTTCAGTCCCTGTACCCCTCCACCTACCCCACCCCTCCTCACCGTGATACAGGCTTCAGTCCCTGTACCCCTCCACCTACCCCACCCCTCCTCACCGTGATACAGGCTTCAGTCCCTGTACCCCTCCACCTACCCCACCCCTCCTCACCGTGATACAGGCTTCAGTCCCTGTACCCCTCCACCTACCCCACCCTTCCTCACCGTGATACAGACTTCAGTCCCTGTACCCCTCCACCTACCCCACCCCTCCTCACAGTGATACAGGCTTCAGTCCCTGTACCCCTCCACCTACCTCACCCCTCCTCACTGTGATACAGGCTTCAGTCCCTGTACCCCTCCACCTACCCCACCCCTCCTCACAGTGATACAGGCTTCAGTCCCTGTACCCCTCCACCTACTCCACCCCTCCCCACTGTGTACAGGCTTCAGTCCCTGTACCCCTCCACCTACCCCACCCCTCCTCACTGTGATACTGGCTTCAGTCCCTGTACCCCTCCACTTACCCCACCCCTCCTCACCGTGATACAGGCTTCAGTCCCTGTACCCCTCCACCTACTCCACCCCTCCCCACTGTGTACAGGCTTCAGTCCCTGTACCCCTCCACCTACCCCACCCCTCCTCACTGTGATACAGGCTTCAGTCCCTGTACCCCTCCACCTAACCACCCCTCCTTACTAGGATACATGGCCTGCTGGAATAGGTGAACATACTTTAAGGTCATTTTTTTCTTCATGAATGTCCATAATCAAAGACTTGAAAAAATCTAAAACAGATATACCAGTATCATAAACAGCGAAACCTCGTTAGAACCAACGAGTACTCCCTTACAACCAACACCGTGACAATGAAGTAATTTTCCCAGTCCCGTTCTTTGTCTGCACATTTCTAGAGTACAGAAAGGCTTTTATTACTAAGTATTTGAACTCAACTCTGATCGATGGAAGTAATTCAAGTGAACCCTCTGTACCATGCCGGCACCCCGCTCATATGATCTCACAGTCTCTAAGTCGTAAACTGTACAAGGTTCTCACTGCGCTCTACGGGAGAAGAATTCTTAACGAACTGGGCTTAGAGCCTTGAGAATCCACTGGCACACAGCAGGTGGTATCATTGAGATTTTAGGAATCTTTGGGTTGCATTGATGGTCGTCTTTAGAACGGGAGGCAGTCCAGTTGATTCTCAAGGCTCTAAGCCTAGCTCGTTAAGAATTCTTCTCCATAAAGCGCAGTAAGAGTAGTTTTGTTTGTTTGGGTAGTTTAACGTCCAATTTGTTCAATTAGACTTTGCTTAGTTTGCTTGTCGTTTATCTTCTCAGGGGACCCTGAAGGTATATATATACAATGTATATATATATGGACAATCAAAGATTCAAGCTTTTCACTTTTACAGACTATCTTAGTATCTTTTAGAAGTTTTCAGATATATTATAAACACTCAAAGAGATTTGTCTCTTTCAAAAAGCTGATGATATCTTTCTTTGGATTAGCCTGAAACAACATTTTCATCTTGTTACTATTTTTCACGTACAATCTTCCATTTTCTTGTACCCTTTGACAGTTCAGGAGGATATGCTGTATAGTCAGCGACACATTGCTTGCTTGACATTATGGTGTTTTTTTTCCTCTTTCAGGAGGTATATTGTGCAAGTTGAGGTTGACCTATTCTCAGATGGGTTAACTTCACTAGTTCACTACGACTTAGACCTCCATTATCTCACTTCCCATTCACGGTTGTAAGACTGCAGTTTGTTTCTTATGTGCTTGTTCCAGTTGAATTGTCGTGTGTTCATTGCGAACAGGAAGTATAAAATATTATGGATATAAATTATCGAATGGAATGCCACCTGTAACCAAGAAGAAACTCACCTTTAAGGAGTTAAAAATAAATAAGGACTATCGTAAAACTGGATGAGTTTTAATCTTGGCCCCCGTATGCCACGACTGGAGTTTGGCATAGTGACTTCACGAGGCGAGGCCGAGTGAAGTCCGAAGCCATAACTCCAGGAGTGGAATGCGGTGGCCAAGATCAATACGAATCAGGTTTTGATTTTATCCTACCCAGTCTCCTCGATTTTGAAATATTACATGATAATAATTCTGTATGCCACTAGTGGCATATAAAACTCGGTATGCCAGTCAGCGTGGCATACGGAAACTCAATGTTAAGCCTATGGGATTTTATATTAGGGGTAGGATAAAACCTGAGAAACACTGTACCCCATATACATGTATAGATAATTGGATTTATCTCACCCTTGGTATTTTTGTCCTATAGGCTTAACATTGGGAACTCGTTTTCCATGCCCCTACAAGTATTGCAGTGCGTTCTCCATGGTCCATATCCTAAGTAGTAGATTCCGATAGTTCGTACAGGGGTGAGATAAATACAGAAAGCAACTCGTTTCGCTCAAAGTTCTTGTTCTCCAACTTGTTTGAATGCTACGTGATATTCACTCGGCTGTTGCCTTGTTCATATGACTCCACGTCAAACTAATGGAGAACGACGATTTGACCAAAACCTGTTGGTTTACTTTTTTTAGTACTAGTAGGATGGAAATGTCTAGACCATAGTTAACTCCCCCTCTCTCTCACTCTTTATAGACACTCATATAAACCAGGATTGGTTTGATTTAACATCCAGTTAACCACTGCAGGTTCTCACCAGACTTTCTCAAGGTTCTTTTACACCACAAGGGTGGTGATCGAATCTATGTGATGAATTTAGGTAGAGACCTCACCCCTACACATTTTCGGAGGTGAGAGTTCTTTTACTTCCCACACCACATAGACATGGTATGAGAACGATTGGCCTTTGATCAAGCAGTAAATCTACCACTGCTGGGGATGAAGGAGAAAGGTGGCTACACACCACACCACATAGACATGGTATGAGAAGGATTGGCCTTTGATATAGCAGTAAATCTACCACTGCAGGGGGTGAGGGAGAAAAGTGTCTGCAGTGGGACCCGAATCAACAAAGTCCAGTGCTCTATCGGTGCGTTATCTGTCGGCAGGTGTTAACTGGGCCACAGGCGACACTTGGACTACTCTAGGCTGACGGGACTGGGTCGCCCATCTAAGTAAAGCTGTATAGTGTAGATAACTTTCACGTCACAGACTAATTGAGTTAATTACAGGTGGCGTGACTCAAATCGTCAGCCCACCTTGGCAAACACGTCTCACCCGAAATACACTTACTACATTCTACAGCGATTTAAAAAAAAAAATTAAATTTTTTATTTTTTTTTATCAGGGTATTCATCTTAATAAGAAACTCTCCGGGCTTGGATTTACCGTTCTGCCGCCTGGTCCCTCGTGGACCCAGGATACAGTTCTTTTGAAAGAGGCTGGTGAACAAGATAGAGCAGTAGTGGAGACTCGGTTGAGAAATGACATTATCCTACCCCTAATAAAAACGCCATAGGCTTAATATGGGATTTGTTTATGTCACGGGTAGTGACATAAAGTGTTGTTTATGCCACTACTTTCTGGTACTGAAAAAATATGGAAACGGGGTAGGATAAAATCTAGACGCCACTCGTTTGAGTTTGGGCTTATTTATGCCACTCATTTTGTTGGCTCCGTAATGTCACTCGTCTTTGACTCGTAAAATTATGGAGCCAACAAAATGCGTGGCATAAATAAACTCAGACTCAAACTCGTGACGTCTCTTGATAGTCACACACATATAAACACACTTGTACAGATATACGTACATTTATCCTATCCCTCATATAATTCTCCATAGACTTAACATGGTGTGAGTGTATGCCACGGTTAATGAAATATCAAGAGACGTCACGAGTTTGAGTCTGAGTTTATTTATGTCACTCATTTTGTTGGCTCCATAAGTTCTCGAGTCGAAGACGAGTGACATTACGGAGCCAACAAAATGAGTGACATAAATAAACTCAGACTCAAACTCGTGACGTCTCTTCATATTCTCGTTATATAGAATGATCGGTCGTTGTGAGCGATCTTATCGTGTTCTCGTTATTTAGAAGGATTCGTCTTTGTAAGCGATCTTATCTTGATCTTTGTGATGTTCTCGTTATTGAGAAGGCTCGGTCGTTGTTAGCGATCTTATCGTGATCTTTGCAACGTTCTCCTTATTTAGAACGATTCTTCATTGTGGAAAACAGTCCTACAAGACGATCATGTATAGACCATCACAGGGATATGTTGTTCAATATAAATATTCAGTGAATATATCTACCGCGTTTACAACAAGCTCATATCAAAATGATATTGCTCTATATAAAGAGCTGCCCTGTATTATAATCGTCAACAATAAAACCACATTAAATAATGCAACAACAAGGAGCTTTTTGCCAGTATCGCCCGTATAGATCGTTATCGCAGTCGTTGATTAAGTATCGCTCTTTGTTTGAAAAACACCCTCCTGTTGACTATTAACGAGGCTACCACTAACAAAAAATGAGGACTCTCTTTATAAAACACCTGAGACAAGATCCATTGAGGTCAGATGTGACGCACACCGTGGAGAAATAACATCTTCATTTGAACGTTATGCACTTTAGTGAATGTGAAGGTTATGTTGTTATAGTGATATTGTTTGGAAACTACTGCTATGTATGTTGATTGGTTGGTTTGATTTAACGTCCAGTTAACCATTACAGGTTCTTACCAAAGTTTCTCAGGTTCTTTTACACCATATGGGTGGCGTTCGAATCTATGTGATGAGGAAGAAATCCCACCCGTACACATTTACCGAAGTGAGAGTTTTAGTTCCCATACCACATAGACATGGTATTAGATGGACTGGTCTTTGATATAGCAGTAAGTCTACCACTGCTGGGGATGAAGGAGAAACGTGGCTGCACACCACACCACAAAGACATGGTATGAGAA
Source organism: Alentia gelatinosa (assembly GCA_950022655.1). Classification (NCBI taxonomy): domain Eukaryota; kingdom Metazoa; phylum Annelida; class Polychaeta; order Phyllodocida; family Polynoidae; genus Alentia; species Alentia gelatinosa. Next base: position 121,219,104 of record OX465581.1, on the reverse strand, counting down.
GGACTGGCCTTTGATATATCAGTAAGTCTACCACTGCTGGGGATGAAGGAGAAACGTGGCTGCACACCACACCACATAGACATGGTGTGAGAAGGACTGGCCTTTGATATAGCAGTAAATCTACCACTGCTGGGGGTGAAGGAGAAAGGTGGCTGCACACCACACCACAGAGACATGGTGTGAGAAGGACTGGCCTTTGATATAGCAGTAAGTCTACCGCTGCTGGAGATGAAGGAGAAAGGTAGCTGCACACCTTACCTCATAGACATGGTATGCGAAGGACTGGCCTTTGATCTAGCAGTAAATCTACCACTGCTGGGATGCAGGAGATGACTAGCTGCAGTGGGACTCGAACCAACAGCCTTTGGATTACAAGTCCAGTGCATTAACCATGGAATTGCATGAAAAACGCCCAATTAGGATGACTGTAATCTCCTTCAATCGAATGGAGAAAAAACAGCAAAAAAACCCACTGAGCTAACTCCCCACCCCCACTGCCATGTATGTATAGTTGGATGATTTGCTGTTCTAATAGTGGTAATGTGATTACTTAGAGAATACTGGCTAAGGCTTCGTGGACGTTGGATTGTACGTGGTTCTTGTTCCGATTGTACAGCATGAGCTCGCAGAGCGAATGCTGTACTGAGTAATCTACTCAGTAGCGATCTGGAGGCTCCATAGGCTTAGTCTGGAGACTACGTACAGTAGAACCCCGCCTAACGGACACCCACCGTATGCGGCCATCCCACGTAAGCAGACACTTTTGGTCGTAACGGAAATCTTTCCCTCTATTCGATGTTTATTTTAACCCCGCGTAAGTGAACACCTTGCTTAAGCGGTCACCCTGCATAAGCGGACAGTTATTTCGGTACAAAAAGGCCTAAAACCCCGTGTAAGCGGACATCTCCGACGTACACCCGACCAAAAATTGATAAATCTGCAGATTTTATGAGAGTGTGTGACTATATCCATAGAAAATAATTTACGCAGTACTAGACATTATTTCGAGGAGCTGTTTGGCTTGAATGACTGAACTATTGGGAAACCAATTCAACTTATATATGTATTTGTAATACTGGACTTTTTTGTTTGTTTGCCATACATGTTGCTGTTATTGATGTCGTTAGTTCCTAATTATTGATGGTAAAGAAATTAATCACTGTTATTCTATATAATCATATAATCTGTTATTCAATATATATTCTCCAATATTAGCTATGGAGTGCACTAAGGTCATTTTCAGGTAACTTGACTGTATTTGTTCTACCTTTTGGTGAAGCCTGCCATGTACCATTCAACGAAGTATTCGTTGTAACATCCCTGAGTATAAAAGACTCGGCTCTCTGTGTTTTTGTCACTTTTATTACTGTATCACTGCCCTAAAGAAGGACTTACCGTCCGAAACGTTGGCTACATGCATACAATACAGAAGCTCGAAGTGGGCGTCCTAAACTCTCATTAAGTTTGTCTGTGTCTACTTCATTGGGAGTTTGTGGGTTTCTTCTCTCCTCTTTTAGAAAATAATTTTGTAATTCAAAGTATAATAACTTCGGATCCAACTATGGTATTGGAAAAAGGATTTCAGATCTACCATCCCCTCTCTCTTACCTACATATCGGTATTTTACTCTTGCGTATTAGCCCGGAGGAAACCTGAAAACCCCATGTAAGCGGTCACCCCGCGTAAGCTCACACTTTGGCCCGGAACGGAGGGTGTGCGCTTACGCGGTGTTTTACTGTATTAGGTGGGTAATGAAAAGTAAAGGTGTGACAAACAGGTCGGTGGTAATTTTACGGCCTGCTTAACTATATCTCAATTGGTCCCTAATAATATATCTCTGTGCCTGTAGTTATCCAGTACCCGGAGACATTGCTGTCTGCTGACGTACATTCTGATGTTTATTTTCTATAGGGACAGATGCTCTAACATTGAATTAAATGTCACCTGTGACTAAGTACATAGAGCGAGCTAGATGATCAAAACAAAGACGGACCGACCTTCACCATGAATGACTAAGTAAATAAGTACATAAAGCGCAAATAGATTATTAAAACAAAAACAGACTGGTCTTCACCATAGATGACTAAGTACATAGAGCGAGTGTAGATTCTCAAAACAAAGACGGACAAACATTCACCATCAATGATTAAGAACACACAGTTAGCGTACATTACCAAAACAAAGATAGACCGAACTTCACCATCGATGACTAAGTACATAGAGCGAGCATAGATTATCAAAACAAAAACCGAATGGCCTTCATCATGGATGACTGTACATAGAGCGAGCGTAGATTATCAAAACAAAGACGGACTGATCTTCATTCTGGATGACTGTACATAGAGCGAGCGTAGATTATCAAAACAAAGACGGACTGATCTTCATTCTGGATGACTGTACATAGAGCGAGCATAGATTATCAAAACAAAGACGGACTGATCTACATTCTGGATGACTGTACATAGAGCGAGCATAGATTATCAAAACAAAGACGAACTGATCTTCATTCTGGATGACTGTACATAGAGCGAGCATAGATTAGCGAAATAAAGATGGACCGACCTTCATCATCAATGACCAACTACATAGAGCGAGCGTGGAAAGACCGAGCATAGATTATCAAAAGAGAGAGAGAGACTGACCCTCACCATGGATGACTAATTACATAGAGCGAGCGTAGATTACCAAAACAAAGATGGACCAACCTTCATTGTGGATGACTAATTACATAGAGCGAGCGTAGATTTCCAAAACAAAAATGGACCGACCTTCATCATCAATGACTAAGTACATATTGCGAGCGTAGATAATCAAAATAAAGACGGACCGACCCTCACCATCAATGATTAAATACATAGAGCGAGCGTAGATTATCAAACAGATGGAAGGACAGACAGGGCTGTGGCTTGATAGGGCGCCGAAGTGAACCCCCTGAAACTGTAGATACCTGTTCACAAAACACTATTTCTGGAGATAGGCGCTCAGTACTTTACCTATATAGGTTTGAGATTATATATGTCATTCCCCGATCTTTAAAATCCATATTTTTGCTACACGTAACAACTATCATTATAGCTTCCAGACAGACTTATTCAGAGATGATAGTAGTAAACTACACTTCAATAGTAACAAACGAGACCAAAAATGAAATTCTATGGTGAAAAAATTCTTTCTTCAATTTATTGTGCTCCCCTTCCCCATGGGGGTGTGTGGAGCCCAATTAATTTTAGAACAAAACATTTTTAGAATTTTTTTTTTGTTAAATGAAATTCTAGCTGTGAACCCCCATAACTTTAGCACTAAGCCTCGTTCTCACTGGCCTCCGGAAATGGTTTTGAGCACGGGTATCTGCCGTTTTAGCGGGTTCACTTTGGCTCCCCATGCTTGTCAGCAGTATATTTGGGGTAGGTTGATGCCGCTTACACCTGAGTTGCAGCCAGGGTCACCCCATGGAGATCTATAAGACGAGGATGATGGAAACATACCTGTCAGCTCATTGATCCGCACGCTAACTATAACCCTACAGGGGATTAAGTATCAACTCGCAAAGTGCCGCAGCCTGCACTAGAACCACACAACTATCTGATATACACTGAAAATCTGGAGTTATCAAGACGGAGCAATAAAACCATTCCTATATATACCCATTCCCGAAACCTCTATAGTTACATACCGCTGCTGGGGGTGCAGTAATTATAAGTTATGTAGCGAGGCTGACGTTTTCGTCCCAGGCTGACGTTTTCATCCCGGCCTGACCACGTAACATAAAGAGCAGCGGGACAAAAACTTAGCTATTGCAGTTACTCGATAAGGGTGGCCATTTTTCTGGGGCTATCGCAGGAAAAGAAATAATCATTTTTATCGATATTTAAAGGTATATAGGTATAGGGAAACCAGGGCTTCGGCTTGCCGGAATAGAGGGAAACCAAGTACCGGTAATCAAGAGTCAAAGTTACTCGGTAAGGCTCGGAAAAATTACTGCCCGCGGCCAAGGCCTTGGGAAGTAATTTTTCCGAGCCTTACCTCGTGACTTTAAACTTTTGCTCACCGGAACATAGTTTCCCTCTGTTCTGGCAAGCCGAAGCCTATAGATATATAAAAAGAGAATTTACGCTGAAAATCTGAATTAAATGAGTATCATATACATTCATTTTACACTGTGACGTACGGGGTATGTGGTCATGTGACTAGGTAAATTATCGCAATTTTTAGGTTTATAATAATACAAAAACTGGTTGACTGTCTTCGTACGTCAAAATACTTGGTAAAATTATTGATCAGATACTTAGGAGAAACCAAACGAGAGTTAGTCGTGTTGTTGTTTATTGCACGACGGCAATGTCGGGTTAACTGTGCGAGGCGAAGCCGAGTGCAGTGATACGCGAGATTGCCGGAGTACGAAAAGCAACACGACTAAGTCAAGTTTGGTTTAGAATTTATCCTACCCTGTAACAATAAATAAGAAATAACATAAAACTCACTGATAATCAGTGATAATCATTAGTCGCTTTTCAAATGACGTCATTTGACAACTGTATCCCACTAGAGTGATAAATTTCATTTTCCTGCACCGTAGACCAAATACAGTCTGCTAATGTTAAGCCTTTATGTTTTTTATTAGGGGTAGGATAAACCCCTCTGCCTGCGGCATCGGGATGTATGTGATCGATAATTTCACTGCATATTTTTGACGTACGAAGACAGTAAGCCAGTTTCCGTATAGTACTCATCTTTGAATTGTATGTTATTCTTTTTCAGTATCATTTCTAGTAGTATCAAGATGTTTTCTGTTCCAGGGTTCCGGTTTCCCCTGGGATCGATTTTCGTTTTCGTTTAATAACCTCAACCCTTCTTCATTGGAAATGTTGGTGTACAATGTGCCTATATTGAGGGTGCCAACATAAGGGCCCTCATCAATTCTTTCCTATTTCTTCTAAGAAATGGTTAGTGTCCTTGATGTATGAATTCATTTTGGGTATCTGAGGTTTGAGAAAGGTATCTACAGATTAGAATTGTGTGAGAGAGAAACTATGTTCTTGTCAGACAAACGATAAATAACGATAATTAGCGTTATTTGCTCATCCACCATCAAACCTGACGCCAGATCAACCTTATCGAGTAACTAACAATCTATGTTTTCTCCCCACAGCGCTTTTCATATGAATTATGTAAGAGACGATCTGATTGGTCTAAATGTCAACCTTGGGTCGTATACGGCAAACCTGCGTAGTATACGGCAACTTTGTGTAGTGTACTGCAACCTTGGGTAGTATACGGCAACCTTGGGTAGTATACAAGTTACTCCGCCCTCAGAATGTGGTGTAAGCATAGCGTGTACGGCCATAGGTATATAGGAATAAGGCTTGTCCTTCCTTTGTCTGATAAATCAAAGTTTTTAAACTGCAGAAGGACATCCTTATCATTCCAAATAATAGCCACTGTGTCAAGGGCATGCAAAGTTATTGTTCTCTGAGCTTTTTGTCCAACTCTAACAACATATGTGTCTAGACACATATGTTCGGTGCTCAGTGGCCAAGTGGTAGGGGTGTTCGCCTCGAGCATGGGAGGTCGTGGGTTCAAACCCCGGTCGGGTCATGCCAAAGACTTATACAAAAATGGTACCCACTGCCCATTCGACAAACACCCGCCATTAGAATGAGGAGTAGGGCGTCTAGGGCCCGAGTGGAAGACCGGCTATATAGCCGAATTCGGTGATTGTGTTGCAACACAATATCCCCTTAAAAATTGCTAAAATAAAAAAGACTTAATCATCCGAAAATCAAACTACTGTAAAGAAAACCACTTTTACAGTGAATTCGAAACCTGTGTCAACATCCCAAGTCTGTTGAAATTTAGCCTTAGGAGGCCTGGCATTCTATACGCCTGTTAATAACAGTCTGTTAACCATGTCATGGTTTCCTACTGACATGACATCAATCTTATCTGCATAATCTATGATCGTACTCCTGTGTTCCCAGTATAGTAACTAAAACCTTTCTTATGTACCAAAGTACAAAAGTTCATCACATTAAACACTGAAAGTTGGTTCAGCTTTATCTTATTTTATACACAAAATAAAGTCTTTTGAAGGACCCTGAGGCTCACTTGGAAAGGAGAAAATGCATAAGCTATCAGTTCATTTGAATGCAAGAGCATCCAATGAAGTTTGCTCCTGGATCAGTATCTTTAAGCCTCGTTCTGAACGAACCGTAAATCATCATCGCCTCGTTCCGTATGAACCGTAAATTGCCATCTCGTTTTGTAGCTTGTACAGCATGGTAGGTCGTTCTATATTTACTATATACTTGAAATTGTTAAAAATATTTACTCAATTTAGCATAACAATTAACCTTTAAAGGTCCGGCTATGGATTCGTCGCACGTTTTTTATGGGCCCATAAACACCGGTCGACCCTGTTTTATTGCACCAACTGCGATGGATTTGTTGCACTCAATCTCAAATAAAGTACAGGGTGCAACTGAATAGTCGCAGCGATAGTGGCATACTCCGATACCAGTGGTATATACTAATTAATAGTGTAAAGATATTAGATATGACTTATATTCACAAAGATGCACAGTTAATTACATTTAGGAGAGGAAAAAGGGATCGGAGATGCCGATGGCATGCCAATAGACACAGAGTTACACCTGCAGTCAGAGCCTTCCGTTTTCACAGCTTGTTCTGCTATCACACCTTCTGTGACATGGTGCTGTCATACCAGTATCTGCTAATCATACACCACAGGACACACGCCTGCGAGAGATATGACTCTCCTGCTCGAATACAACAGGCTTCTAAACAGACTTACTATAGGAAGCACTCCATGCCTGTGCGACGGATCCGTCGCATATCATGAACATCTCATGATGTGCGATGCGACGGATTCGTCGCATCGCACACGCGCGCAAGTCCGGCCACACTGGGGAGATTGTGTGTGGTGCGACGGGCGGTGCCGTTTTTATGACCCTCAGCCGGCGTTTATGACTTTTTATTGACTTGCGACGAATCCATCTCTCTGATGGGGCCGGTCAACACGTATGGAGAAGTGGTCTGTATTTTCCCATACGGAAGAGTAGTTTGTACGGTATTTTTACGTCATATGGCGAAACTGTGCGTATTTACAGTATATACTGCATGGGTATACTATATTATCGTAAAACTGAATGAGGTTTAATCTTGGCCACCGTATTCCACGACTGGAGTTTGGCAAAGTGACTTCATGAGGCGAAGCCGAGTGAAGTCCGGAGCCAAAACTTCAGGAGTGGAATGCGGTGGCTAAGATTAAAACAAATTAAGTTTTGTTTTGATCCTACCCTATCTCCTCGATTTTGGAATATTACGTGATAACAAGGCTGTATGCCACTAGTGGCATATAAAACTCCGTATACCAGTCAGCGTGGCATACGGAAACCCAATGTTAAGCCTATGGGATTTTATATTAGGGGTAGGATAAAGTAATAGTATCTCGGTGTTGAGTTCTTACTCCCTTATTCTTAAGGTCGACACCTATCTCGTCTAGGCTTCTGGACTTTACACAATTATCTGCATGCTAACTTATACCCTCTGACCTGAACTACAGTCCTGTACCTACCTTAATCACAGGCAGGTGCACTTGAACTTCTCTCTTGCCATCGAGTAAATATTGAGAGGATGACACATGGTAATATCCGAGCATATGACTTGAGGGTAAACTACATACTTGTTTGATATCAACATCCTGGGGCATATTGTGCATTATAGAACTAAGAGCAAATAGGATGTTCATCATAGATGAATGAGCGTGCAATTATAAATGAATAACAATTAAAAGGTTTGGGTTAGATTCAGTGTATGGATAGTTTTCTGTAACCCACTTGAACCCAGTCAACTTGCTATTTCTTCAACTACCTATCTAGGATCCAAACACATCAAGTACCAGTGGGTCTTAACGTATTTTGGTCTTGAATGATTGGTCATGGTCAGCTGGGCACACCTCTTAGACCCTAAGACACTGGCACCCTGCTCTGTTATCCCTATCACAGTGAACAGCATACAGATAGTAAAGGGATAGTTTTCTGGAAGCACACTGAAAGTTCAATGTGACCACTCTAACCTCTAGATGATGTATTTAGCGCTTGCAAGCACGCTCTAACAAATGGGTCTAAACTTGTGCATGGCACAGGCAGTGGTTGGTTAGAGTGGAATCACTACCAGAACACACACAAACCTTAGTGATGCAACTATGGCAAAGTACAGTGGGGCAGTTTGCTGCCTCTGCATGGGAAAAGCTAGACTGGCTCCAGTCCCTGCATCCTATGGCTACTCTCCTCACTGGGATACAGGGACTGGTACAATCGGTAATGGTGTTGGATTTCTGGCGCTGTTTAGCTCCAGTATTTCCAACACTCTCCATACAGACATCATGGCTACTGGTGAGGATATCTGCTGGGAGATTGATACCTTCTCTCTTGGATCTCAATTGGGTCACAGTCAGGAGCAGGTGAAATTTATTGTTCAGACAACATAGGCGGCCAGAGAACTGGAGGAAGGGAGGTGGGAAGGGGTATGAAGACGTCTATAGGTATGTAACTATAAAGTGTTCATATATAGATATGTAATTATAGAGTGTTCGTCTATAGGTATGTAACTATAAAGTGTTCATCTATAGATATGTAACTATAGTGTTCGTCTATAGGTATATAACTTTTTTTTCATTTTTTTTCATATTCTTTTATTGGTCCAATTTAGTTACATACATGTTGATTCTTGCTTTGTCTCGTAGACAAGGATTCAAAGTAGGCATGGCATTGCCATGATTTCGGTTTCAACAAGTAATGTATACAGGGAGGGAGGGAGGGAGGGAGGGAGGGAGGGAGGGAGGGAGGGAGGGAGGGAGGGAGGGAGGGAGGGAGGGAGGGAGGGAGGGAGGGAGGGAGGGAGGGAGGGAGGGAGGGAGGGAGGGAGGGAGGGAGGGAGGGAGGGAGGGAGGGAGGGAGGGAGGGAGGGAGGGAGGGAGGGAGGGAGGGAGGGAGGGAGGGAGGGGACCACATCTGACCAGAGCAGTCTTGACCAACAGGTCAAACCGAAATGATAACAACCCAATAAAAGCGAGAAGTCATCAGCCCTTGTTGGCTGGTTTTCTTCGACACCACGCATAATAATCACAGTAAAAGATGCGCTTATCATTTTCACATTTATCGTTTTAGGTATGTAACTGTGGCGAGTTGTATCTTTGTATGTTACTAGCGTGTATGTCTACAGGTATGAGTGTTTGTCTGTAGGTATGTAACTATGGCGTGTTGTATTTATGTATGTAACTATAGTGTTTGTCTACAGGTATGAGTGTTTGTCTGTAGGTATGTAACTATGGCGAGTTGTATCTTTGTATGTAACTATAGTGTTTGTCTACAGGCATGAGTGTTTGTCTGTAGGTATGTAACTATGGCGTGTTGTATTTATGTATGTAACTATAGTGTATGTCTACAGGTATGAGTGTTTGTCTGTAGGTATGTAACTATGGCGTGTTGTATTTATGTATGTAACTATAGTGTATGTCTACAGGTATGAGTGTTTGTCTGTAGGTATGTAACTATGGCGAGTTGTATCTTTGTATGTAACTACAGTGTTTGTCTACAGGTATGAGTGTTTGTCTGTAGGTATGTAACTATGGCGAGTTGTATCTTTGTATGTAACTATAGTGTTTGTCTACAGGTATGAGTGTTTGTCTGTAGGTATGAGTGTTTGTCTGTAGGTATGTAACTATGGCGTGTTGTATTTATGTATGTAACTATAGTGTATGTCTACAGGTATGAGTGTTTGTCTGTAGGTATGTAACTATGGCGTGTTGTATTTATGTATGTAACTATAGTGTATGTCTACAGGTATGAGTGTTTGTCTGTAGGTATGTAACTATGGCGAGTTGTATCTTTGTATGTAACTACAGTGTTTGTCTACAGGTATGAGTGTTTGTCTGTAGGTATGTAACTATGGCGAGTTGTATCTTTGTATGTAACTATAGTGTTTGTCTACAGGTATGAGTGTTTGTCTGTAGGTATGAGTGTTTGTCTGTAGGTATGTATGTAACTATAGTGTATGTCTACAGGTATGAGTGTTTGTCTGTAGGTATGTAACTATGGCGTGTTGTATTTATGTATGTAACTATAGTGTATGTCTACAGGTATGAGTGTTTGTCTGTAGGTATGTAACTATGGCGTGTTGTATTTATGTATGTAACTATAGTGTATGTCTACAGGTATGAGTGTTTGTCTGTAGGTATGTAACTATGGCGAGTTGTATCTTTGTATGTAACTACAGTGTTTGTCTACAGGTATGAGTGTTTGTCTGTAGGTATGTAACTATGGCGAGTTGTATCTTTGTATGTAACTATAGTGTTTGTCTACAGGTATGAGTGTTTGTCTGTAGGTATGAGTGTTTGTCTGTAGGTATGTAACTATGGCGTGTTGTCTTTAGGTATGTAGCTATAGAGTGTTTGGCTACAGGTATATAAGAAAGAAATTGATGATTGATTGATCTGTGTCCCCGTTTGGGGACGCAGATCAATTACGAATGAGTTTCTGATTTTATCTTTCCCTGGGGAAGTTTATCTCTTTATCGCCCATTGAGTATAAGATACCGTAGGTGTAAACTGTTATACTAGGCTCGGACATACAGAAACGTACCTGGCGTGAGTGATTGAGAAGGGAACTAAAGAAGAAACCAACAAGTTTTGGTTGTTGTTCTCCAACTCGTTTGAATGCTACATGATATTCACTCGGCTGTCGCTTCGTTCTTATATAGAACTGCATCGAGATTCGTATAAATACAGAATACGCCACGAGTCTGGATGTGCCATAATCGTCATTGAGATGAAGATGAGTGAAGGTTATGGCAAATCCAAACGAGCGGAATATTGTGTATTTTCAGATTCAAGTGCAGCCCTGGATTTATCTCACCCCTTTCTATGACATTAAATAGCATCAGAATATCAGAATAATCAGAATATACAGAGCAAATCCATATGATGTCATCTCACATTCACTATGCCACGACCATGGCGTAGTATTGTCACTTCACGGGGGTGATGTTGAGTATTTATTCCTAATGTTATGTTTATGGCTAAACTTGTACCAGGGGTGAGATAATATCATGAAACATCACAAAATTTCATATGATTCGTTGTCTTCCGCTACAGATATCACTCAGCTCCGCTTCGTGATATCATTCCGCAAAGGCAACTCATGCCATGTAAACAATTATATGAAATTGAGTGATGTTTAGATTTTATCCTACCCTGTCATATGTTTTTAACTTGGGGGATGATTGAGAAGGAGACTAAGGCAGACGATACACAGGCAGATACTGTATGACGGGGGATGATTGAGAAGGGGACTCAGGCAGACGATACACAGGCAGATACTGTATGACAGGGGATGATTGAGAAGGGGACTAAGGCAGACATTACACAGGCAGATACTGTATGACGGGGGATGATTGAGAAGGGGACTAAGGCAGACGATACACAGGCAGATACTGTATGACGGGGATGATTGAGAAGGAGACTAAGGCAGACGATACACAGGCAGATACTGTATGACGAGGGATGATTGAGAAGGAGACTAAGGCAGACAATACACAGGCAGATACTGTATGACGGGGGATGATTGGGAAGGAGACTAAGGCAGACGATACACAGGCAGATTCTGTATGACGAGGGATGATTGAGAAGGAGACTAAGGCAGACGATACACAGGCAGATACTGTATGACGAGGGATGATTGAGAAGGAGACTAAGGCAGACAATACACAGGCAGATACTGTATGACGGGGGATGATTGGGAAGGAGACTAAGGCAGACGATACACAGGCAGATTCTGTATGACGAGGGATGATTGAGAAGGGGACTAAGGCAGACGATACACAGGCAGATACTGTATGGCGGGGATGATTGAGAAGGGGACTAAGGCAGACGGTACACAGGCAGATACTGTATGACGGGGATGATTGAGAAGGAGACTAAGGCAGACGATACACAGGCAGATACTGTATGACGAGGGATGATTGAGAAGGAGACTAAGGCAGACGATACACAGGCAGATACTGTATGACGGGGATGATTGAGAAGGGGACTAAGGCAGACGATACACAGGCAGATTCTGTATGACGGGGATGATTGAGAAGGAGACTAAGGCAGACGATACACAGGCAGATACTGTATGACGGGGGATGATTGAGAAGGAGACTAAGGCAGACGATACACAGGCAGATACTGTATGACGGGGGATGATTGAGAAGGGGACTAAGGCAGACGGTACACAGGCAGATACTGTATGACGAGGGATGATTGGGAAGGAGACTAAGGCAGACAATACACAGGCAGATACTGTATGGCGGGGATGATTGAGAAGGAGACTAAGGCAGACGATACACAGGCAGATACTGTATGACGAGGGATGATTGAGAAGGGGACTAAGGCAGACGATACACAGGCAGATACTGTATGACGGGGATGATTGAGAAGGAGACTAAGGCAGACGATACACAGGCAGATACTGTATGACGAGGGATGATTGAGAAGGAGACTAAGGCAGACGATACACAGGCAGATACTGTATGACGGGGATGATTGAGAAGGGGACTAAGGCAGACGATACACAGGCAGATTCTGTATGACGGGGATGATTGAGAAGGAGACTAAGGCAGACGATACACAGGCAGATACTGTATGACGGGGGATGATTGAGAAGGAGACTAAGGCAGATGATACACAGGCAGATACTGTATGACGGGGATGATTGAGAAGGAGACTAAGGCAGACAATACACAGGCAGATACTGTATGACGGGGGATGATTGAGAAGGAGACTAAGGCAGACGATACACAGGGAGATACTGTATGACGGGGATGATTGAGAAGGAGACTAAGGCAGATGATACACAGGCAGATACTGTATGACGGGGGCTGATTGAGAAGGGGACTAAGGCAGACGATACACAGGCAGATTCTGTATGACGGGGGATGATTGAGAAGGAGACTAAGGCAGACAATACACAGGCAGATACTGTATGGCGGGGATGATTGAGAAGGAGACTAAGGCAGACGATACACAGGCAGATACTGTATGACGGGGATGATTGAGAAGGGGACTAAAGCAGACGATACACAGGCAGATACTGTATGACGGGGGATGATTGAGAAGGAGACTAAGGCAGACGATACACAGGCAGATACTGTATGACGGGGATGATTGAGAAGGAGACTAAGGCAGACGATACACAGGCAGATACTGTATGACGAGGGATGATTGAGAAGGGGACTAAGGCAGACGATACACAGGCAGATACTGTATGACGGGGGATGATTGAGAAGGGGACTAAGGCAGACGATACACAGGCAGATACTGTATGACGGGGATGATTGAGAAGGGGACTCACGCAGACAGTCGGACGCCTTCCTCTCGCGGGAAACGCGGGGAGCGCGGGGCTGGTCAGAGCGAGGCTTGGTGTCCATCACAACACGCTGCCGAGGTTACGACGCCATCTCCACCACAGGCTCCACTACACCAGTAAACCTCCACAACTCGGCACATCTACAACACGGCACTTCCACTCGTGCGGGGGCACGGCGTCTTACTGGATCCCGCACCACAGACAGCGCCTACAAACGCCCAATCAATGCGGGCCAGAGCCAGCCGTACACCCGCCGCCCGCCGCCCGCCGCCCGCCGCCCGCCGTACGCCGCCCACGCCTGCCACCCACCGTAAACCACCACCGTACACCGCCGCCCTACACTGCCCGCCGTACACCGCATGCCGTACACCGCACGCCGTACACCGCCCGCCATCCACCGTACACCGCTACCGTACACTGCCCGTCGTACGCCGCGCACCGGACACTGCCCGCCGTACACTGCCCGCCGTACACCGCCTGCCGTACACCGCCACGGTACACTGCCCGCCGTACACTGCCTGCCCTACACCGCACGCTGCCCGCGGTACGCCGCCTGCGGTACGCCGCCCGCCGTACACCCCCCACCGTACACCCCCACGCCATACACCCCCCGCCGTACACCCCCCCGCCGTACACCACCCACCGCCCGCCGTACACCGCCCGCCACCCACCATACACCGCCGCCGTACACCGCCCTCCGTACACCACACACCGCCCGCCACCCACCGTACACCGCCGCCGTACACCGCCTGTCGTACCCCGTACACCTCCCGCCGTACACTGCCTGCCACCCACCATACACCGCCCTCTGTACACCACCCACTGCCCGCCGTACACCGCCCGCCGTACACACCATACACCCACCATACACCGCCCGCCGTACACCGTACACCGCCCGCCGTACACCACCCACCGCCCGTCGCCCACCATACACCGCCCGCTGACACCACCCACCGCACGCCACCCACCATACACCGCCCGCTGACACCACCCACCGCATGCCACCCACCATACACCGCCCGCCGTACACCTCCCCCCGCCGTACACCACCCACCGTTCACCGCCCACCGTACACCACCCACCGCGCGCCGTACACCGCCCGCCACCCACCATACACCGCCCGCCGTACACCCCCCCGCCGTACACCACCCGCCGGACGCCGTACACCGCCCGCCGTACACTGCACGCCGTACACCCCCGCCGCCCGCCGTACACCCGCCGCCCGCCGTACACCCGCCGCCCGCCGTACACAGCCCGCCATACACCGCCCGCCACCCACCATACACTGCCCGCCGTACACCGCCCGCCGTACACCGCCCGCCGTACACCCGCCGCCCGCCGCTAGCCGCCGACACCGTGACACACGCCGCCTCCTGCTGCTGCTCCTACACCTCCACAGCTCATCTCCGAGTTACCTGACACAACCCGGGAGGGGGAGGGGGCGGCTGTAGCAGGTGACTGTATGCTGAGTGGTAGTCGCACTGATACTAGTGATTGTAGTGCTGTAGGTAGAAGTGTGGGGACTGGGAATGGTGACTCTTGTACACTCAGGCGTTCCCCAGATCAGGGGACCTCCTAGACTGGCTCATGTCTTTGATTATGAACAGTCATTGAATGATTGAAGAAAATTAGAATTAAGTTCATACACAATATTGACTGGTTTCAGATACAAGCGGCCGTATGCTCCGAGGAGTTGACGCGCAGTAATATCCCAGCGCATGCGAGGATATTGCGTAGAGTCAACTCCGACACCAGTCTATATTGTATTTATTATCCACCTTTTCTGCACAAGTGACATGTCGATATCAGTTCATTTTAGTAATGCACTATTTTTCCGTACGCACTTTTTTCCGTATGCACCACCCGGAGCATACAACATATCCGCATGCGCCGGGTATGTCCATACACGCTGCCTATGTGTTTTCTATGGGCACTTTGTATTCGGTGGATAATAAAGTGCACTATAGAAGAAATGGGTCTGCACTTGTGCATGACACAGGCAGTGGTTGGTTAGAGTGGAATCACTACCAGGACACACACAAACCTTAGTGATGCAACTATGGCAAAGTACAGTGGGGCAGTTTGCTGCCTCTGCATGGGGAAAGCTAGACTGGCTCCAGTCCCTGCATCCTATGGCTACCCTCCTCTCTGGGATACTGGCTCCAGTCCCTGCATCCTATGGCTGCCCTCCTCAATGGGATACTGGCTCCAGTCCCTGCATCCTATGGCTGCCCGCGCAGTAATATTCGAGCATATGCGAGGATATTGCGTAGAGTCAACTCCGAGGAGCATACAATCGCTTTCATCTAAAATCAATCTATATTGTATTTATTATCCACCTTTTCTGGACAAGTGACATGTCGATTTCAGTTCCTTTTAGGTATGCACTATTTTTCCATTCGCACTATTTTTCTGTATGCGCCACCCGGAGCATGCAACATATCCATATTCGCCTGGTATTTGCAGGCACACTCCCTATGTGTTTTCTACGGACTCTTTGTATTAGGTGGATAATAAATTATAATGTGTATAATTCCCTTATCCCAGCGAGGATGTGTGGGCACCCCTCTCATAAAATCTCACGCTCTCTAAGTCGTATTCTGTACTCCCACTACGCTCTAACAATTCTTAACGAACTAGGCTTAGAGCCTTGAGAATCCACTGGCTTGCCTCCCGTGCTAAAGACGTAAATTAATGCAACTCAAAGATTCCTATAATCTCAATGATGCCACCTAGTGGGAATACTGTGTGCCAGTGGGTTCTCAAGGCTCTAAGCCTAGTTCGCCAAGAATTCTTCTCCCATAGAGCGCAGTGAGAACCTTGTACAGAATACGACTTAGAGAGTGTGAGATCTTATGGGAGGGGTGCACCCAGGTATGTAGCCAGAGGATGCAGGGACTGGAGCCAGTCTAAAGATCTATCTGCGCTGAATGGCGGCAGTTAAATGTGTGCGTCTCAGGTGTGAGACCCGTATGACGACCACGCCACCTAGTGGGACATCTCCACACCACACAGATCACCGTGAGACAGTCGGG
Source organism: Alentia gelatinosa (assembly GCA_950022655.1). Classification (NCBI taxonomy): domain Eukaryota; kingdom Metazoa; phylum Annelida; class Polychaeta; order Phyllodocida; family Polynoidae; genus Alentia; species Alentia gelatinosa. The sequence continues at coordinate 121,202,642 of OX465581.1, read as the reverse complement.
GGTCGGCTTATAACCGTATGTTTTTTTCTCAAAAATTGATTTTTGAACCCCCCAAGTTCAGGACAAATCTATAATAAAGTACCAAAAAACGGAGATATATAAATGTGAACCACTTAATGGTAGTAATTTGTCAGATAGCATGTGATATCCTATTTTGGTACAATAGTTCATTGAAACGTTCATATTCTATTCATACTCGTAGTTAACGCTCGGATATTACTACGCGTCAACAACTCAGAGATAACGGCCACTCGTACACAAAACCAGTCGTTATTGTCTTTATACATGTAATAGTGTTTTAGCTTATAGTTCTATACATAAGACTTTACTCCTATGTTTGAATGTAGTATTCTGTAACATTCTGGTGCAAACCGTAATCAAATAATTGATGGATTCTGAGCTGTTCTACAGAAACTCATCCTGCAGTGACAAGCACTGTTCCGGGAAAAGGGCAGTGGAAAACATCCTGAGCCAGTGTGTGATTCCGGGTGAGCATCTTGAAGGTGATGTTGTAATCTATTTTTAGAAACATTGCAGTGCTCTCTGAATATTAAATGTATATAAGGGAGGACAGTGTTGAGATGATCACAGAAGACCAGCCGTGACCATCAGAATAAGACCAGCCGTGAAGTCAGCTTTTATTGCCATAGAGCTTGGATAATAATTGGGACCACGCTACAAGCAGCCATGTGACGGGATATCCTCTATGCTGGAACTACTGCAACCAATGGGGCTTGTAATACTGTGAACTAGAGTCAGTGTTAAATACTGTGCCATGTGGGATTAACAAAGGACTACTGTGTATGTGTGCTGGATATTCATAGTTACTGTATCACTGGATATTATACATTGATGTGGATTATATCAATATCTCCCCAGTTTATATTGTTCATTGGATCTTCTCTTATGCTCTACATTAAACATCTAAAAGCTCCATCTTCTAGTTATTCCTGTAACCGGGAACATTACATATAGCTAGGTTACACATAGACCGTCTGAGAGCTCGACAATGTGAGCTATAATTATCACCATGCAGGGGGTTAGCGATCAGGCACCGGGACAGTCATTTAGTTAAACGTAGTCAAAACCACAAACGAAGATGAATGAGAAGAACTAATTGGAACATATCCAGATACAGTGGCTGACGGCCAAGTTTATATTGAGGTCTACGCTAACTGCGTCTGAATAATACCAACCTCTTCGAAGTAGATGGGTCTGATGCCTAGAAACCTGCAGGGGCACTTTTCATAATCTAGGATCGTACATGAAGGACCTTTTCTGCACCGTATACAAGGGTTATCATTTAATAATAACTAAGTCTGTTCGCTAAGACAGTATCAGTCATCCATAAGGTCGTCCATGAGTGTTGATTAAAATTGATCCACATCGTCCCTGGGTTTCTATGGCTAACAGAAAATGGTCTACATGTACGATCTTAGATTAAGAAACGGGCCCTGGCCTATGTACTCATATAGAGGGCTAGCCCAGAAGCCCCTCAACATAAAAGGCTAGTCTGGAAGCCTGGCCAATGTACTCGCATAAAGGGCAAACTGGGAAACCTGGCCTATGTTTAGACTCTAGTACAGTCTGTTGTCGCCAGGGCCAGGGCGCACAGGTTCAAACTAAGACAGGGGATGCCATTTTGAGGCAGGAATTCCTGACTCCGCCGGTACTAAGCTGACCTGAGTTATTTGCCAGTAACAAGTGTATTACTCTTAATACATAGGTCCTAAAATTAGAACAGCCAATCACGAAATCCTTTTCATTCATAGACAGAGGGAACAGGCAAATGGGAGCCATGCTCTGTTAGACCCTTACAGACTGTAAGCCTTAGGCGGCGCGGTCTGTAAACGGACTAGCCTATGTTCACATACAAGGCTAGCCGACGCCTGGCCTATGTACTCACATTTAAGACTAGCCTGGAAGCCTGGCCTATGAACTCACATATAAGGCTAGTCTGAAAGCCTGGCCTATGTACTCACATACTAGCCTGGAAGCCTGGCCCATGTACTCACCTATAAGGCTAGTCTGAAAGCCTGGCCTATGTACTCACACATAGGGCTAGCCTGGAAACCTGGCTTATGTGCTCACATACTAGCCTGGAAACCTGGCCTATGTACTCACACATAGGGCTAGCCTGGAAGCTTGGCCCATGTACTCATATACAGGGCTAGCTTGGAAGTCTGGCCTATGTACTCATATATTGGCCTAGCCTGGAAGCCTGGAAGCCTGGCAGCTTGGAAGCCTGGCCTATATACTCACATATAGGGCTAGCCTGAAAGCCTGGCCTATGTACACGTACTCATATATAGGGCTAGCCTGGAAGCCTGGCCTATGTGAATGTACCCAAATATTAGGCCAGGTAACGTCCGGGTATTTTCCGGGTGCATTGTTTGTTTGTTTGTTTGTTTGTTTAGTTTAGCGTCCACTAAATTGGTGTGCTGACCAATATTATGGGTTTTTATTCTTAAATTAAGATATGAGACCTGTCTAATTTCTCCTACGTCAATCTGGTTGGTGTTGGCATCAACCACTGTCAGAACAGATATACATGAAATATTTTCTTTTATCAAAGTAGCAGATGTTTGGCATGGTTAAGAAAACCATAAGTCACTTATACTACTAGCACTGGTACTTGTCATACTGACTGCTTGAAGGACGCCTGGTGAGAAGTAGTAGTACTACAGTCTAACGCCGTCAGTTTGTAATGGACCATAATAAGTCATTCGTTATATAAGTTTATTTTGTGCTGCAATTAATTTAGACTGGCTCCAGTCCCTGCATCCTATAGCTACTCTGGGATATGTAGGCCAGTCAGAGAAGGATAAAAACTATGATCTTCATTCTTTAATAAACTCTTTGAAAAAATCTGATTGTGTTTAACCATTAAATGAATGTTCTCAATCAAAGACTTGAGCAAGTCTACCGTTCATGATAAACCAGTGTCGATAAGGTACAACTGAAGAGGTTACTGGGGGGAGGGGCGGGGGGTCCAGGGGGTCGCTAAGGCCCCACGTTTGCGTCCCCCCTCCCCCCGCCCGCCCCCAAAATAAGCATAGAGTGTGTCAATATTATTTCCCTTCTCAAAGCACTGGTTAGCAACTTGCCAGAACTATCATTCAGATTATGTGACAGAATACAGCAATAGTAATGATATATATCTCATAACTGAATACTGTTTTGTAGTTTATAGCACGCCTAGTGTACAAATAATTGTAACAAAATGACCGCCAATATATGTTTGATATTACAATATGATGCGTACGAAAGGGGTAGTGGATATGTTTGGGTAGTTTAACGTCCAATTTGTTCAATTAGACTGACTTTGGGTTTGACCAAATCTCTGAGATGAATGTAGGTAGAAATATCACCCCTACACATTTACCGAGGTTAGAGTTCTTTTACTTCCCACACATAGACATGGTATGAGAAGGATTGGTCTTTGATATAGCAGTAAATCTACCACTGCTGGGGATGAAGAGGAAAGGTGGCTGTACACCACACCAATAGACATGGTATGAGAAGGATTGGTCTGTGATATAGCAGTAAATCTACCACTGCTGGGGATGAAGGAGAAAGTTGGCTGCAGTGGGACTCATATCAACAAAGTCCAACAACCTTGGGATTACAGTCAAGTGCTCTTTACCACTGAGCTAACTCCCCACCCTGGTCACTTTTGTTGTGCTTTCTGATAGTGGAAGACTGCGACATGTACGTACGTGAACCTGATCCAGTATTTTAAAAAGTTGTTGTCGAGTATCATTGATGGCTATATTTGTACCTGACAACTTGATCGCTGCTCTGTGTGCCTCCATGTGTCTGTGACAAAGCACTCACTACCGCTTTACCCTATAAAACTAGCCTGTGATTAAAGCCTGAACTAAGATAAGGGGTCCACCAACGTCGATATACACCGAAACAAAATGACCAAATCTGTGTGCAGCAGAGCAGGACGCCGCCTGGTGTCACAGAGTGGTACTACAGTGTGTTCAGTGACCATGACGGGTGTGTTCGTTCTGTGTGCAGCAGAACAGGACGCCGCCTGGTGTCACAGACTGGTACTACAGAGTGTTCAGTGACCGTGACGGGTGTGTTCGTTCTGTGTTCACCAGACCAGGACGCCGCCTGGTGTCACAGACTGGTACTACAGAGTGTTCAGTGACCGTGACGGGTGTGTTCGTTCTGTGTTCACCAGACCAGAACGCCGCCTGGTGCCACAGACTGGTACTACAGTTTGTTCAGTGACCGTGACGGGTGTGCTCGTTCTGTGTTCACCAGACCAGAACGCCGCCTGTGGTACTACAGTGTGTTCAGTGACCGTGACGGGTGTGTTCATTCTGTGTTCACCAGACCAGGATGCCGCCTGGTGTCACAGACTGGTACTACAGAGTGTTCAGTGACCGTGACGGGTGTGTTCGTTCTGTGTTCACCAGACCAGAACGCCGCCTGGTGTCACAGACTGGTACTACAGAGTGTTCAGTGACCGTGACGGGTGTGTTCGTTCTGTGTGCACCAGACCAGGACGCCGCCTGGTGTCACAGAGTGGTACTACAGTGTGTTCAGTGACCGTGACGGGTGTGTTCGTTCTGTGTTCACCAGACCAGAACGGCGCCTGGTGTCACAGAGTGGTACTACAGAGTGTTCAGTGACCATGACAGGTGTGTTCGTTCTGTGTGCACCAGACCAGGACGCCGCCTGGTGTCACAGACTGGTACTACAGTGTGTTCAGTGACCATGACGGGTGTGTTCGTTCTGTATGCAGCAGACCAGGACGCTGCCTGTGGTACTACAGTGTGTTCAGTGACCGTGACGGGTGTGTTCGTTCTGTGTGCACCAGACCAGGACGCCGCCTGGTGTTACAGACTGGTACTACAGTGTGTTCAGTGACCATGACGGGTGTGTTCGTTCTGTGTGCAGCAGACCAGGACGCCGCCTGGTGTCACAGACTGGTACTACAGTGTGATCAGTGACCGTGACGGGTGTGTTCGTTCTGTGTGCACCAGACCAGAACGCCGCCTGTGGTACTACAGTGTGTTCAGTGACCGTGACGGGTGTGTTCGTTCTGTGTTCACCAGACCAGGACGCCGCCTGGTGTCACAGAGTGGTACTACAGTGTGTTCAGTGACCGTGACGGGTGTGTTCGTTCTGTGTTCACCAGACCAGGACGCCGCCTGGTGTTACAGAGTGGTACTACAGAGTGTTCAGTGACCATGACGGGTGTGTTCCTTCTGTGTTCACCAGACCAGGACGCCGCCTGGTGTTACAGAGTGGTACTACAGAGTGTTCAGTGACCATGACAGGTGTGTTTGTTCTGTGTGCATCAGACCGGAACGCCGCCTGGTGTCACAGACTGGTACTACAGAGTGTTCAGTGACCGTGACGGGTGTGTTCGTTCTGTGTGCACCAGACCAGGACGCCGCCTGGTGTCACAGACTGGTACTACAGAGTGTTCAGTGACCGTGACGGGTGTGTTCGTTCTGTGTGCACCAGACCAGGACGCCACCTGGTGTCACAGAGTGGTACTACAGTGTGTTCAGTGACCGTGACGGGTGTGTTCGTTCTGTGTTCACCAGACCAGGACGCCGCCTGGTGTCACAGAGTGGTACTACAGTGTGTTCAGTGACCGTGACGGGTGTGTTCGTTCTGTGTTCATCAGACCAGGACGCCGCCTGGTGTCACAGAGTGGTACTACAGTGTGTTCAGTGACCATGACAGGTGTGTTCGTTCTGTGTTCACCAGATCAGGACGCCGCCTGGTGCCACAAACTGGTACTACAGAGTGTTCAGTGACCATGACGGGTGTGTTCGTTCTGTGTTCACCAGACCAGGACGCCGCCTGGTGTCACAGAGTGGTACTACAGTGTGTTCAGTGACCGTGACGGGTGTGTTCGTTCTGTGTTCACCAGACCAGAACGCCGCCTGTGGTACTACAGTGTGTTCAGTAACCGTGACGGGTGTGTTCGTTCTGTGTTTACCAGACCAGAACGCCGCCTGGTGTCACAGAGTGGTACTACAGAGTGTTCAGTGACCGTGACGGGTGTGTTGTTCTGTGTTCACCAGACCAGAACGCCGCCTGGTGTCACAGAGTGGTACTACAGTGTGTTCAGTGACCGTGACGGGTGTGCTCGTTCTGTGTTCACCAGACCAGAACGCCGCCTGTGGTACTACAGTGTGTTCAGTGACCGTGACGGGTGTGTTCGTTCTGTGTTCACCAGACCAGGACGCCGCCTGGTGTCACAGACTGGTACTACAGTGTGTTCAGTGACCGTGACGGGTGTGTACGTTCTGTGTGCATCAGACCATGACGGTTGTGTACGTTCTGCTGAGTAGGGTGTGTCAACTATTAATTGAGAACGATGAAAAAAAACAAACTGGGAGAGGCCCTGAGATAGTAAGCTCCACTTAACATATTCAAACCATGACAAAGACTAATTATACAAGCTGGTTTTCCCGTATTCTTCCTGTATTCTGCCCTTCGTGTTTCTGTAATGTCTTGTGTGCGTGAGTGGCTTCTCTGTAACGTGTCTTATATATGCATGTGATTGTTTTTTTTGTTTGGGTAGTTTAACGTCCAATTTGTTATATTAGACTTACTTTGGGTTTGATCGAATCTATGAGATGAATGGAGATAGAAATTCCACCCCTACATATTTACCGAGGTACCTACATATTTACTTCCCACACCACATAGATATGGTATGAGAAGGATTGGCCTTTGATATAGCAGTAAATCTACCACTGTTGGTGGTGAAGGAGAAAAGTGGCTGCAGTGGGACTCAAATCAACAAAAATCACAACAACCTTGGGACCTCCATATGGAGAATCTATTGGCAAATATTGTTGTCACCAATTGATCTTTTCATTGTTTGACGGTGAAGATATGACTTGAGGGTATCTGCATTGGGTACGGGAGAACTCGACCCAAAATGAACTCGACCTGTAGTTGTCAGGAGAACTCAACCCGTTTTTGGAAAAATCGATTGGAGAACTCGACCCGTTCCAGATACTTATGATTAAGACATTTTCATATACAAGTAAAGAGGTTTTATACAAATAAACCAGCGCATATAGAAGTCCATATTTAAAAAACGAGGCGAAAGCACTTCTATACTCAATCCCCCCCCCCCCCCCCCCCAAAAAAAAGACTATAAGTACAGCTAGGCTTAGGTTTAGGGTTAGGGTTGGGGATAGGGTTGGGGATAGGGATATGGATATGGATATGGATAGGGATAGGGATAGGGTGATGGTAAGGGTTAGGGTTAGGGATAGGGTTAGGGATAGGGTTAGGGTTAGCGTTAAGGGTAGGTTGTTCTGTTTATTTTCTTCCCCAGAGGAGACTAGATTTGAGGTCAAAATAATTAACTTACAACTAAATATAGTATATATTCACAGTTGAGATGCTTGAGTAGGGAAGATATAAAGCGTGTCGAGTTTGTTACGGGTTGAGATGTTAAAACGGGTCGAGTTTGTTATGGGTCGAGTTTTTTACGGGTCGAGTTCGTTATGGGTCGAGTTTTTCACGGGTCGAGTTCGTTACGAGTTTTCCAGTATTCTCTGTATTTATTACCCATCTATTACATCAGCTCTGTTATTGACCCGATCAACTGGACTCTACACCTGAGTGTTTACACTGATAAGCAAATAATCACAAGATATAAACCCGCACACTACTCTAGACTTTTATCACCCACCTAATACAGAGTCTACATAGGAAACGTATAGGGCTTCTGGAGTTAGCTACCTGAAGGAAAAATAGTCCCTACACATCATGAGGTAGACTTGCTCAAGTCTTTGATTATGAACATTCATTAAATGATTAATTACAATCAGAATAAAGTTCATTAAAGTATATATCCTTCTCTGACTAGCCCATGAATCAAAGACTTGTATCCCAACGAGGAGGGTAGCCATAGGATGCAGGGACTGGAGCAAGTCTAATCATGAGGTAATGTGGAATTTTATAGACTGCGTAAGTCTACACCAAATTACCGCCAATTCTTTTTGTTAAACATTTTATTAGACGAAAGATATGAGTTCACAATACCACACATATTGTGATCTTCCAGCCAAGACCCGTCAGCTATGTACATACTGATTCGCAGTCAATACTTCAATGATCTTCAGAGTAGCATTAAATGATGCCGCTAATTAAGTCCATGTTGATAAATATGTTAAGTAATTTTCACACAATCTACAACATTAGCATTTCTCTACACAACAATTGGGAGAACAAATATTTTCTTCGATTTCGCTCATAAAATAGTGAAATTACGAAGATAACTGTATGACAATAGGCAGTATTATATATATATATATACATATAGACTACATAGATATACATAATACATACAAAAGTACAAAAACACAAACAGACAGTAGGCAGACAAAATTGTGACAACGATAACGAAAACATACTGGTGGTATACCAGAGATAGTGCCATGTCATTATGTGTATTCATCCTACAGACCTTTGTCATACAACACACGCACACACACACACGCACCACACGAGTCGGAGTGCTCCGAGACTGAGGATATCCTTAGAAAAACGCAAGTAAACAGCTGATTTAAAAAAAGGAGGACAGTTTGAGTATTCATGTCTTAAACCTTTCTGAAAGGATCCCAAACAAAACATTCACTAAGCAAACTTTCTATTCTTCACGAATCGAGTTGCTATTGGTCTGTCTTTGCTCTGACGTCACACACACTAGAGGGCGGTGCAGACTCAGGTCAAAGTTTGAGCGTTTTATAAATAATATATCCATACTTTGTGGTTCATGGGAAACATTAAAAGTGCGTTATAGCGTTGACACTGTAACCTTCCCCTTAACCCTTGACGCATGATGCCTGGAGGCATCACTGCACTAAAGAACATGATGCCTGGAGGCATCACTGCACTAAAGAACATGATGCCTGGAGGCATCACTGCACTAAAGACACATGATGCCTGGAGGCATCACTGCACTAAAGAACATGATGCCTGGAGGCATCACTGCACTAAAGACACATGATGCCTGGAGGCATCACTGCACTAAAGACACATGATGCCTGGAGGCATCACTGCACTAAAGAACATGATGCCTGGAGGCATCACTGCACTAAAGACACATGATGCCTGGAGGCATCACTGCACTAAAGACGCATGATGCCTGGAGGCATCACTGCACTAAAGACACATGATGCCTGGAGGCATCACTGCACTAAAGACGCATGATGCCTGGAGGCATCACTGCACTAAAGACGCATGATGCCTGGAGGCATCACTGCACTATAGACGCATGATGCCTGGAGGCATCACTGCACTATAGACGCATGATGCCTTGAGGCATCATTGTCCCAATATTAACAAAAATGTTTCAACAAAGAAGTAATAGAGCAATATTCATGAAATCTTCAGGAAATGTAGATATAACATCATATTTAATATTTCTATCAAAAAGAAATAAAATATTCATGATTATGTATCATATTGCATGATTTCAAACTTGGATATCAGTTTTAGCTATTCTGTGGCCGTCCTCTAGCTAGACAAACTGCCACCAGCACCGTCCTTATGGGAGTAGCTAGGCCCCAAGCAGCCGTCCTTAAAGGGTTAAACAGGAATGTCAGTTGGAAAAAAGTGGAAATATATTAGTGGAGACCAAGAAACATGGAAATTTGTCTCTGTCTCCCCTCTCTTCCTTCCCTCTGTCTCCTCTCTCTTTCCTCTCTCCCTCTCCCCTCCCTCCACTCTCTCTTTGCCTCTCCCTCTCTCTCTTCTCCCTCTCACCTCTGTCTCCCCTCTCCTTTCTCTTCCCCTTCTCTCCCCTCTCTCTCTCCCCCTTTCTTTCTCCTCCCTCTCCCTTCCCTCTCTCCCTCACTCTGTTTGTTCTCTCTCTTCCCCTTCCCCTCTCTTTTCTCCCTCTCGCTCCCCTCTCTCACTCCTCTCTCTCTCTCTCTCTTTCCTCACCAGGAGTGGTTTGGGAACTCTCACAAGATGCGCCTACAAAACTCGTCCCTCTCAGAGTGGATAAAAACACTGAGCGTCTCCTCTCTCCTCTTTAGATCTTCCATTTCTCTTCTCCTTTCTCTCTCTACCCCCTCTCTCCTTATCTCTGCTCTCCCTCTCTCTCCTAACCAGGAGTGGACTCCGAACTCTGACAAGACGCGCCCACAAAAATAATACGTCTCAGAGTGAAGAAAAATTCTACTCTTCTCCTCTCTCCTCTTTCTCTCTCTCCTCTCTCTACCCTCTCTCTTCTCTCCTCTCTCTTTTCTTACCAGGAGTGGTCTTGGAACTCTCACCAGATACGACCACAGAACTCGTCCCTCTCAAAGCGGATAAAAACTCAGAGCTTATCCCCTGTCTCTCTCCTCTTTCTCTCTCCTTTCTCTCGCTCTCCTCTTTCACTCTCCCCTCTCTCCTTTCTCTCTCTCTGCCCTCTCTTTCCTCACCAGGAGTGGCCTGGGAACTCTCAGTAGACGCACCCACAAAACACATCCCTCTCAGAGCGGATAAAAACTCAGAGCTTCTCTTCTCCCCTCTTTCTCTCTCCTTTCTCTCGCTCTCCTCTTTCACTCTCCCCTCTCTCTCCCCCTTCTCTCTCTCTGCCCTCTCTTTCCTCACCAGGAGTGGCCTGGGAACTCTCAGTAGACGCACCCACAAAACACATCCCTCTCAGAGCGGATAAAAACCTAGAGCTTCTCTTCTCTACTCCCCTCTTTCTCTCTCCACCTCACTCGTTGTCTTTCTCTCCTCTCTCACTCTCCTATCTATTCTCTTGCCTCTCTCTCCCCTCTCCCCCTCTCTTCACCAGGACTGTCCTGAGAACTCTCACAAGACACGCCCACGAAACATGTCCCTCTCAGAGCGGTTAAAAAAAGAGCTTCTCTCTCCTCTTTCTCTCCCTCTCATCTCCCGCTCTTCTCTCTCACTCTCCTCTGTCACTCTTCTCTATCTCCTCTCACACTCTCCTCTCTATCTCCTCTCTCACTCTCCTCTCTCTCCTCTCTATCTCCTCTTTCTCTCCCTCTCATCTCCCGCTCTTCTCTCTCACTCTACTCACTCCGCTTTCTCTCCTCTCTTACTACCCGTTCTCTCCTCTCTCATTCTCCTCTGTCACTCTTCTCTCTCCTCTCTCTCTCTCCTCTCTTTCTTCTCTCTCTCTCCTCTCTCACTCTCCTCTCTCTCCTCTCTATCTCCTCTTTCTCTCCCTCTCATCTCCCGCTCTTCTCTCTCACTCTACTCACTCCCCTTTCTCTCCTCTCTTACTACCCTTTCTCTCCTCTCTCATTCTCCTCTGTCACTCTTCTCTCTCCTCTCTCTCTCTCCTCTCTCTCTCTCCTCTCTTTCTCCTCTCTATCTCCTCTCTCACTCTCCTCTCTCTCCTCTCTATCTCCTCTTTCTCTCCCTCTCATCTCCCGCTCTTCTCTCTCACTCTACTCACTCCCCTTTCTCTCCTCTCTTACTACCCTTTCTCTCCTCTCTCATTCTCCTCTCTCTCCTCTCTCTCTCCTCTCTCTCTCCTCTCTATTTCCTCTTTCGCTCTCCTCTCTCACTATCCTATCTCTCCTCTGCCTCCTCTCTATCCCCTCTCTTTCTCTCCCATCTATCTCTCGTCTCTCTTCTTCTCCCCTCCCTCCCTCCTCACAAGGAGTCTCACACAGAGCGCCCACACATTTTATTTTTTTTAGATCAATTTATTCATCCTGGCAGACAAAAAGGCAAAGTTATGCCTGTTTACATTTGGCACCAGCTAGTAATACTCGCAGTCAGTAAATATAGTCACCTATCGGCTAGCTAACAAACTTACCCTAGGGTGATATATACAGTTGCACAATTTGTGTAATCAGAATTACCGACAAGCAATGTAATCACACTGTGTATACATCAAGTAGGGATTGTATCAGAATGGTCTAATCATATAGTATGCTAGAGTACAAAGGTATAGTACAGATCGGTAATCACAATATGCATGTATCAAGTAATACAAACATCAACAATAAGCAAAATTACATCGAGATAGGGTATGTAGTAGGGGATGATGGTAACAGGATACTTGGGTTAATCAGGGAGGGATTGAGGGAGAACACTCAAGTTATGCATAGATAACTATGCAGCTTACGTATATAATAGGCGACTGGCTTGTAGGAAGGTTTTTTCTTTATATTGGAATTGAGGGTATGTGGGTATTGATCTGTATTCGAAGGGTAGCTTGTTCCAATAGTATGAACATTTATAAAACATGCTTCTTTTAATTAGGTCTAGTTTAATATCTTTTGTTAGTAAGACCGGTGCATCATAAATCCTGGTTTGTCGTCTGATGAGTGCACAATATTTGTCTACTTTACTTCTATGGTAGGCAAGTTTCCGGATGGCAGACTCTCGTCTTTCACTCAAGTAATTAATGTTGGCATTTTTGTGGAGGAGCAGAGTGCTGGACCTTGGTTCCGATTTCAGTGCAATCCTCAGAGCCCTGTTTTGCATGTTTTGTATTTTTTGTAGGGTATTTTGGTTGGTATGATGTATCAAGGCACTCCCGTATTCCGCAAAGGGTAGAATTTTAGATTTATAGATTAGTACAGCTTGGATTTTGTTTCCCCTCTCACTCTCCTCTCTCTTGTCCCCCTCTCTCTCACCCCTCCCTCTTTCCTCACCAGGAGTGGTATGAGAACTCTCGCCAGGCGCACCCACAATACGTATCCCTCTCAGAGTGGATAAAAACCATCTATTCTCTCTCCCCTCTCACTCTCCTCTCTCTCTCCCCCCTCTCTCTCACCCCTCCCTCTCTCCTCACCAGGAGTGGTATGAGAACTCTCGACAGGCGCACCCACAATACGTATCCCTCTCAGAGCGGATAAAAACCATCCATTCTCTCTCCCCTCTCACTCTCCTCTCTCTTGTCCCCCTCTCTCTTGTCCCCCTCTCTCTCACCCCTCCCTCTTTCCTCACCAGGAGTGGTATGAGAACTCTCGACAGGCGCACCCACAATACGTATCCCCCTCAGAGCGGATAAAAACCATCTATTCTCTCTCCCCTCTCACTCTCCTCTCTCTTGTCCCCTTCTCTCTCACCCCTCCCTCTTTCCTCACCAGGAGTGGTATGAGAACTCTCGACAGGCACACCCACAATACGTATCCCCCTCAGAGCGGATAAAAACCATCTATTCTCTCTCCCCTCTCACTCCCCTCTCTCTCTCCCCCCTCTCTCTCACCCCTCCCTCTTTCCTCACCAGGAGTGGTATGAGAACTCTCGACAGGCGCACCCACAATACGTATCCCTCTCAGAGCGGATAAAAACCATCTATTCTCTCTCCCCTCTCACTCTCCTCTCTCTTGTCCCCCTCTCTCTCACCCCTCCCTCTTTCCTCACCAGGAGTGGTATGAGAACTCTCGACAGGCGCACCCACAAAACGTATCCCTCTCAGAGCGGATAAAAACCATCTATTCTCTCTCCCCTCTCACTCTCCTCTCTCTTGTCCCCCTCTCTCTCACCCCTCCCTCTTTCCTCACCAGGAGTGGTATGAGAACTCTCGACAGGCGCACCCACAATACGTATCCCTCTCAGAGCGGATAAAAACCATCTATTCTCTCTCCCCTCTCACTCTCCTCTCTCTTGTCCCCCTCTCTCTTGTCCCCCTCTCTCTCACCCCTCCCTCTTTCCCCACCAGGAGTGGTATGAGAACTCTCGACAGGCGCACCCACAATACGTATCCCTCTCAGAGCGGATAAAAACCAACTATTCTCTCTCCCCTCTCACTCCCCTCTCTCTCTCCCCCCCCCTCTCTCTCACCCCTCCCTCTTTCCTCACCAGGAGTGGTCTGAGAGATCTCGACAGGCGCACCCACAATACGTATCCCCCTCAGAGCGGATAAAAACCATCTATTCTCTCTCCCCTCTCACTCTCCTCTCTCTCTCCCCCCTCTCTCTCACCCCTCCCTCTTTCCTCACCAGGAGTGGTATGAGAACTCTCGACAGGCGCACCCACAATACGTATCCCTCTCAGAGCGGATAAAAACCATCTATTCTCTCTCCCCTCTCACTCTCCTCTCTCTTGTCCCCCTCTCTCTCACCCCTCCCTCTTTCCTCACCAGGAGTGGTATGAGAACTCTCGACAGGCGCACCCACAATACGTATCCCTCTCAGAGCGGATAAAAACATCTATTCTCTCTCCCCTCTCACTCTCCTCTCTCTTGTCCCCCTCTCTCTCACCCCTCCCTCTTTCCTCACCAGGAGTGGTATGAGAACTCTCGACAGGCGCACCCACAATACGTATCCCTCTCAGAGCGGATAAAAACCATCTATTCTCTCTCCCCTCTCACTCCCCCCTCTCTCTCACCCCTCCTTCTTTCCTCACCAGGAGTGGTATGAGAACTCTCGACAGGCGCACCCACAATACGTATCCCTCTCAGAGCGGATAAAAACCATCTATTCTCTCTCCCCTCTCACTCTCCTCTCTCTTCTCCCTCTCTCTCTCTCTCCCCTCCCTCTTTCCTCACCAGGAGTGGTATGAGAACTCTCGACAGGCGCACCCACAATACGTATCCCTCTCAGAGCGGATAAAAACCATCTATTCTCTCTCCCCTCTCACTCTCCTCTCTCTCTCCCCCCTCTCTCTCTCCCCTCCCTCTTTCCCCACCAGGAGTGGTATGAGAACTCTCGACAGGCGCACCCACAATACGTATCCCCCTCAGAGCGGATAAAAACCATCTATTCTCTCTCCCCTCTCACTCTCCTCTCTCTCTCCCCCCTCATTCTCTCCCCTCCCTCTTTCCTCACCAGGAGTGGTATGAGAACTCTCGACAGGCGCACCCACAATACGTATCCCCCTCAGAGCGGATAAAAACATCTATTCTCTCTCCCCTCTCACTCTCCTCTCTCTTGTCCCCCTCTCTCACCCCTCCCTCTTTCCTCACCAGGAGTGGTATGAGAACTCTCGACAGGCGCACCCACAATACGTATCCCCCTCAGAGCGGATAAAAACCATCTATTCTCTCTCCCCTCTCACTCTCCTCTCTCTTCTCCCCCTCTCTCTTGTCCCCCTCTCTCTCCCCTCCCTCTTTCCTCACCAGGAGTGGTATGAGAACTCTCGACAGGCGCACCCACAATACGTATCCCTCTCAGAGCGGATAAAAACGGAGAGCTTCTTCTTTCTGTGAACCACGTTCTGGGTGTTTTTCCGAGTCGAGTCGGTTACAGAGGCCAGTGTTACCAACCTGCGCCCTGTCAGCGTCCAGCGCCTGCAGAGTGGGACACATCCACATCCCCCCAACCTGATGTCTCTGTCTCTGTGGTGTCTGTTTACTTCAACTACCTCTCACAACATGTTTATATCTAAACCTATTGAATATCTGTACGCGTTGGGAAATGGTAATAGTATTCTAGACATTTAGTTATGTAAGTTATGGTATAATATGGATGACATGATATGTGGCAAATTCTGTCAAATAGATGGCATATTAATGTATGATATAAATGGCAAGTTATATAATATATATGGTATTTTAATGCGTAATATATATGACATGCTCATGTTTTATGTATATGGCATGTTAATGTATAATGTATATAGCATGTTAATGTATGATATAGATGGCATCCTATATATTATTATATACCTGTGGTAGTATATCCTACACATACGGCCCGCTCCTACCCATGTCGTATTTATATCCGTACGACACCTAGGTGATGTACGGGGTATGTATGTGGCGTACGGGGCATGTATAGCGGCGAAATCCAAAAACTTCCCAAGAGGCAAGGGTTAAAATAGGATATTTTATGGTAAAATCAGATCAGATGAACCTCTGCCTTCGGCATCGGTTCATCTGATCGCCGAATTTACCGCGTATTATATCCGTACGGAGACAGTAAGCCCGTTTCTCTATATTATAGATGACATGTTAATGTATAATATTTATAACATGCTAATGTTTAATATATAAATAGCTATATCCATCTCATCCCATCTCATAATCATCACCCCCATGCACGTTGGTTCTATACTGTATGATGTAAATATCCGAGGAATCTGTAATTCTTAGTAAGTGCCTTATATCTTTTATGACTTGTTAAGAAACATCAGGGACCGGGCGGAAGAGCGGCCATGCCGAGCCCGTGCAGTAATTTATCCTAGCCCTAATATAAAATTCCATAGGCTTAACATTGGGTTTCCGTATGCCACGCTGACTGGCATACGGAGTTTTATATGCCACTAGTGGCATACAGCATTATTATCACGTAATATTCCAAAATCGAGGAGATAAAATCAAAACCTGATTCGTTTTAATCTTGGCCACCGCATTCCACTCCTGAAGTTTTTGCTCCGGACTTCACTCGGCTTCGCCTCATGAAGTCACTTTGCCAAACTCCAGTCGTGGAATACGGTAGCCAAGATTAAACCTCATCAAGTTTTACGATAGTAATGCAAGGAACTCTAATAAAAGCTATCACAAAAAAAAAGATGGCATATCGATGTATAATAGGCATGGCATTCTAATGTATACTATAGGTGGCAAGTTATATAATATAGATGGCATATTAATGTATGATATGGATGGCATGTTACCATATAACATATTTGGCATGTTAATGTTTAATACAAATGGCATGCCATATAATATAGATGGCATGTTAATGTATAGAGGGTGGTTGTGGCCCACTAGATTTTAGGTCAACTCTCGACTGTAGAACCGTCCCAAGGCGCTATAAATATCATGTAAGGAGGTCAGGGTGAAGGTCGCGGTTAGCTCCGAATGCAGTCATTGGCTACTGGGTCTACTCTATTCCTTATATGGCAGTTAATGCAGGGGGACAACTCCATGCAGGATAATATATTGTTAATGTATGATATTGATAGCATGCTACATAATAAAGCGGGCGTGTTAATGTATAATATAGAAGGCATGCTCGATAATATAGATGGCATGTTAATGTATGATATAGTTGACATGCTACATAATATAGAGGGTATGTTAATGTATAATATAGAAGGCATGCTCGATAATATAGATGGCATGTTAATGTATGATAGGGAGACAGCAGTAGACCAAACGTACAGGCGAACCTTGAAGATCAAATCAAAGAGACTTTGAACCCTGTTAGATGTGTATGCCCTGGGTATTTGCGTATGAATGATCTATTTGTAAATTGCTACATACTTGCTTTGTCTATTGTACCAACCCTAAGGACAATATTTGTATAAGATCGTCTCTTGTGAGATAAACAATTTTTGTCAATAAACAATCAATGAGAAAAGGAGCTTGCCATAGATTAGAATGGTTATACGGTCACTTATCTAGATATCCAGCTGGGCTTTACTATTAGTCAACAAACACGATTACCTACACATTATTATCCATCGTATACAAAGCCCCCATTGAAAACTTGTATACTTTACTCACTGAGTTACTGGAAACTACCCCATTGTTTATTAACAACACAATGTATTTTATTATCCATGGTATACAAAGCCCCCATTGAAAATGTATGGGGACTCAGTAAACCACGACCCATTGTATCAAACCTGTCAGATACCATAACTGTGGTATACGGATTCAAACCTGTGGTATACGGCCTCAAAACCATGGTATACTGGAAAAATAGTCCCTTTAGCTATAGAGCAAAGAAATAGTCCCTATTGTTATACCCTTTGATATGGCAATTGCTGGGTTTGATTTATTTGAAAGATAGATAATAAAAGCAACAAACGATGGTTATGTGGACAGGCAGCTCTGTAAACCACAAGAGGTTGACGTCGTAATACACTCGCTAGCGCTAGAGTATTACTACGTGTCAACCTCTCATGGTTTACTTCCACCTGTCCACAAAACCATCGATTATTGTCCATGTATACTTTACACACTGTATAAATGGAAACTTCCCCATTGTTTACTAAAAACATACTTATTGTATACTTCACACACTGTATAAATGGAAACTTCCCCATTGTTTACTAAAACATACTTATTGTATACTTTACACACTGTATAAATAGAAACTTCCCCATTATTTACTAAAAACATACTGTTTTGTATACTTTAGACTCAGGGCTAGTGGAAACCCCCTTTGTTTACTAAAAACATACTGTTTTGTACACTTGACACACTGGGTTAGTAGAAACTACCCCATTGTTTACTAAAAACATACTGTTTTGTATACTTTAGACAGAGGGCTAGTGGAATCCCCCCTTTGTTTACTAAAAACATACTGTTTTGTACACTTGACACACTGGGTTAGTAGAAACTACCCCATTGTTTACTAAAAACATACTGTTTTGTATACTTTAGACAGAGGGCTAGTGGAATCCCCCCTTTGTTTACTAAAAACATACTGTTTTGTATACTTTAGACTCAGGGTTACCCCATTGTTTACTAAAAAAAAAACATACTGTTTTGTACACATGCGGGATTATTGGTTTTCTCACTGCTCAGTACTCTCACCATCTAAAGAAAAAAGGCTTAGTCCCAGTGAGAAGTTATGAAAAAGGCATAAACAAGAACAAAGAGCTTCATCTAACACTCAAGTCACGTATCACCTGAAGAAGTGAAACGTGACTGACTCCAGTCACCTGCTGTCAACCCTGGAGTACGATCAGGTCAAAGGTCATCCTCATTGTGACCCTAAACTCACATGAACCTATAGGGGACAGAGCCATTGTTAGTTCACGAAGCAGTCACTAGGTGGTCGGCGGACAAAACCTGTATTCTGGCTCTTTGTTCTTACGAAATTCAACTGCCTTTCAATGTTTTACCATGGTTCCTTTGGCTCTCTATACCTATCCCAGAGCAGGATGACATAATGATTAAACCCAGGACATGATTTTTTCCACATGGAACACTTTATGTAAATATGTAAGCAAGGCTAGAGTTGTGACACTTCCCAATTATCACTCACTTCTTTTCCACCTCCATTAGTGAAGAACACCTATTTTTCTACCTCCATTAGTGAAGAACACCTATTTTTTTTTACCTCCATTAGTGAAGAACACCTAATCAGGGGGCGTCATGGCGGCGCCCATGGATCATAGGCTATATGCCGTATAGACATTGAGGGAGACGATGTGGGTCAACTTTATTCATCATTTACGGACGACCTTATGGGCGGCTAATACTGTGTTAGCCAATTAACTTAGATATCATTAAACCTTGTGCGAGGTACAGAAAAGGGTCTTCATGTATAGAATAGATAAACTGGATTTGGCCTTTCGCCACATGCTATATATATATCTCTAGACATACCCCACCTAGTTCGGTGAACCCTTCTGAGGTGTGCAGTAAGCACCGCTTACGTGAGGATCATTGGAAGCCTCCCGCCCTCAATCTCTACGTCTGATCTGTGCTCTGATATCTTCTCATTATGTTTCAGATAACTGAGCCTCTGGATCTGGAGTTCTGCTAAAAAGGTGCTGCTTCATATTTAAATATAAACAGATATGTCAGAGGGAAACACCAACACTGATATATTCACACTCACAAAGAAACAGACAAGAGACACATTAATATAGATAAATAAATGAAGACAGGGACAGAGGGAAACACCAACACTGATATATTCACACTCACAAAGAAACAGACAAGAGAGACATTAATATAGATAAATAAATGAAGACAGGGACAGAGGGAAACACCAACACTGATATATTCACACTCACAAAGAAACAGTCAAGAGACACATAAATATAGATAAATAAATGAAGACAGGGACAGAGGGAAACACCAACACTGATATATTCACACTCACAAAGAAACAGTCCCTATTCTTTGCTTGGTGGTAATTTGTATGGATATATAGGTTATGCGCCCACTTCAAAAACGTAAGATAATCATTAATTCAGGTTCCAGTGCTTAGTGCATTACTTCATTGTGTTGTGTACTACATATACCTGCACGGATAAGGCAGAGTAGAATAATGCAGGAGAGATAACTCCTATATGTTGCCCTTTTAAATATCCATCCAAAAGTTCTTTAGATGTGGATTATGAAGGAAGAGTTAGTGATAAGATGTAAATCACCTTCTGTTTACATGCTTGTTGATTACCTACTATATCTAAAACGGTAGAATTCTGTCGAATCCGCTTGAAGTTGCTCCCGCACATAGAGACAGAGTGAACATGACCTATGTTTGGAGACTGAGAGCCCACGAGAGTGAGATTCTCGTGCAGTGAAAAACTCGAACCTGTTCTTCTTTTTTGTATTTCTATACTCAGACAAACTTCTTCTCTTATGATTCATTTCACACCATGCCAAAATCAAAGTTTAGTATTGTAGTTTTCTGATCTATTTTTCTTGTGAGAAACCAATGAGATCTCAACTTTCGCTGGTAGCCCTTTCAAAACTCCGCTGATTCCCCCCACCCACCAACAGCTTAAGTATTTGGCCCAATTATCGCAGCTGTCTTTGTGGAGCAGTCGGCAGGGCCTCCGGCTTGGGATGCAGACGTCGGGCGTTTGAACCCCGCTAGTGGTAGTTCATTTTTCTATATATTTTGTACTCGGACTCGACGAAGTCGCTAGTGTGTATACAAAACCTTAAAGTATTTTTGTGAACATATGAATATATCAGCTTCTATATAATTGATTACCATTAACTATATCATACTCTTGATAAGGCACTATTGTATAGACACATGAATATGAATATATAAACAAAGACAGGGACCGAGGGAAACACCAACAGTGATATATTCACTCTCTCAATGAAACAGAAGAGAAAAAACATGAATATAAATAAATAAACAAAGACAGGGACCGAGGGAAACACCAACAGTGATATATTCACACTCACAAAGAAACAGAAGAGAAACACATGAATATAAATAAATAAACAAAGACAGGGACCGAGGGAAACACCAACAGTGATATATTCACACTCACAAAGAAACAGAAGAGAAACACATGAATATAAATAAATAAACAAAGACAGGGACCAAGGGAAACACCAACAGTGATATATTCACACTCACAAAGAAACAGAAGAGAAACACATGAATATAAATAAATAAACAAAGACAGGGACAGAGGGAAACACCAACTCTGATATATTCACTCTCTCAATGAGCCATTAGAGAAAAAACATGAATATAAATAAATAAACAAAGACAGGGACCGAGGGAAACACCAACAGTGATATATTCACACTCACAAAGAAACAGAAGAGAAACACATGAATATGAATATATAAACAGAGAGGTACAGCCAGAGTTTGTGCGTTGTTTTGTTTATTAGAGCATGCTTGCACACGCTAAATACATCATCTAGAGGTTAGAGGAGGGTTAGAGTGGTCACATTGAACTTTCAGTGTGCTTCAGGAAAACTATCCCTTTACTATCTGCATGCTGTTCACTGTGATAGTGAGAGCAGAGCAGGGAGCCAGTGTCTCAGTGTCTCAGAGGTGTGCCCAGCTGACCATGACCAATCACTCAAGACCGAAATACCTCATTGACCCACTGTTGCTTGATCTGTTTGGATCCTAGATAGGCAGTTGAAGAAATGGCAAGTTGACTGGGTGCAACTGTGTTATAGAGAAGGATCCGTATACACAATCTAACCCAAACCTTTCAATTGTTATTCATTTATAATCGCACGCTCATTCATCAATGATGAATATACTATTAGGTCCTAGTTTTCTCAGGGGACCATGAGGTTATATAGAGACTATTTCAAGGTGGCCTTTTCTTGCTGATTTTACACTACAGGGTGGTGATTGAATCAATGATCGACATTCACGTAGAAATGCCATCCCTACACATTTACCAAGGTGAGACTTCTTTTACCTCCAACACTACACAGATCTGGTATGAGAAGGATTCGCCTTTAATATAGCTGTAAGTCTACCACTGCTTGGGATGATGGAGAACGGTGGCTGTACACCACACCACATAGACATGGTATGAGAAGGACAGGCCTTTGATATAGCAGTAAATCTACCACTGCTGGGGATGAAGGAGAACGGTGGCTGTACATCACACCACATAGACATGGTATGAGAAGGACAGGCCTTTGATATAGCAGTAAATCTACCACTGCTGGGGATGAAGGAGAACGGTGGCTGTACACCACACCACATAGACATGGTATGAGAAGGACAGGCCTTTGATATAGCAGTAAATCTACCACTGCTGGGGATGAAGGAGAACGGTGGCTGTACACCACACCACATAGACATGGTATGAGAAGGACAGGCCTTTGATATAGTAGTAAATCTACCACTGCTGGGGATGAGGGAGAACGGTGGCTGTACACCACACCACATAGACATGGTATGAGAAGGACAGGCCTTTGATATAGCAGTAAATCTACCACTGCTGGGGATGATGGAGAAAGGTGGCTGTACACCACACCACATAGACATGGTATGAGAAGGACAGGCCTTTGATATAGCAGTAAATCTACCACTGCTGGGGATGATGGAGAAAGGTGGCTGTACACCACACCACATAGACATGGTATGAGAAGGACTGGCCTTTGATATAGCAGTAAATCTACCACTGCTGGGGATGATGGAGAAAGGTGGCTGTACACCACAACACATAGACATGGTATGAGAAGGACTGGCCTTTGATATAGCAGTAAATCTACCACTGCTGGGGATGATGGAGAAAGGTGGCTGTACACCACACCACATAGACATGGTATGAGAAGGACTGGCCTTTGATATAGCAGTAAATCTACCACTGATGGGGATGATGGAGAACGGTGGCTGTACACCACACCACATAGACATGGTATGAGAAGGACTGGCCTTTGATATAGCAGTAAATCTACCACTGCTGGGGATGATGGAGAAAGGTGGCTGTACACTGCACCACATAGACATGGTATGAGAAGGACTGGTCTTTGATATAGCAGTAAATCTACCACTGCTGGGGATGACGGAGAAAGGTGGCTGTACACCACAACACATAGACATGGTATGAGAAGGACTGGTCTTTGGTATAGCAGTAAATCTACCACTGCTGGGGATGAAGGAGAAAGGTGGCCGTACACCACACCACTTAGACAAGGTATGAGAAGGATTGGCTTCTGCTATAACAGTAAATCTACCACTGCTGAGGATGAAAGAGAAAGGTGGCTGTACACAACACCACACAGACATCGTATGAGTAGGACTGGTCTTTGATATAGCAGTAAATCTACCACTGCTGGGGATGAAGGAGAAAGGTGGCTGTACACCACACCACATAGTCGTGGTATGAGAAGGACTGGCATTTGATATAGTAGTTGGTCTACTACTGCTGGGGATATTGGTGATAGTTGGGTGCAGTGGGACTCGAACCCTCACCCTTGTGGTTATGGAGATATACAGAGGATGCATGTCTGGAGACATAAAGAGTGACAGGCACAGAGTTATATCCAGAATAGTTAAACAGGACTTGGCCTTTCGCCACATGCTATATATATCTAGATATAACCCACCTAGTTCTCAGAAGCATATATCCCTAATTACTTACCACCTATTTGTTTCTATGTTCACAGATTCAACAGGACCTCTATCTCATCTCTACATGACCACTATCTGACCTCTATTTGACCTCCTTCTGACCTCTATTTGACCTCTATCCGACCTCTAAACCGAGCGGCATGACCTATCATAACTATATCATATCGTAGGGTGTCAGATTCGAAAACGAATGACCTGACAAAGTCTAGTCTTTCAACCATGATGGAATTTCCTGTATAACTGTGGACATGCTACGTCACTTCCTGTATGACTGGGGACATGCTACGTCACTTCCGGTATGCTATTTAACTGGAAACACTCTGCAGACATATTCTCAGCTTCCTGCTACTAACCCGATACTCTCCAGACATATTCTCAGCTTCCTGCTATTCAACCCGATACTCTCCAGACATATTCTCAGCTCCATGCTATTCAACCAGATACACTCTCCAGGCACATTCTCAGCTACCTGCTATTCCACTGGAAACACTCTCTGTTGAACTCTCCAGACACATTCTCAGCTACCTACTATTCAACCAGATACACTCTCCAGGCACATTCTCAGCTACCTGCTATTCCACCGTATACACTCTCCAGGCACATTCTCAGTCACCTGCTGTCGTGTGTTCTGGCAGGTGATAGACCCTCCAGAGGTTACCTAACTCCTTAATATCGCCCTGGGTAAGTACAGGATCCGCTCCCGACTGGCTGGCCGCACCTCGGCCCCCTGTCTTCCCATAAACAATGATTTTCTGATTTATAACTGGAGAAACCGAATATAATTTGAAATGTATATGTAGATATAACTGCTATTCCCATTTCTGGCATCGGATTTCCAATTTGATGATTCATAAAAACTGCTAAACTGCAATAATTGCAGCTTATCACTATAAAACGACGGGAACCAGCGAACATCGGATCCTGTAAACAGACTGAATTATGGGATGGCCCAATAGGGTCTATCTTTAAGTGAGGCAGTTGGGTTGTGTTTCTGGCAGAACATGCCCTACTTTCTAAGGCTGTTGTTGACAGAGCCTCGGAATGAGGTGAGAGGTCGGCTGAGGTAGTAACCTCTGGAGGGTCTATGAGCGAAACACGTTCTGTGTTAATATATCAATAAATAATGTGACGAGAATAATAGCATTGAATGCATTATTAAACATCTTTCTGAAGAGGCCTGTTTATTGGTATAATATTCACTAAATTTATCATCCATGCTATACAAAGTCCCCATTGAAAATGTATGTGGACTCCGTAAACCACGATCCATTATATAAAACCTGTCAGATACCATAACTGTGGTATACGGTTTCAAATCCGTGGTATACGGCCTCATAGCTGTGGTATACGGGAAAAATAGTCCCTTTGTGCTATAGAGCAAAGAATTAGGCCCTATTGTTATATTCTTTAATACGGCAATTCTTGGATTTCATTTATTCAAAAAGATAATAAATAAAATAAAAATGGTTATGTGAAAAGGCGGCTCTGTAAACCACTCGAGGTTGACGTCGTTATACACTCTCTAGCGGTCGTGTATTACTACGCGTCAACCACTCGTGGTTTACTGCCGCATATCCACAAAATCGTCGTTTATTGTCTATAAACCACGACCCATTATGTAAAACCTGTCAGATACCATAACTGTGGTATACGGTTTCAAATCTGTGGTATACGGCCTCATAGCTGTGGTATACGGGAAAAATAGTCCCAACGGCACTTCCATAGTGAGACTCTGTCTCTTGTGTTAATAAAGAAATTTGTCCCAAAAGACTAAGAAATCTTCTGAGGCACCAGAATTTTAATTTCATTTTTTTCCGACTGAGATTCTAAACGATTTATTCAGTAAGTTGGAGAAGTACATGGCGCAGGGCTTTTCCAAGTCATTATTAATCAGATCTGACAAACATATTCATTGCATATATAATATCATACATACCTTTTTATCCTACCCCTAATAAAAAAAACTCCATAGGCTTAACATTGGGTCACTGTATTCGGTCTGGAGTTCAGAAAAATGAAAAAATATCGCTCTACTGGGATACACTTGACAAATGACGTCATTTGTTAATGTAGAAGTAATTTAGATGGGCGGGGTAGGATAAATTCTAAACCAAACTCGAGTTAGTCGTGTCTATACAAGATTTTTTTCCTGATACTTACTTGAAAGGTGAGTAATAAATACAACATTACCATAATTTCGATCTGAGTGGCCGTATTCTTCTTGTAGTTGACACTACGTAATACTCCTCGCTATCCCTCGGAGTTTTACTTCACGTCAACTACGCGGAGAATACGGCCACTCAGATCGAAATCGTGGTAATATTGTGTATATATATATTCCATACCATTGTATATATATACATTAAATATAGTATATAAAAAATCGGTGGGAAAAAACCAATGCTGGCCCTGGAGCCTACTGAAAATAGGATATTATCATCCTAGTACATCCCTCCAGAATAAATATAATTTTTTTAAAAGTCTGTTTTGAAGTATATCTGACATGAACCATTTGGCTGACTTACGCCTCGCTGACTACATTAACACTCTATCCTAGATAAACTGAGGGCCGGAGAGTTGGGCAGATCTCCAGTGTGTTACCGTTACTGCCCAGAAGTGGTGTTTTGGTGTGAATACCCACCACTCCTTTTTGTCAGGCCAGACATCTAGAGGAGGATATAAGAGTCCTATCCGGCTGTTTTTCTGTTTACTTCTTCAGTACCACACATACATAGTGGTGAACTATAGGGGACAGAGCCATTGTTAGTTCCTGAGGCAGTCACTAGGTTGCCAGCACTATGGTGGTTCTCTTGGGGGGACAGAATCTGTATTCTGGCTCTTTGTTCTTACAAAATTCAACTGCCTTTCAATGTTTTACCATGGTTCCTTTGACTCTCTACACCCATCCCAGAGCAGGATGAGATAATGATTAAACCCAGGACATGATGTTTTTCACATGGAACATGCTATATACATATGTGAGCAAGGCCAGAATTATGACACTTCCCAATTATCACTCACTTCTTTTGCACCTCCATTACTGAAGAACACCTACTTTTTCACCTCCATTAGTGAAGAACACCTACTTGGGGGGCGTCATGGCGGCGCCCATGGATCATATGCTATATGCCGTATGGACAGAGAGGGTAGTTTAAAGTCCAATATGTTCGATCAGATTTACTTTCAGTTTGATCGAATCTATCTCTACTCAATAAAAAAAAGTAGAAAGAAAAAAAAAGGGAGTCGCCTCATTCATATCACTCCGCATCAAACTTGTAAAGAACGACAACTTTTTATCCTACCCCTAATATAAAATCCCATAGGCTTAACATTGAGTTTCCATATGCCACGCTGACTGGCATATAGAGTTTTATATGCCACTAGTGGCATACAGAATTGTTATCACATAATATTCCAATACTCCAATCGAGGAGACGGGGTAGGATAAAATCAAAACCTGTTTCGATTTAATCGTGGCCACCG
Source organism: Alentia gelatinosa (assembly GCA_950022655.1). Classification (NCBI taxonomy): domain Eukaryota; kingdom Metazoa; phylum Annelida; class Polychaeta; order Phyllodocida; family Polynoidae; genus Alentia; species Alentia gelatinosa. The sequence continues at coordinate 121,175,743 of OX465581.1, read as the reverse complement.
CATGCCACTCCTAGAGTTTTGGCTCCAGACTTCACTCGGCTTCGCCTCATGAAGTCACTATGCCAAACTCCAGTCGTAACATATGGTGGCCAAGATTAAAACTCATCCAGTTTTACGATAGACCAAAACTTATTGGTTTCTTCTTAATAGCTACCCCTCCCCATAGCTACACCCTCATATAGCTACAAGACTCCACATACTTACCCCCCCCCCCCCCCCCCACACACACAGCTACTTAGTTTTCTCTATACCATGCCATTTAATCTAGGAGATTATCTCAGTAAAAGGAGTTACATAATTCTAAATCTGCTTTCTACGTGTCACTGAATCTGGGTTAAATTTAACACCGCCCTTCATCTTCACCCAGACAACAGATACCAAAATAAAACGCGGTTACTGTGTTAGTATTCGTTATACTACGAGATCAGGTTCAACCAACTTACTGAGGATATTCTCAGTCAACCTCTGAAGATGAAGTTTGCCAAATGAACGCCAATAATGGCAGTAATATTGACATTCACAACATGTACCGACACATGAATATCTATAGGCGTGGGTAGAAATATGTTCTACATACATACATACATTTTTATACATACAAACATCATAAATGGCACACACAGACACCGATGGTCTTGGGGAAGGGCGTTACCGCTGCCAAACGTACCTACACCCTGCCCACACCCTGCCCCACACCCTGCATACACCCTGCCCACCCCCTGCCCTTACCCTGCCTACACCCTGCCCACCCCCTGCCCTACACCCTGCCCTTACCCTGCCTACACTCTGCCCCGCACCCTGTGTACACCCTGCCAACCCCCTGCCCTACACCCTGCCCCCACACCCTGCCTACACTCTGCCCCACACCCTGTGTACACCCTGCCAACCCCCTGCCCTACACCCTGCCCTCACCCTACCTACACCTTGCCCTACACCCTGCCCTTACCCTGCCTACACTCTGCCCCACACCCTGTGTACACCCTGCCTACCCCCTGCCCTACACCCTGCCCTTACCCTGCCTACACTCTGCCCCACACCCTGTGTACACCCTGCCCACCCCCTGCCCTACCCCCTGCCCTTACCCTGCCTACACCCTGCCCCACACCCTGCCCTTACCCTGCCTACACTCTTCCCCACACCCTGTGTACACCCTGCCAACCCCCTGCCCTACACCCTGCCCCCTCACCCTGCCCCCTCACCCTGCCCTCACCCTACCTACATCTTGCCCTTATTCTGCCCTCACCCTGCCCCTACACCCTGTGTACCCCCTGCCCACCCCCTGCCCTACACCCTGCCCACACCCTGCCCCCTCACCCTGCCCCCTCACCCTACCTACACCTTGCCCTTATTCTACCCTCAACCTGCCCCTACACCCTGTGTACACCCTGCCCTCACCCTGCCTACACTCTGCCCCACACCCTGCATACACCCTGCCAACCCCCTGCCCTACACCCTGCCCTTACCCTGCCTACACCCTGCCCACACCCTGCCCCCTCACCCTGCCCTCACCCTACCTACACCTTGCCCTTATTCTGCCCTCACCCTGCCCCTACACCCTGTGTACCCCCTGCCCACCCCCTGCCCTACACCCTGCCCACACCCTGCCCCCTCACCCTGCCCCCTCACCCTACCTACACCTTGCCCTTATTCTACCCTCAACCTGCCCCTACACCCTGTGTACACCCTGCCCTCACCCTGCCTACACTCTGCCCCACACCCTGCATACACCCTGCCAACCCCCTGCCCTACACCCTGCCCTTACCCTGCCTACACCCTGCCCCCTCACCCTGCCCTCACCCTGCCCTCACCCTACCTACACCTTGCCCTTATTCTGCCCGACACCCTGTGTACACCCTGCCCCCTCACCCTGCCCTCACCCTACCTACACCTTGCCCTTATTCTGCCCTCACCCTGCCCCTACACCCTGTGTTGGGTTCGTGTTCGGGCAGGGCACCGGACGGGCGGACGGACGGACGGGCGGGCGGGCGGCGAGTGCCTGCCGTCACGTCTTCGCTCATCGACACTCACCTCGTCCCCGTGGGTTCTCCAGCGTCCTGCCCGTCGTCGGCATTTCTGCGTTTTTCTCTCAATCCGTGATTCCAGACGAGCAGACGACAATTGTCCACGCTGGTGTCCGGCGAGCGGCGTGTTGACGTACGTGACGCGCCGTCCGTGCTCCGTGTGTGTTGTTGATGTGGCTACAAGCCGAGTCACCTTCACAGCTGTTATTATAATGAGCCGCGCACACTGCCCCGCTCGACCCCTCTCTCTCTCTATCCCAGTCCCCCGGGTGTAAACGGTGTAAACACGAGCGGCGCAGTGTATCTGTGGGCAGTGTCCCCGCTCAGCCAATCAGCGCGCTGCTTTGATCTCCGAGCAGATCCTTAGTATAGATTAGAGTTTCCTTTATAGGTTCAGGAAATGTGCTGGGAGAGTGATGGTATCTAGATCAGTAAGTGCGTTCACAACACACCAGCCGCGACCCTAGTGAGGAGGACTGGTACCAACATCTATATATCACATACCTCAATAACTACACTCTCCGAACACAGACAGCCGCACCTTCCTGCTTGCACGTACGCCGTGAGGAGATCGTGCTTGGAGAGTGAGGAATTTTGGCTATTTTGGCAGGCGCGAGGCCTGGTCAGGTGATGTTGTATGTCTTTGTGTGAAAGGCTCTAAATAGTGTAAATAGACGGATGATTCTCCAAGTCTAAGGCCTATAAGCATGGACAGTGTAGAGTTTTATATCCATGCTATAAGACAGCAACACGACAATACAGGTGTTGCCGTTCAGCGCCGCCTAACGCCCCACTGATTAGTTACGCGGCCGCTCGGACAAACACGGCCGAGTCCGGCCACTTGTGTATAGGAAACACAGCAGTCACACCTAAAGTGTGAACGGTGGGTGTGATTGCAGGAGCGTTGTCTTTTTGACAGATTAGATTCTTGTAACAAACTTAGGTATTGTATCAACAAGTGTGAGCTGTCTAAACTTTATAGTTGATAATTATCTTGGTTTTAAATAGAAGAAAGATAAGCATATAACAGCTAGGTCTGCCAATGTATTAGTGCGTATCCAGTTTAGGTATCCCTGTGTTATCTAAGGTATATCTATATGACATGCATGTATGATACATCAAATTAGAGCTGGAATACCATGGAATATGATGCAATCGCTTTTATTTCCATGGAAATAATATGCATGGGTATTATATACGTATTACACTTATACACTCAGTCACCCAATGATAAAGAATACGTTGCCAGGGCTATGTTTGGTCGCACACATTGCGTAACCAAGCAGATAAGGCGCATGGCCGGCCAGTGGAAAAAGGCCTATTGTTCCCGATTACACCATTGCCCGACAAACCAGTCGGGTCGGTCAGAATCGTGTCGCTGTACGCACTTCACAGACCTGATTATTATCAGGTCGTGCATTACTAGGGTGGGGGTAATGACCGACTATGCCCATCCTTAATCTTGTCGCTGTATGCACTTTAATGCTGTATGCTGTTTAACCTTTAAGGACGGGTGCCTGTGGCCAACCTACCACCTGGAGGACGGGTGCTGGTGCCACTTTACACCGCTAGGGGACAGGCACACTGTCGTTAAAACCCACAATCCAATTGTTTAATCATGTGATATGATATATAATCTTAAATATTTTATTTCTTTTGAATAGAAATACCGATAATGGTACCATAGACACATTTAGTTAAAATTTCATTAATGTTCCTCCATTATTTTTTTGTTAAAAACGATTTTGTAGATTTTTTTAAAATGATGCCTCAAGGCATCATTCGCCATGGCCTGGATGATACCTCAAGGCATCATTCGCCCTTAAAGGGTTAAATAGCCATGATATATACCCCCAGTCCGATTTACAAGTGCTTCATATCGATTTGTAGGGGAGACAGAGGCGATGATAAATCTGAAAACCGTTTCCCGATATCTTCATTGGATCTGAAGTTATTAGACTTTCAATTACTTGCTATGAATCCACACCAGCAGCCCGTGGCTCACCGCGGCTCGGCTCCCGGCAGTTCACTCTGATCTCACTCGGGTCGCTGTACAAGTCCATAAATAGGGAAGTGTGATTGGCAAGGGTCGTCGAGGGTATAAGACAGCAACAGTCTTGTTCCCGATTATAATTAGTTTTCTCCATGTAAGCAATTCAAGGTAAGTAACCCATAATTCTGGAGCCACCGGAAGATAAGACATACATGGTCCTAGGTGCCCACTCCAGGGTAAATAAAAACCTAAAAAAAAATATATATATATAAAAAAGTAGCTGACGCATAGTAATATTCGAGCGAACGCGAGGATATTGTGTAGTGTCAACTACAAGGAGAATATGAAGTTTGGTGGGGTTGCTTTTGTGTATTTTCTCCCTGGGTGTGGTTCAATCCGGCTGTGGGTCAACGACACAGTGGGATAAACTTGTGTGGTTATTGGTGGGGACACTTTCTGTGAATCTGTGATATGTGAGGATGTCGTACAGGGATCATAAAGGTGGGCGTCCACCAACCACGACAAGGCTACGACAAGCGCCGACAAGAAAGTTCCGATCGGCGCTTGTCGCAGCCTTGTCATAAGAAGGGGGGCTTTAAGGGGGGCGTCCACCAACCACGACAAGGCTACGACAAGCGCCGACAAGAAAGTTCCAATCGGCGCTTGTCGCAGCCTTGTCATAAGAAGGGGGGGGGGGGCTTTAAGGGGGTGTCCACCAACCACGACAAGGCTACGCAAGCACCGACAAGAAAGTTCCAATCGGCGCTTTTCGCAGCCTTGTCATAAGAAGGGGGGCTTTAAGGGGGGCGTCCACCAACCACGACAAGGCTACGCAAGCGCCGACAAGAAAGTTCCAATCAGCGCTTGTCGCAGCCTTGTCGTAAGAAGGGGGGCTTTAAGGGGGGCGTCCACCAACCACGACAAGGCTACGCAAGCGCTGACAAGAAAGTTCCAATCAGCGCTTGTCGCAGCCTTGTCATAAGAAGGGGGGCTTTAAGGGGGGCGTCCACCAACCACGACAAGGCTACGCAAGCGCCGACAAGAAAGTTCCAATCGGCGCTTGTCGCAACCTTGTCATAAGAAGGGGGGCTTTAAGGGGGGCGTCCACCAACCACGACAAGGCTACGCAAGCGCCGACAAGAAAGTTCCAATCAGCGCTTGTCGCAGCCTTGTCATAAGAAGGGGGGCTTTAAGGGGGGCGTCCACCAACCACGACAAGGCTACGCAAGCGCAGACAAGAAAGTTCCAATCAGCGCTTGTCGCAGCATTGTCAGGGCGTGTCGGAAAGTGTACGCTCCAGCATAATTTCCTATCGTAGACCGCTGCGACACGCTCTCGATACGCAATGCCACTCCAAGACAAGGGTGCAGTCGTGGGAAAAATCGAACATGCTCGATGTTGTCGCAGCCTTGTCGGAAGGCTCCCAACAAGCTTCCAATCATGGCCTTGTCGTGGCCTTTTGATACACTCTTGTCAGGAACTGGGGTCCACCAACCACGACAAGGCCTCCAATCGTAGGCCAATCGTGGACCTTGTCGGGAACTCATTGTCGTAGCCTTGTCGTGGTTGGTGGAGGCCCCCCTTAAAGCCCAGAAGATATCGACATTCTGTTCCCGATTTACCCCGACCCTCAGATCAGTAACAGGTAGTACTGTACACCTATGCCTTAAAATACTCCAAATACCACCCTCTGCTATGCAAGTGGTAGTTGAGCCATACCATCATACTGTGCCGGTATGGCGCCATACCACCATACTTTAAAAGCTCAATCTCATTGATTAAGAAAATCAAGTGACCTATTTATGACGTGATCAAAATTCAGACAAAAAAATCAAACAGGGAATTAATAGATGATATTATGAGAATATTAATACCAAAGAAAATAATTTTAAAATAGGTTAAATTTTATTTACGAAATCGTGGCTATGAACATGGTATGTGGTGTGTAGCAGAAAACAACTTCCGCACTCCCAAGCGAGTTTTATTTCCGTTTCAAAGTCGACTTATTTTGGTAAGATTTTTAATATTTACAGATATTTAGAGGTATATAGTACAAGTGAAACTTGTTAACCTAATCGGGACAAACTAGGTCTGCCATAACAGGAGGTGAGGGGTGAATAATTTACCTGCCGCAGTTCCTTAAAGTGGTGACTCCACCGACACACAAGATACAGCGAGATTGGTCACGATTTGGGTGTCGTGCTAAGTCGGGCTAGGTTTGAATCATCGCGTGCCTATTTGTCGCGATGTGTCGTAAGGTGTCGCGGTGGTGGAGCACCAAAATATACACCCGACATCGCACGGCTACATTTTGGGACAACGGAGGTACAACATATCGCAACACTGTAAGATATTACAAGATATACCAAGATATATAACGACAAATCCACCGTGTTGGCGGAATCAGCCCTTTATCTCACCCCAAATAAAAAACGCCATAGGTTTAACATTGACTCAGTGTATTTGACATAGCGTTGGTTAAAGTGTTATTTATGCACCGAGGTGAATAAAAAAACTGACCAAGCAGGGACCAGATAACGAAAGTAGATCCGGCAGTGTCAACACGCTACTATCATGGATAATTACACAATTTTCTCTGTATATCGGTGAGATGGGGTAGGATAAATACAAAACCAAACTCGAGTTAGCCTTCTCAATGTTTATGCCACTCTGGTCAGGTCTGCTACTCACTACACTCGGCTAACGCCTCGTGTAGTAATACACGACCTGCCCATCGTGGCATAAACATTGACAAGGCTAACTCTCGCTTGGTTTCTACTAATTATCTCACCCCTGGTACAAGTGTAGCCATAGGAATAACATTAGAAAAAAATACTCAACGATCACCCCCATAAAGTGACAATACTACGCCATGGTCGTGGCGTAGTGAATACGAGATGACGTCATAGGCGATTGACCAATCAGCGGCCAGGATTTCAGAGAGATGACAAGACAAGACAAGAAATTTCAACTCCCCTAACCTTGAAAGGGGTGAGATAAATCCAGAACCGCACTCGAATCGTAAAATAAACTATACTACACTCGTTTGAAAGGGCCGTAATCGTCACTCGGCTTCGCCTCGATGAAGATTGCTGCCCTTTCAAACTCGTGGAGTATTGTGTATTTATACGATTCTCTATGCAGTTCTATATGATTATCCTACTCCTACCTGCCTCCCTTAACCCCCCTCCCTCCTAAAGAGCACCTCATAGTTAATTCATAGAGGAGGCTTACATATTGTGTAGAGGACGTCCAATCTCGCCAAGCGAATTTCTTCCGCGTACCGAAATACGTCCACACCTACCCCCTGGGAACGAGGCTAGTCTGGACAAAGTTTTACCAAAAAAAAAAAAAAAAGCTTACATATTGTAGTGAATTTCGTTTGATTTTATTGTATGAATGCTCAGAGTTAAAGATTGGGTCAGGGCAGATTCTCACCGACTTAAGCATTGAGACGACCTACAGCGTGTCCCTCTGGTGACTGATGAGCGAACTACACGCCACTGTAAGGCCAAGGTGGTGGTGGAGGAGGGGTGGAGGTTATTCGTGGTTCACTCAATACATAGAGTGAAGCATTTTTGAGGGAAGAATCCGCGTAGAAAAAACGGGAGCACTTTAGTGTGCTACCAATGATGAATAAGCAGTATCAAGTATGATACAGTTCAGAAAAACACCAAGATTTAAAAATCGATTGGTGGAATTTTCTTTTTGAGGATGATAAGATGGGTTATGAATGGAACATATTAAAACCTTAAGGTAACTTTTGAAAGGGAACGTTTTTGAACCAGTCTGGACAACACCAGCTCTCCGGTCCACTCCGACCAGTCCCACGAAGTCTACATAGTAAAATATAATAAGTTCTACTGAGGTATGTTTTCTCATAATCAACGACTTAAGGAAGTATACATGTGATATGTTTGTCCCAGTTGAATGATTTTTAAACCATCTTACTTGATGTTAGGATTATTTACAGGTAGGGGGCACCACCTTATAGTTTGTTCTCACACTATCAGGTAGGGGGCACCACCTTACAGGTTGTTATCTCACTGTCCGGTAAGGGGCCCCACCTTACAGGTAATTATCTCACTGTCAGGTAGGGGGCACCACCTTACAGGTTGTTATCTCACTGTCAGGTAGGGGGCACCACCTTACAGGTTATCACACTGTCAGGTATGGGGCACCATCTTACAGGTAGTTATCTCACTGTCAGGTGGGGGGCACCATCTTACAGGTAGTTATCTCACTGTCAGGTAGGGGGCACCACCTTACATGTTGTTATCTCATTGTCAGGTAGGGGGCACCACCTTACATGTTGTTATCTCACTGTCAGGTAGGGGGCACCACCTTACATGTTGATATCTCACTGTCAGGTAGGGGGCACTACCTGACAGGTAGTTATCTCACTGTCAGGTAGGGGGCACCACCTTACATGTTGTTATCTCACTGTCAGGTAGGGGGCACCACCTTACAGGTTGTTATCTCACTGTCAGGTAGGGGGCACCACCTTACAGGTAGTTATCACACTGTCAGGTAGGGGGCACCACCTTACAGTTTGTTCTCACACTATCAGGTAGGGGGCACCACCTTACAGGTTGTTATCTCACTGTCCGGTAAGGGGCCCCACCTTACAGGTAGTTATCTCACTGTCAGGTAGGGGGCACCACCTTACAGGTTGTTATCTCACTGTCAGGTAGGGGGCACCACCTTACAGGTTATCACACTGTCAGGTATGGGGCACCATCTTACAGGTAGTTATCTCACTGTCAGGTGGGGGGCACCATCTTACAGGTAGTTATCTCACTGTCAGGTAGGGGGCACCACCTTACATGTTGTTATCTCACTGTCAGGTAGGGGGCACCACCTTACATGTTGTTATCTCACTGTCAGGTAGGGGGCACCACCTTACATGTTGATATCTCACTGTCAGGTAGGGGGCACTACCTGACAGGTAGTTATCTCACTGTCAGGTAGGGGGCACCACCTTACATGTTGTTATCTCACTGTCAGGTAGGGGGCACCACCTTACAGGTTGTTATCTCACTGTCAGGTAGGGGGCACAACCTTACAGGTTGTTCTCACACTGTCAGGTAGGGGCCACCACCTTACAGGTTGTTATCTCACTATCAGGTAGGGGGCACCACCTTACAGGTTGTTATCTCACTGTCAGGTAGGGGGCACCACCTTACAGGTTGTTATCTCACTATCAGGTAGGGGGCACCACCTTACAGGTTGTTATCTCAGTCAGGTAGGGGGCACCACCTTACAGGTTGTTATCTCACTGTCAGCTAGGGGGCACCACCTTACAGGTTGTTATCTCACTGTCAGGTAGGGGGCACCACCTTACAGGTTGTTATCTCACTGTCAGGTAGGGGGCACCACCTTACAGGTTGTTATCTCACTGTCAGGTAGGGGGCACCACCTTACAGGTTGTTATCTCACTGTCAGGTAGGGGACACCACCTTACAGGTTGTTATCACACTGTCAGGTAGGGAACACCACCTTACAGGTTGTTATCTCACTGTCAGGTAGGGGGCACCACCTTACAGGTAGTTATCTCACTGTCAGGTAGGGGGCACCACCTTACAGGTAGTTATCTCACTGCCAGGTAGGGAACACCACCTTACAGGTTGTTATCTCACTGTCAGGTAGGGGGCACCACCTTACAGGTTGTTATCTCACTGTCAGGTTGGGGGCACCACCTTACAGGTTGTTATCTCACTGTCAGGTAAGGGGCACCACCTTATAGGTTGTTCTCACACTATCAGGTAGGGGGCACCACCTTACAGGTTGTTCTCACACTGTCAGGTAGGGGGCACCACCTTACAGGTCGTTCTTTTACTATCAGGTAGGGGGCACCACCTTACAGGTTGTTATCACACTGTTTCCAAACAAAGTGATCCCTCAAGCGTGGTGTCTCAATAGCGGGGTTTTACTGTACTCAATATTTAACGTCTGGGAACTCAGTAGACACAGTAGACGCATCTAATCTAAGTTGTCATATGATGGTCCTCGAGACTAGACTTTTTTTCTGTTGCTACTTGACCATTTTCCTGCTGAGAGGAAGTCTTTGAAGACTCCTCCTCGACTGAAGTGTGTTGACACTATCTGTGACGTAGGGGGATGTTGGCTCGGGTCGAGTATAGCCGAGATTAACAGGACGTTTTATAATTTAAGAAAAAAAAAAGTTTAAACAGAGCGAGCCTTTATAAAACAGTCTTACTATGGTCGTACATGATGCAAGACACACATATTCTACAGCAAGAAACCCTCCGTGTGTCACTAGGAAATGCATATTAAATTCATCCTTTTTTTTTTTTAAATTTATTACAACCAGTTTTGTCACAAAGGACAGATCTTCCACTGGAAGCCCAAAGCATAGAGTACATTCCAGTAAACAGGATTCTTCTTAAAGATAGATAAAGTGTGATAGAATGGTAGTGATAGATCTATGGTAATGGGGATGACATACAGGTATTATATAAACATAGTCCATACATATGTAAATATCATAGATATCAAGCCAAGACAATTGCATAACTCTGATATTCACATCAATCTCAAGCGAGTATGGTTTCATTACCTACTATATCTAAAACGTTAGAATTTCCGACATATCCGCCTGGAGTTGGTCCCGCACATAGAGACAAAGTGAACCATACATAGGCATGGAGATTGAAGAGCCATGAGAGTGAGATTCTCGTGCAGTACTAAACTGTAACCTGCTACTCTTTTTTGTATTTCTAAACTCAGACAAACTTTTTCTCTTATGATTCATTTCAAGCCATGCCGAAATCAAAGTTTCGTATTGTAGTTTTCTAATCTACTTTTCTCGTGAGAAACCAATGAGATCTCAACTTTCGCTGGTAGCCCATTCAAAACTCTGCTGATGACCCTCCTCCCCCCACCCATCATGACACTAAGTATTTGGCCTCTTCTATAGGTCAAGAAGGCATATAAGGGACTAGGGTCGGGTCCGGATTCAAACAGTGTTTCCCTAAAAATTCTTATAGATTGACTTGTGTTGCATATCTAATTAGTTTAAAGAAGCAATTGTTTGTAAATAATAACAAGAGGGAAAACATTGTCTGAAATTATAATGTAAAAATATTGCATCATTTCCAACCAAGCCTTACTTCTCCATTTTCTGCCTACCACCACAATGCTATAACATATGGCACATACCACAAAAAGGGGCTTTTTGCTACTTTTCTATTTTGATAACAAAACAGTCCATTTTGACTTCTACTATGAGTACAATAAAAGTTAAGGTATCAAAATGATCTTCAAAGAAATCTCTACTTGATTAAACTGGGCTTTGATTTTGCTTCCATATGGAATTCTATGGAATCTTCACTCATATTCTAGGAGGTCAACATTTTGCCTAACTTTCAGCATGATTTCAGAGAAAATATGTCAAAAATGAAATCAGATAAATTACCTCAATAAATTCAAACTATATGTGAAAATAAAGCCCATAATCTCTGGTTTAATATGGTACCATTTGTAAATCTGTATCATTTTTACAGCCTAAGTTATGAGAACTTTTGTATAGCAAGTCAAAAATAACTAGTTTTCAGTCCCCAATATGGTTGCGAGGCCTATAGGCAACTGTCTCTGTGGAGCAGTCAGCAGAGCGTCCGTATGGAGATGCGGGTGATGGGAGTTCGGACCCCGCTTTTGGCAGTCCGACATCTCTTTTTTTTTTATTATTCAGACTCGGACTCGACGAAGTCGCTAGTTTATAATAATACAGTAGAATCACGCCTAACGGACACCCCACGTAAGCGCCCACCCCGCGTTAACGGACACCTTTACTCGGAACGTTATCCTCTGTTAGATGTTTATTCTAACCCCGTGTAAGCAAAAACCCAGAAACCCCACGTAAGCGGTCAACTTTTGGCCCGGAACAGAGTTTCCCTTTATGCGGTGTTTCACTGTAATTCACGAATATATTTAGATGTTTCACAAATCCATTCAGATGCTTACGAATGCATAACTATGTTTTAAGCACTTCATACATTTCATCATCAGTCCTTTGGATCTGGCCGGATGAAATCTAAACGAGATCCTATCAGGCCAACTACAATATTTCAGAAACAGAAACTTTACTAAAAGCACAATTTTCTTCAATCATTCAAAATCAACGGACGGTGATCTTTAGTTCTTGATATTCAAATGTATAGCAATACACATTATATTCTGCGAACTTTTCCAGGAAATGACATTTTTTTACAAAGTAAAAATCAACTATTTAGGATTGCTATACAGTCTATAATAATGTTATCATAATATCAATACCTATATAAAAAAAAAACTAGCCCATTTTTGAATTAGCATGTTATCTAAAAAAAATTGAGATTATTATATCCAATAGTCAGGAAAGTGACATGGGTTTTATCTCTTAAGGAAAATTGTAGGAGATGCGATTTAACGGTTTGTCCTCAACTGGCCCTTACAAAGACCAACGTGGTATTCAACATGTGCCAATAGGAAAGCTCTATTCCCGTCCCAACCATACATACTGAGAATTCCTGAAACCGAGTTGACATTATTTTCCTAAAACCCATGTTCTGTAAATATCTGATGTTTATAAGAAAGTATATCATGAAATCTGTGAACTACACTCCATGGCACCCTGCTTAAGGGGCCGCTTTGCTAGGAACGGAGGGTGACCCCTTATGCGGGGTTTTACTGTATATCGTGAATACGGGGAATCTGTAAACTACAGATACATGTATTTATATAGAACGTCCTGACCATGCTGTACAAGTCACAGAACGAGATGGTAATTTACGGTTTGTATGGACTGAGGCATTTATGCCAAGTTCCGTACAAACCGTAAATTATCATCGAATTCTGTGACTTGTACAAGCATGGTTGGACGTTATATATTTACTATATACCCAAAATTTAAAAAAAAATCATTAATTTATAACAACCGATATGTTAGTAAACATGTATGGAAAGGTGGTCCGTATTTTAGTGTACGGACCAGCGGTCCGTACAGTATTTTTACGTCATTTGTCAAAACGGTGCGTATTTACAGTATATACGGCATGGGTTTATAGTTAATGACTGATGTAACTAGCTTGACACGCATCAACGAAATATTGATCAGACATAATACTTTGTGAAGAACAAATACAAGCAGCTGTTTGTCTATCGTGACGTTTGTGGTGACACCTGTCTCGATACGCGGCCGCTCGGACAAACACCGCGAGTCCCACGGTATTCAAATAGAGACATACAGTAATAGCACCTAAAGTGTGAACGATGGGTGTGATTGCAGGAGTGTTGTTTTTTGACAGATTAAATTGCTGGATCAAACTAGAGTATTGTATCAACGAGTCTGGAGTGTCTAAACTTTATAGTCGATATACATCTTGGTTTTAACTTGGAAAAAAGATAAGCATACTATAGCTAGGTCTGCCAATGTATTAATATGTATGCAGCTTATGTGTTCCTGTGTTATCTAAGGTGTATTTAAAATATCATTGAGTTGATATACATGTATGACACACCAAATTTGAGCTGGGATACCTTAGAACACGATGCAATCGCTATTATTTCTCTGGAAATAGTATACAAGGGTGTAATGATTGTAATACACTCATACATTCAGTGATCCAATGCTAAAGAATACGTTGCCAGGGGTTTGTTTGGCTTCAGTCGTGGGTAACTAAGCAGATAAGGTGCGACAACAGACAGTGGAAAAAGACCTATTATTATATACCGGTGCACGAATGTCTCAGGTTTATGCCCCAGTAGTAATGATTTCATTCGTCCACACTGTGGCGTAATATATATAATACTACCGGCTGTACCACGTGACCACTCATTCTCCTATTTAGTGAGTTGTAGAATGGTATTCTTAATGATTTCTAGGTATATAATAATAAAAAGACATAGTGAGTGTGTCTGAATTCCATCTGTTCCTCGATATTTTGGTCAGAAATACTCACCTCATTCTTCGAATTCGGTGAGTATTTCTGACCAAAATATCTCTGAACAGATTCCATTCAGACACACTAACCATGTCTTTCTATATTCACCTTCACTCAAATATAAGCCCTAACTCACCATTCCTGACATGTTTATATAGCAACTGGCCTAACACTTCAACTTCACTTAAATAGACCTGGTCCCCAACCTCCCTATTTCCATCACATTTATATAGGGAGCCAAAGTGAACCCGCTACAACCACAGATAGCCGGCCACAAAATACCATTTCCGGATATAGGTGCTCAGTATTCTGACTATGTAGGTTTGAGATTATATGTGTCATTCTCCAATCCTTTAGATCCATATTTTTGCTAAACTGAACAACTGTCATCGTAGCTCGAGACAGAGTTATTCAGAGACGATAGCAATAAACTACACTCCAAACGTAACAAAAGAGACGAAAAACAAAAGTCTAGCCTCAAACCCCCATAGGTTTAGCACTAAGCCTCGTTCTTACTGGCCACCGGAAATGGGATTTTGTAAACAGGTATCTGTGGTTTCAGTGGGTTCACTTTGGCTCCCTATAGCGACAAGTCTGACACTTCACCGCCACTTAAATATACCTGCTCCCCTACATCCCCCTTTCCATCAGGTTCTTATAGCAACAAGCCTGCCACTTCACCGCCACTCTAATATACCTGCTCCCACCACATAACTTTCAAACTATGTTTGGACACATTTTAAAAGAAAATCTTTTATCTATGATTTTAATCTATTCTTTTGTTATGATTTATAAGCTTGGTAGGTTGGAATGTTTCTAACATCCGACAGTTGTACATTCCATATATTTGGACCATAGTACGATAAGGAGTTTAGAAATTTGTTACTCGTAGGGAAATCTTGTATGAATAAAGGTCCTTTGGATTTCCTGGTAGCCCTCGCCGGGGAAAGCAACAGCTATGGTCTTCATTGAAGAACTAAATATATGTATCTCTCTTTTGTTCCACAGATAGAAAAGTTAAACGCGTCTATGAAGATGTCACTTAAATATTCATCCTGGAGCGCTTGGGTACTCATTGAGGATTGTTTTCATAGCCTGATTTCCTAAACTTTGCAGTTGATTCAGCTCATTATCCTCAGTTCTAGAGTACAGGATATCTCCATAGTCAAGTTGTTTACATGTAACCTTATCTTATCTGCAGATTGGAGGGAGCATCTTGGTTGATATACAAGCACGGCCACAATGTCAAACATCCAGCATTCTCAACGGCGTCCTGTGATTATTAGCCCACATTTTGGTAGTTTTTTAATCTATTTACTATATACCCATGCTGTATATACTGTAGATACGCACCGTTTCGCCATATAACGTAAAAATACTGTATGGACCACTGGTCCGTACACTAAAATACGGACCACCTTGCCAAACACGTTTCTTAACATATCAGTTGTTAAAAATTAAATGAATGATTTTTTTATATTTCGGGTATATAGTAAATAAATAACGTCCAACCATGCTTTTAATTTACGGTTAAAATGATAATTTACGGTTTGTACGGAACTCGGCATAAACGCCTCGGTCCGTACAAACGGTAAATTACCATCTCGTTCTGTGACTTGTACAGCATGGTCAGGACATTCTATATAATTACAGTAGAATCCCGCTTTACGGATACCCCGCGTAAGCAGACACCCCACGTTAATGGACACCTTGCTGGGAACGGTTCCCTCTATTAGATGTTTATTTAAACCTTGCGTAAGCGGTCACCCCGCGTAAGCGAACACTTTGGCCCAGAACGAAGGGTGTCCGCTTACGCAGGGTTCTACTGTACGTCCTGTTGTGATCAACCTTATGATATGTAAACAACTTTGAGCAATAGTGAATAATAGTGACTAACTAAAGACCAAATATTGTATGACCACATATTGAAATATATTTTGCAACATAATAATAGCAACAACAAAATTATCATAAAATATAGAAACTCCAGATGTTACTAAACTCCCTAATATTGCCCCAGGTAAGTAAAGGATCCGCTCCCGACTGGCTGGCTGCACCTCAGCCGCCTGTCTCCCGATGAGCAACCATTTTCTGATTTCTAACTGGAGAAACCGAATATAATTTGAAATGTATATGTAGAAATAACTGAAATTTCCATTTTTGCCATTGGATTTCCAATTTGAAGATTTATAAAAAAAACTGTTAAACTGCAATAATTGTGGGAAATGAGTCGAGGGTCTGTCACCATACAACGATGGAAACACCGGGTCCTGTAAACAGTCTGAATTATGGGATACCGCAATAAGGTCTATAGGCAGGGATGAAAGTCGGGACAGATGAAAAAGTCTGAAACAAAAACACCAAAAAAACTGGGGCGTATTCGGGGGAGGGGGGGGGGGGGGGCGCGCCCCCCCCCCCCCCCCCTCGTGCCGTCAAACAAAATTTCGGCCCCCCCAAAAATTTCGGCACTTGGCGGAACTCTGACGGCAGTGTCAATGGCCCTTGGCGCGTTTAACTGCCGCCAAAGTATTGACTGGAGGTTTATATAAATACGCCGTTGGTGAGAGCCTGCTGCCAGAATTTCTTGGAATTTTGTTTTATTTTATGATTTTCATACATTGTTAATGATCATATTTCAAGATGCAGAAATTTCTGATTTCCGTCAATTGTCGGCAAACTTGCATCCCTGTATAGGAACCATCATTAATAACCTGGATTCAGATCCGACCTCGCATTCCACAGTGGGTGTAGGGTCCGCCTCCCCCAATCTAAGTATGCTCTCTGTGTTTTTTTCCTTTGGCACACATCAGCAGTCAGTTGAACGTCAACCTATTAACAAATTATTCATCGTCCTACAACCACAGATGAGTTAGATCACCACATGACATAATAAGGGGTATATTTAGCACCTGGCCTGCTCTTGGTTCAAGTACAGCCAAACACATAGACTAACTCGAGTCTTTGATTATGAACATTCAATGTATAAGTAAACTATGAAAACTGGATGAAAATGCATTACAATAATTACCCTTCCCTGACGGGCCCAGAAATAAATTTGTATCCTGGAGAGAGGGTGGGGCAGGTGTATGTGTGTGTCGGGGGGAGGGGGTGTGGGTAGGATACAGGGACTCAGGCTAGTCTACCAGATACACAGATGAGGGCAGGGGCCCGTTAGATAAACTAGGATCGTACATGCCGATTTAAAGTGTATTAGGAATGTACCGTATCCAAGCTTGCTGTTTACCTATGCTACCTGAAAGTCCCTCTGTATCTCAGGGCCCGAATGGAAGAACGGCACTATTGCCGAAGTCGGCGTTGTCTATATACAATCTAATTTATAAAAAAAAAATCTAATTTAAAAAAAACCATTTTCTGTACCTCGTACGATGGTTTATTGTTTAATTATATTTATGTGTGTTCGCTAAGACAGTCTTAGTGTTGAATAAAGAAGTGTTGAATAAAGTGAACCCACATCGTCACTGGGTCTCTATGACATACATAAAAGAGTCTATATGTACGAGCCTTGATTATTAAACTAGCTCCAGGGTTGTTGTAGCCGTTGATGGAGGTTCATTTCAACATCCATTTTACCAAGTACATCACTACAGACACAGTATACCTGTTTCCCTATTATAATTACGATCCTAGATTATTAAACAGGCCCCTGGAGTTCCCGCAGCATGGGGCAGCGTACCCGGTCAGGAGGGAGCCTACAATACGGGGTCATTGCCGGGGTCACGGAGTACCGCAGCACTGAGTGGACCGGCACATGGTGGCAGTCTGTCTGGAGATTACACACATACACTTTATTCACTCTCTTTATCATCGGTCGCCGTCAGGTCAACAGCTGGAGACAGCGGGAGCCTATTTACATGTGTAATAACATTCTAAAAAAAAATGAAGACCCTTTTCTGTACCTCGTACGATGGTTATTTTAATGGTATTTATGTGTGTTCGCTAAGACAGTCTTAGCCGTCCAGGAGACTATTTACATGCGTTTCCTTTTACAATCATTCAATAATCACTATTGCACCAGTGTGTAGACTTGCCCAAGTCTTTAATAATGAACATTCATTAAAAGATTAATAAAAATCAGAATTAAGTTCATTATAGTATGTATCCTTCTCTGACTGGCCCATGAATCAAAGACTTGTCCGGTAGGAACAGAATGTCCTGTATATGTCCTCCCAGTTGCTCCCTGTAACGCTACACCTCCTCCTCCAGTTCTCTGGCCACCTGTGTTGTCATAGCAATAAATGCTCCTGAATGTGACCCGATTTTTTTAGATAAAAATCAGTGTATCCCAGCAAGGAGGATAGCCATAGGATGCAGGGACTGGAGCCAGTATCCCAGCAAGGAGGGTAGCCATAGGATACAGGGACTGGGGCCTGTATCCCAGTGAGGAGGATAGCCATAGGATGCAGGGACTGGAGCCAGTCCAATCAGTGTGGTATAGATCTACGAATCTAGCTGTTTGTGAGGCAGGTCGTTGTTTTGTTGTCACGGGGGCGAGGTTTAGTTTACTTGAGTTGTAAGCTGATAAGGAAATTATAGAATCTCCGCTTACAAATGTGATGTATTTCGTATATTTATATACTGCATTGCAGTTTTATAGTGTACCCAGCTTTTTCTGTGGTCGCTATGCCCAAAGCTGTATGTAACACAAGCTGTGTCTATAAACATAATGATAATATAATTAATTGTATGTATCTATAAATACTCATCTAATAAGAGAAACGATAATTTCTTCACATTAATGTCATCACATCCCACGTTCTGGTCTTGTTGAGGACAATGAAGAAATACACAAATTTAATCTGGTGAATATTTATTTGAAAATTATACAAAATCACGGACCTGAGTACAAACTAGATCCGTGACAATTTATTCACACATTCACATTTACATCATCATATTAATGAATAATTCATCATATTCCACGTTCTCATCTTGATTGGGGGCAATAAAGCAAGAAACAAATTCAATCCACGGATATTTACAAAGTCCCTGTTTAAATCTGATTAAATAATATCTGGAAATTATACAAAACCACGGACCTGTGAGTCCGTGCCAAAATACATGTAAAGGGAACGGCAATATTTGTTATGTTATGAGAGAATAGGCCCCTATACAGTCCATGGTTATGTGGATATATCCCTCGCAGGCACCTCAAGTAAAAATCGTGTGTATATATGGTGTGCGGATTTTCTCCCGCGGTATCTAAACTCGCTGATAATGCTCCCAGTTCGATCTCAAGTGTTGACTGAGTTACGACAACTCACGGCTACGTCTACAATCTGTGCAGCCGTCTACGTGATTGTGGACACAGGGTCGTGATCCAGTTAGTTACTCAGTCAGAGCAGCCAAGTGTGGTCTGACTCGGAGTGTGAGTGCGAGTGGCGAAGTGAGATTACATCACACAGTGATATGAGGGCGCCCTGATAAAACAACGACCCCATATCCAGTACGGGCTCATAGGGGTTGTACTGTGGCTTTGCAGTGGTTTTTACTGATATCCAAGTCCCGTTGTGAACCAGTGACAGATGAATGAATGGACACTCGTACCATCTTCACTACGTGGTGTACTATCTGTATCATCCCTCACCCCCGGCTCCGCAATTTAAGGGTGTAACTGACTTAAGAAAATCCACATAGGCTTATCACTAATAGGAGATCGGGCTCTTGTGCTGTGCTTTCCATTGGTGAATCGCTGGTGGTAATATGAAATACAGAATACTGTTATTTACTTACGTCTTTTGTGGTGAAGTCGAGACATCTCAAAAACACGGCGTGTCGGCGGAGCGGGATAACAGGAAGTGACGTCAGGGACACTGTGCACAGCTCGTGATGACGTAGTACGCACCCACTCCACACCGAGGTGGACGCTGTGATCAAACTTTCATTGTTTACCTCTTTCGTAGAAGTAGTTTATTCATCGCAAAGGTAAGCTATATCGTTAATGGGTATACCTAATTGGAATAGACTATACATGTAACTAAAATTTATACGGAACTAGCGTTTTTGAGGAATTGAAAGCAATGTTTACAACCTGGAGCTCTCTGTTGACACTGTGTGACAGTCACTTTGCCTTGTTGTGTCCTTCTCACTCGAGTAGAGTTAACAATTATTATTATCATGTATGAATCATTTACTATGACACATTTGTCATATGGTACTCATAGACCTGCCTTTTTGCAGCTGAGTTCTTTACTTTTCCATGGAAATCCCTTGATTCAATTCCAATCTATTGAATACACATTTTCTTGTGTAAAAACCACGGTCAAAACAAAGCCAAAGGTAGTGTAACTGTAAGAATATTACACTGCCAGTGGTTTCTTAGATAGATTTTTCCTCTCTCTTTTTGTCTCTCTCAGGCAGTAAAATTCATATATAAGTGTTTTCCCTTTTCCTGATCCATGGGCTACAGAGATGGCAGTTTTCTTATTTTCCAAGGAAATCCTTGTTTTTATTTTCAGTTTGTGAATAAACTTTTCGTGTGTAAAACACAGAGAGAATACGCTATCTATGCACCATTCACACCAATAACCGATTATTCAAACACCCCCACCCCATTCCATGGCAATAACGTGTGTTTTTTTCATGTTTTCTCAGTCTCTCTGAGGCAACAGATTCCATATGGAAAATATTTCCTCTCTTTTTATGACCCCGACTGACATCTCTAGCTGATAAGGGAGCCGTCTTTAGAGCTGGTTTTCATTGTGCATTAGCTGAAAAAAGCTGGGCAGGCTGTAGTTAATAGAAATTAGAATGGAGATGAGGGGTGAATATTCAGGACTGTTGTAGCCAGTTTAAACAGCCCTGCCGTTCATGAATGACTATCTTGCTAGGGCAGATCGGTACCTCCGGTTTAAAAGTAATTTGATTTTCTAAGGCAATTAAAACATGAAGCAATGTGGAAATAGGCACTAATGAGTCTTAACATTTTGCCTCCAGAATAAACATGAATCAATAAAAATATCCAGTCAAAACTTTCGATTTGCTAAAGTTTAATGTACAGCCTTTAGGCTTTACAGGACAAACCTTGATACTGTTTTTAAACCTAAGTTGCAGTATTTATTTGAGGTAAGATACCTATACTGATACATATATATTGAAAGATGGTACCCTTATCTTTTTTCTCTCGCCTTTTCCCCCAATAACTTTAAATTTGATAATAACAGTTGCACAGTGAGTCTTAGTGCTGCCTACTTGGACCGTTAGGCCAAGTTCATAATGTCAAATTAGGTCTTGTAAGTATTACTTAGATGAAAAATACGCCCTATTTGTATATAAAAATTATTAGAATTATTTTCTTCTTCTCTTCCTCTTTCCCTGTCCTCCCCTTCCCTTTACCTCTTCCCTTTATCCTCTCCCTCATTATAATCCTCTTTTTAGTCTCCACTTTCCCCTGATCTCATTTTCCTATCCTCTTTCATGGAGAAGGAGAATGACTGACTCTGACTCAAGAAGACATAGTAAGGGTCATATTGGATAGTTTTCGTAATAACGAGTTTTTTTTCTCTAATTGGTTTCATACAATATTCTAAATGACAGGTCTAACTGAATCGCATATCCACTTTTTACATTTCAGATAGTGTAAATGTTCCAAAGGAATAAAACAAGATGGCTGCGCCTACAATAACCATTCGCCTTAAAGCTAAAGATGGACAGCACTTACTGAAACAACTCACACAGGAATCCACACTCAATGAGCTTAAACGGGCCATTTCTGAACTGACAAAGATTCCCTCAAAAGCATTACGCATTCTGAAAGGCTTCCCACCAAAACCAATGGACACAACGAATGAGAACCAGAAGTTGTCTCGGCTGGAGATCCGCTCCGGGGAGACACTCATCGTGGAAGAGGATGCGCGGGTTCGTGAAGCGCAGGTTCGTGAAGCCGCTGCTGCTGAGCAGGAGCGTAACGAGAGGCTTGTTCGGGAGATGGCAGCACAGATGGCGCAGGTGGAGGGGATATTGGTGCGGCAGGTGGTGCCAGCCAACAACTCATGCCTGTTCACGAGCGTGAACTTTGTGATGGAGGCAGGTCGCCTGGACCTGACCTGTGCGTCTGTGATGCGGCAACTGATTGCATCAGTTGTGGCCAGCGACCCGGACACTTACAACGAGGCCATCCTGGGCCGCTCGAATGCAGACTACTGTGCATGGATCATCGACGACCAGTCATGGGGTGGGGCCATTGAGGTCTCAATCCTTGCGAAGTACTATGCCGTGGAGATTGACGTCATAGACACGCAGTCTGTCAGGGTGAACCGCTTCGGGGAGGACCAGAACTATGCTCGGCGTGTCCTGCTCATTTATGACGGCATCCACTACGACCCCTTAATGATGGAGTCCCTAGACCCTTCAGAGCCTCTTAAGACGATGTTTCCAAGCACAAACGACACAGTGCTTGCCCAGGCGCTGGACCTGGCCGCTGAAGCCAAGTCAAGCAGACAGTTCACTGACGTGGCTAAGTTTTCCCTGCGATGTCTTGTGTGTAATAAGTGTTTGACGGGAGAGGCAGAGGCTCAAAGTCACGCCAAGGACACAGGCCACATCAACTTCGGAGAGGTCTAGTGCTGCAAATATAACTTACCCTCTCCTTGACTGCCAAGTAGAGTTGACTGGACACATTTTTGTGAATGTTTCAGATATTTGCTGAAGTGAACATGGAGATAAAGGTGGCTGTAGATGTGGGAGAGAAATTCCCCCTGCGTTGTGTTCTCAAACGTGAAATTATGATCAAATATAAAAAACTCATCTAGTTAATTAAGGAAGGGGGATTGTGGTTGCATGATTCTAGATTCAAATAAATGCCAAGCATTGTATGTATTGAATGTTTATTCACGCCAAAACACATTTTTGTGAGCCTCGAGATTTTCGCAGTTGTGTATTCTAATAGGGATTTGGGATTATGAAATCCAAGAGCAACCTTTTTATAAGGCTATAATGGACATTGGATGACACTGTTTTTACTGTTAAGTATTCTATGTGACTGTTGATGTCCTCGCAGACCACTGAGACTCAGAACTCGTCAGTGAAAGTCTCCAAACTCATCTCACCCCTGCTATTTTTTCTCCATACACTTAACATTGGGAACCTGTACTAAATGCCCATAGAGTATTGTAAAAAAATACTTAATGAGGGATGATATCATAAAGTATACTGGATGATACGAACGGTAGCTGGCATTCTTTGGACGCTACGGTTTGTTTTCAGGAGGCGACATTCTCACACTCGCAACAAACCGCATACAAAAATGGCGAATAATCATATTTTGCCTATCATGAATCAAAGTATATACATACAAAATGTTTTCCGCAGATCTTAAGCGATATACTGATCTTTATTTGAAGTTCCTATGTCAATTCTTGACAGAGTTCTGACATAATTTTTTATAATTTTTTTGTTCTGTTGGGGTTTGCATGAAACTGGTTGTACAAAATCATGTTCATGGTGGCTGGAAAACACACAAATCTTCACTAAGCCACGTTCAACATTACAGAGTTCTGATATAAATTTTTAAAAAAACAACGTATGGTCCGTCGGTCACATGCTGAACAATGAAGCGTGCTGGCTATGAAGCGTATCGTCCAGATACCGTCATTAACATTAGCCAATTAGTCAGTGATAGGGGTGAGATAAAATCTGAACTGCACTAGATCCGTAGCCACTGAAGATATCTGATTTGGATTGCTACATAATCTCACTTGGCTTTACCTCGTGAGATTACATTGCAACCAAAACTCATGGCATACTTTCAGTGGCTTTGGATCTGGATGTAGTTCCTTCTTATTATCCTACCCCTAATATAAAATCCCATAGGCTTAACATAGAGTTTCCGTATGCCACGCTGACTGGCATACAGAGTTTTATATGCCACTAGTGGCGTACAGCATTGTTATCACGTAATATTCCAAAATCGAGGAGATAGGGTAGGATAAAATCAAAACCTGATTCATTTTAATCTTGGCCACCGCATTCCACTCCTGAAGCCTCATGAAGTCACTTTGCCAAACTCCAGTCGTGGAGTACGGTGGACAAGATTAAACCTCATCCAGCTTTACGATATTACCTTGAGCTGCCATCAGCTTCAGAAATGTCTGCAAGTGAGCTGTAAATGTCAGGTCGTCACCTCAAACGCAACTTCCATTTGGTGTGAATCTAAAAACGTCTCCAGTTCTCACTGTTGGTTACAAGACTTATTTTCCCGTCTGATTTGTGCCATAAGTTCATGTAGGACTCCTGACAAGTAGCTAGTTTGGCAACCAACCCCTGATACGATATAAGGGTTGGTCGGGTTAAATCACACACGGGATCACTCGGGGTGCGCCTCGATCCAGTTAGTTTTGTTCCTTTTAGGCTATAAAGGCAAAAATACTTTATGAGAAATATTCATAACTGAACAAATTGATAATGAAACCTAGCTTTATGTTTGTTTTATTAAGAAGTATAAACAAATTCATTTTATTCAGAAATATTCACAAAAGAAAATTGAAAACTGGCTTCGAGATTATCACATAACACTCTCCAAGCAGTATAAAAGATCTGGTAGAAGAGTAACAAACAGGTCCCACTACTGGGTCAAGGCGGCCGCTTATCTAACCCGACCAGAGCTAACATTGTGTAGGTCTGGTTGCCAGTGTAACAAGTAGCATCCTTGTGTATACAACATCTCACATTAGATGGCGTCAGTGGTGCCGACTCCTACATAGTATACCTGTGTTTGAACATCTATGGAATACTACCTGCTGCGGGGGTGCAGTATTAATAATGTTCGTGACCTAGGGCCGTAGTTAATAACCGCTCGCATGTAAGTAATGAAACTGGCGGTTTTGGTGATTTTCAGATATTTATTGATAAGAAAACGTAGCAACTGTGCATGTAGTGATGGCATTCTCAGTCTTTCATCATTGAAATAAGGCCCTTCGGTTACTGCATCGGCCTGTATTTCAAGGAAGAAAGACCTAAAACCTCTATCGCTACAGGTCCAGTACCTACATTTCCTCATAGTATACAATATACAAACATGGGAGGTTTTTCACATTGCAATCTGTAGCGTGCTCTGCATGAATTAGAATTTAAAGATGAGCGAAAATCCGTTTACTGTTTATTAATTAGATCAGAATTGACTGCACTTTGTTTTATTCTATGTTGAACTAAGTTGTGCGGCCTGAGAACTGCCCGTCAAGTTGCTGATGGGTGTGATTGTGGCCTGGTGCTGAATCTGTGAGCCGGCTTTCGGGAGTCTATGCGTAGATGATACTCGTATTAATTACTCATTACTCGATGCTATCAGCAGTATCTAGTCTCAGTCAGTGGTGTACTGCCCACACACTCCTCCAAACCATCGCGCCATAAAACCAATCTACATGAGATTGACGAGCAAACATAAATTTACAAAACATACTATCAAGAGACGTCACAAGTTTGAGTCTGAGTTTATTTATGCCACGCATTTTGTTGGCTCCATAATTTCATGAGTCGAAGACGAGTGACATTACGGAGCCAACAAAATGAGTGGCATAAATAAGCTCAAACTCAAACGAGTGGCGTCTAGATTTTATCAGACCCCGTTTCCATAATTTTTCAGTATCAGAAAGTAGTGGCATAAACAACACTTTATGTCACGCCTGTGAAATAAACAAATCCCATGTTAAGCCTATGGCGTTTTTTATTAGGGGTAGGATAAAGCTTTATGTGGAACAAGTAAATGGAGATTGTAGATGTGGATAAATGTGCCCTGATGATTGGAACAAGTAAATAGAGATTGTAGACATGGCTAAATGCGCCCTGATGAGTGGAAGAAGTAAATGGAGACTGTGGACGTGGCTAAGTGCGTCTTCAAGAGTGGAACGTGTAGATGGATATTGTTGACGTGGCTAAGTGCACCTTGATGAGTGGGACAAGTAAATGGAAATGTAGACAGGCCAAGTGCACCTTGAGTGGAACAAATAAATCGAGATTCTAGACGTGGCTGAGTGTGCCTTGATGAGTGGTACAAGTAAATGGAGATTATAGATGTGGCTAAGTGTGCCTTGGTGAGTGGAACGAGTAAACAGATTTTAGACACAGCTAAGTGTGGCTTGATGAGTGGAATGAATAAATAGTGGAATGAGTAAATGGAGATTATAGACGTGGCTAAGTGTGCCTTGAGTGGTACAAGTAAATGGAGATTATAGATGATATTAAGTGTGCCTTGGTGAGTGGAACGAGTAAACAGATTCTAGACATGGCTAAGTGCGGCTTGATGAATGGAACAAGTAAATGGAGATTATAGATGTGGCTAAGTGTGCCTTGGTGAGTGGAACGAGTAAACAGATTTTAGACACAGCTAAGTGTGGCTTGATGAG
Organism: Alentia gelatinosa; assembly: GCA_950022655.1. Taxonomy (NCBI): domain Eukaryota; kingdom Metazoa; phylum Annelida; class Polychaeta; order Phyllodocida; family Polynoidae; genus Alentia; species Alentia gelatinosa. Next base: position 121,149,429 of record OX465581.1, on the reverse strand, counting down.
TGGAATGAATAAATAGTGGAATGAGTAAATGGAGATTATAGACGTGGCTAAGTGTGCCTAAATGAGTGGAACAAGTAAATGGAGATCGTAGATGTGGCTATGTGCACCTAGATGAGTGGAACAAGTGAACGGAGATTGTAAATTAGTTAAATGCGTTTGTCAGCAAGAATAAAATGAAACCAGATAAAAGTGAGATTGACACTCTGTGATGACAAGTCGTGACAGTCAGTCATGGCATCTCGTGTTGCTACCATGACCATTTTAGTCATACCATGTGAAAACCTACAAATAACAGTTTCTTTATCCCTCTACAGTCTAATTTCCACAGAAACGCATAGTACCAGAATATGCAGTACATGTACATATCTATACTTGGTACTTTACATGTTATACTTATTTGATAGTAAACGTTCCTAATTACTTAAAAGCTTCTCTCAAAATTTGGTCTTGTATCAACCATAACATAAAAAATAAATTGTGTCAAGCCTATCTGCAGTTTTCCATGGTGCTAAATCAAAGATTCTACTCAAATGAGGGATTTCATATTGTGTCAAATGGTATACTTGGCTATACTACGAGCATTTTCATAGAATAAAGTCATTTACATTTGGATTGTAGCAAATTCGAAAAAGTAACAGTCATCAACCGAAAGTTCCCTGAAAAAGTAAGGTATTTTTTCTAAGTTATGCCAAAACGGAACATTGATATCAAATGAGTGTAATTTCATTTTCTAGGTAAATATATGTAATTTTTTTCTTAGAAAAATAGGACTTGTTCAACAAATAGCAACTTAGAATTTTTTTGTATGTTCTGAGGCTCCAATTGTATGTTTCCCCCTGGAATGACACATTTACTAGATGACGGTAGTCATTACACAGATGTTTACCTACTATATTTAAAATGGTAGAATTCCGTCGAATCCGCTTGAAGTTGCTCCCATACATAGAGACATAGTGAACCAAACCTGGGCGTGGAGACTGAAGGGCCACGAGAGTGAGATTCTCGTGTAGTACCTAACTGAATCCTGCTACTATTTTTTGTGTTTCTCTACAAAGATGTACTTCTATCCTTGGGATTTGTTTATATTCGTACAGAAATCATAATTTAGAACTGTAGTTTTCCTATTACCTTGCCCCGTTATCAGCTACGAGAATAATTGCGCTGGTTGAGGTTTAAAAACCCTGTCTGAGTGTTGAGTCCTCTGAGACTTGTGTCCATTAACCCCTAGTATTTTTCCCCATAGGCTTAACATTGGTAACTCGTACTCAATGCCCATGGAGTATCTAGAAAAAATACTTAATGGGGATGATGTCATGAATGTTACCCAATTTGTCAGTGATAGGGATGAAATGAAATCTGAACCACACTTGATCCATAGCCACTGAAAATATGCCATTCATTTTGGTTTATTATGTAATCTCACTCTGCTTTACCATGTTAGATTACTCCGCAACCAAAACTCATGGCATATTTTTAGTATCTATGGGTCTCGATGCAGTTCCTTAGGCCACTCCAAAAAAACCACCTTGTTTCTCATCACCGCGCGCATCAGAAAAAACGATTTTAGAAGATTTTTTTTTATTTTTTTTTTTTTTAAATACATGAACCTTGATAGAAATTATGAAAGGTATGTGTATTTAGTATCAAATTAAAGCTCCTGATGTCAGGGATGCATTAAATGTATAGCCACTAAAAATCCGGAAACCCCGCCTAAGAAGACACCCCGCGTAAGCAGCCACTTTGGCCTGGATCGGAGGGTGTCCGCTTATGTGGGGTTTTACTGTATGTCTGCCATCTTTGATATAGCAAAAAAAAAAAAAAAAAAAGTGCCCTCGTCATATTTTTCATGGCTTGGTGATGAGAAACAAGTTTGTTTTTTTAGTGGCCTTATTAGTAGGCTTCATGTAAGTAACACCTGGTTTAGCCATAGGAATAACATTAGAAAAAGATTTTGCAGAATGAACGCACTCTTCCACACCCCGCCGGGACCGCTATGAGTGCCCAAGACGCAAAAGCTTTTTTATATAAAACATTAGAAAAAATACTCAACGATCCCCCCCATAAAGTGACGATACTATGCCACTGCTGTGGTGGAGTGAATGTGAGATATGGTCATGGATTCGTTAAGTAATTTGATTTATTCTGATATTGTGATGCTATTTAATGCCACTGAAAGGAGTGCGATAAATCCAAAGCCGCACTCGAATAATAATATACACAATACTCCACTTGTTTGGATTTGTCACTTATCTTCGCCTCGATGACGATTGCAGCGCATCCAAACTCGTGGAGTATTGACTATAAATACGATTCTCGATCCAGTTCTATATAAGTACCAGGTTCATTTGTGCTCACTGTGCGGATATGGATGTGTCCCTGTATGGATATGGATGTGCCCCTGTATGGATATGGATGTGCCCCTGTATGGATATGGATGTGTCCCTGTGCGGATATGGATGTGCCCCTGTATGGATATGGATGTGTCCCTGTATGGATATGGATGTGTCCCTGTATGGATATGGATGTGTCCCTGTATGGATATGGATGTGTCCCTGTATGGATATGGATGTGCCCCTGTATGGATATGGATGTGCCCCTGTATGGATATGGCCGTGTCCCTGTATGGATATGGATGTGTCCCTGTATGGATATGGATGTGTCCCTGTATGGATATGGATGTGTCCCTGTATGGATGTGCCCCTGTATGGATATGGCCGTGTCCCTGTATGGATATGGACGTGTCCCTGTATGGATATGGATGTGTCCCTGTATGGATGTGTCCCTGTATGGATATGGACGTGTCCCTGTACGGATATGGACGTGTCCCTGTACGGATATGGCCGTGTCCCTGTACGGATATGGACGTGTCCCTGTACGGATATGGACGTGTCCTTGTATGGATATGGATGTGTCCCTGTATGGATATGGATGTGTCCTTGTATGGATATGGATGTGTCCTTGTATGTATATGGATGTGTCCTTGTATGGATATGGATGTGTCCTGTATGGATATGGATGTGTCCTTGTATGGATTTGGATGTGTCCTTGTATGGATATGGATGTGCCCTGTATGGATATGGATGTGCCCTGTATGGATATGGATGTGTCCCTGTACGGATATGGATGTGTCCCTGTACGGATATGGATGTGTCCCTGTATGGATATGGACGTGTCCCTGTATGGATATGGATGTGTCCCTGCCTTCTCTACTCTACTTTGAGTTATTTTCAGTAATTCGTTATTATTTTAGTCGCTACAAGTTTGATTTTGGAGGATTCCGAGGTGCGCGCTGGTTCTGATACCTGTGATAAGGAGGTCTCTACAACTCACTCACGTGTCAAAACGGCAACATTTACAATAAATTATTCTATGCGATATTTTCGTTTAATCTTTTTATTATTTCTTAATCTCATTTAGACGCATGGAATGATCCGGAAATCAGGATTTATTTACATCTCAAGGGGTGGGATAGGGGATGGGGGTTAAGGGCTGGTTCCACCAGCATGATTGATTTGCTGTGGTATATCTTGATATATCTTACAGTGTCGCAATATGTCATACCTCCTTTGTCACGATAAGTCATGTGCGATGATATGTGTACTTTTTTGTGATGTTGTGTGTATAATTTGGTGCTCCACCACCGCGACTCCTCAAGATCTAAAGGCTTCATATCACAGCATAGATCATGCCACAGGTGGTTAACCAGACCAATGCACTGCTGCAAATATACCCGCGAATATTCAAAACCTAGCAAGATTTAGCAAAACAACCAAATCATGACTGATCTGGTTATATCTTGTGTGTTGGTTGAACCACCACTTTAAACTGAAAACTTGTAGCAAAGTGGGGGAAATATAGAGACAGTGGCTGTGTGTAGGTCCCAGTGTTAGTTCCCCCAGTGATGATCAGGTGCTGCCACCTGTTGGAGGAATGGAGAACTAACAACGTTCTCTATATATTTAGATTCTGGAACCGTTTATTTACACTGGCCACCAGAGCTATACTATGTTAGCTCTAGTCGGGTTAAATCCGTGGCCACCTTGACCCAGTAGCAGGAACTGATTCTCACAATCCTACCAGATCTTTTGTACTGCTTGGAGAGTGTGTTATGTCATAACCTCAAAGCCAATTTCCAATTTTCTTATTTCCTTTCCAGAGTATTTTTTTCAAAATATAATTACCTACCTATTATAAAACGTGTAAATTCTGATAACATCCGCTTGGAGATGCTCCCGCACATAGAGACATAGTGAACCCGACCTAGGCCTGGAGAGTGAAGAGCCACGAGAGTGAGATTCTCGTGCAGTGAAAAACTCGAACCTGTTCTTCTTTTTTGTAGGACTATACTCAGACAACCTTCTTCTCTTATGATTCATTTCGAGCCATTCCGAAATCAAAGTTTAGTACTGTAGTTTTCTAATCTACTTTTCTCATGAGAAACCAATGAGATCTCAACCTTCGCTGGTATCGATCCAAAGAGTTCTGATCGCCGATGATCAGCTCAAGCACCTGTGTCATGCGAAATAATAACCACAAGTTTACGATGGTTTCTCGTTCTCCCGCTAGTCTAAACTTGAAAATGGCAGCCGAGAGAGCGCACCACCTTCAGATGGATTGAGCTGTGATTAACGTGCTGTGGTAAGGTCTGCTCTGGTGGCCAGTGTAGGGGGGGGGGGGGGGGGGGGGGTTAGGAGTGACAGCAATTCCGACTCGACGAAGTCGCTAGTGAACATATAAAACTTGGTTTCTTTATCAATTTGCTACCTATCAAGTATGTCTGCTTTTATAGTATACATAGAACAAAAATACTTGGTTGGAGATGCACACCGCAGATACCGTGTGAAATTAAACCCGACCATCCCCTAGCTCAGCGCAGACAGGGGTCGGTTGCCAATCTCCCGTTTATTTAGCGTGGGCGACACACTCATATACTCTGCCTAAAGTTAGAGTGACCACATAGACTTTGAACTTGCTGCAAAATAGTAACCCTTCGCTGTCCGTGCACGAGCACTGATATTGGGAAGGGAGCAGTCCAACTGACCATAAACAATCACTGGATACCGATATACCTCATGGTGCTTGATATATTTGGATCCTAGAAAGGCAGTTGTAGAAATGGCAAGTTGACTGAGTGCAAGTGGATTAAAGAAAATGACCCATACGCCCTCCAGAGGTTACTAAACTCCCTGTTATCGCTCCGGGTAAAGCAGAGTTCCGCTCCCGAAAGACTGGCCATACTACGACCGCATCAACCACAGTTTTCTTATTTATAATTGGAAAAACTGAATATAATTTCGGATTCCCATGTAGAAATAGCTGAAATTTCCATTTCTGACATCAGAATTTCCATTTGAGGATGTTTGAAAACCGTTAAACTGCATTATTTCTGGGTTACGAGCAAGGGGTCTATCACTATATTACGTCGGTAACCAGCGAAACCCGGAACTTGGTCAACAGACTGAATTACGGGATACCTCAATAGGGTCTATAGACTGGATATAACCCAAATCTTTTATCTATTTTCAATTCATCAATGATGAGAATACCATTTCCTCCTAGTATATTGAGATTTTTCTAGGTGTTTACCGGTTGCCGTTTCCTTTGTACACTGCCCATGTTACGATCGAAAGAAGACAATTTTGCGAGGCTTTGGAGACTTCTCATACCATGTCTATGTGGTGTGGGAAGTAAATGAACGCTCACCTCGGTAAATGTGTAGGAGTGAGATTTCTACCTGAATTTATCTCATAGATTCAGTCAAACCCAAAATAAATCTTATAGAACATATTAGACGTTAAACTAAACAAATTTGGGCACTCTGTAGGCCACATTCTCAAGTGTCAGCGAGTTTGGGGTTTGGTTGATTTAAAGGCATATCCTACAATGGTGCCACCTGGTGATTTCTAGATATTCACATATTTCTTTTCCATTTAAATTCGTTCTTTTTGGCATATTCCAAAACCAAATGAGAACAAATCTGTTTTATCTAGTTTGTCCTAACCCAAAAGGTAAAAAAAGAAAGGGGCTATTTTCATTGATTTATTTTTCTTTAAAAAAAAAAGATTTTTCTTGAATTCATTCAAAAACAAGGACGGTGACTCATAGTTTTAAAAAGTGAAATGTGAAGTACCCGGTATTATATATTCTGCAAAAGTTTGAAGAAAATGACATGGGGTTTACTATATGAAAAAAAACCTATGTTTTAGAATTTTTATATTTTCCATTACAATTTAATCATTATCTCAATCTCTAAAGTAATTTTTCTTTTGTTTGCAACAGAAACAAGATTCGCCACGTCCCACTTGAATTTATAATACTAATCATGAAATCTCACCCTCCATAACTGCTGGGGGTGAAGGAGAAAAGTGGCTGCAGTGGGACTCAAATCCACCAAGTCCGACAACCTTGGGATTACAAGTCAAGTGCTCTTTACCACTGAGCTAACTCCCCACCCTGGTCGCTTTAGTTGTGCTTGAATGCAAGCATATCCGGTCTGCACCACGCAGAAGCAAGGCGACCAAGAGGATGAACAGGTTGATCATTGCTGTCCACCCCAGCAGGCCCCACCCCATGGACCCATTGCTGTTTGACATATTAGGACCCTACAAATGCAGGTGTAGAACTGGCTAAATGGCTGCATTACAGCAATAACCGACAACATCCGATCCTTATCCACTTTTGTAATTCCATGCTCATTCATCAAGATGAATACACAATTAGTTGATGTTTTGGCACCTCTTAAGAGGTGAATTAGCGCCTGTGTGCCAGACATGCAACACTCCGCTGAGTAAAACATCTCATGCTACATTGTCAGGCCACCAAAGAGAGCAGGAAGAAATTCCTAAAGAATGTAACAACAATGCATAGTGTTTTTTGAACGGGGCCTATCGTCGAGCTCCTTCCCCACCACGTAGCGACCACGGAATAGAGAGAAGCGGGAAACGGGCCGCGGACGACGCCGCGGCCTCATTAACATACCCGTTGCGGCGTTCTGATTGGTCGGCGCGTCACGTGATTGTCATGTGACCCGTGTTGTCGTTTGCAATGCATAGTGTTTTCCATAACACTGGCAAGAGAGAAATTCTTGTCTCCCTCAGGCAATGTAAGATTTTCGAAAAGATATAATCAAGAAGAGTAAGATGCCTGGAACAACCAGGCAGCATACCTTGTTATTCCAATAGGATATGCAAATTTTAGTAAAGTAAACCAAAGTAAGTCTAATTGAACAAAATTTGTAAATTGGACGTTAAACAAACAAGTACCTAGTTTGAGAAGCCCTCACTGGCACACCTGATTATGATAGGCCTAGTTGGCCTAATCCACTGCCAAGAAAAACACACTTAAACATTAAATTGTCCAATTCAATTGTGATTTTATTTGGAAACACAAAGAAGGTACAAACTCCGCGCTGAAGATTGGTCTTTGACCGACATGGCAAATCCTGGGCTGCAGTGTCGGGCTGACCCGAGGTAATGGACGCACTGCAGTGCTCGATGACGTTAAAATGCACACACTGATGCGCTTTAATAAAGACAAATGCTGGCAGTTGGGTGATATCTAAATTCTATTGATTTTTGCAAATAATTCTGGATAATATAAGTTCCCTATATCAGGAAATAGAAAATGCAAAAATTTGGCATGTCACCATGGTAATTTCTATGGTAAGCCCATCTGAAGAAGGTAGGTGCTTATCTATTGGTGTTTATGGGAAACTGCTACATTTTCATGAAACCAGATGGCAGCACCAGTGTTAAACCAGAGGGCACTGCGATACCTACCCACATTTGTCTTTAAACTCTCAACATGCTTTCAGCATCGTGAGAAGGGAACATAGGTGCAGGTCTCACTGTGAAGTCTAGACTGGTGAGTCCAAGTATCACATATTAAGAAGGAACTCATCGAGATCCATAGACACTGAAAATATGCCATAATTTTTGGTTGCGGAGTAATCTCACGAGGCAAAGCTGAATGAGATTACAGAGCAGACCAAAATGAATGGTCTATTTTCAGTAGTTTTTGATCGACTGCAGTTCAGATTTTATCTCACCCCCATCACTGACTAATTGGCTAACATTGAGTATCTTAATACTCCATGGGCGTTGAGTACGAGTTCCCTATGATAAGGGGTGAGATAACATAATATACCTGTGTCTGCATCTCCTATGTATGCTGCCTGATCCTACCCATGTCGTATTTGTGGCCATACGTCACACTGTGACGTATGGGGTACAGCCATGATTGACATCATTAGAAGGTTAAAGTTTGCCGTTTTAAGGTTTATAATAATACGAAAACAGGCTCACTGTAGCTTAAGAAATACTGGGTGAAATTGTCAGGAAAATAGAATTGACAATAATACCACACACTTTTGTCATACAACTAATCAGCCTGTTTTCCGTATGATAATCACTAGGATCTTACACAATAGCCAAATGACCAAAAAAAAACACTGGCCAAATTAATATTCCTTTAAAATATTTGATTTCGGCAACGACAGATAAAACATGCTTTAATACATATTTCTACATGAAACTTATATTTATCTGTCCGTTTATATTTCCAGCAAATAACAGAAGATCGAGTAGCACTAACGTCAATAAAGTAACTAATATTCCTACCCATTGTCGAACACTCTATAGTTGCATACCGCTGCTAGGGGTACAATAATTATGAGTTATGTACCACGGCTGACATTTTCGTCCCAGGCTGACGTTTTTCGTTCCAGGCTGACCACATGATCTATATCGCCATATATCATTCGATATAGCAAAAAACAGACACACCATCTCAGACCAATTATCGCAAATAACCCAGAAAACAATTTTAAAGATTGTAAAGAAACAGGCAAACATGCTTTAGAAGCCTGCTAAATGTAAACAATAAATTGATGCGGCCATGATATCGCCGTGACATTGTCACATAGCAACATGCATAGTTGCTATGAAACGGGTCGGACGGAAACATAGCGGTTAGAGTTACTTGATAAGGGTGGACATGGCTTTTTGGACTACCGCAGGTAAAGAAATAACCATTTTTATTAATATTTGTACGTATATAGGAATAGGGAAACCAAGTACCGGTGAAAGAAAGTCAAAGTTACTCGGTCATTGTAGCTTTGGGCAGTAATTTTTCCAAGCCTTACTTCGTAACTTTGACTTACTTTCACTGGAACATACTTTCCCTCTAGCACCTGTTAGTATCATGCTACATCTCATCAACTATAATCTACAATCTGAATCTACACTTCAGGGTTGTCATAATCTTGAGGTGTCAAATTTCCCTGAAATTCCAGTTTCCTTTGACAAATAAAAATAGGACATTTTTATATCAATCCATCCTTTCATTTTGTGATTTTGGGATCAGATTTTCAAAACCATACCATAAACCTTTCTTGGTAATTTCTTTAATTTACACAGATTTCGAGAGTTGAACAGGTTTTAATGTGTTCATTTAGAAATTCCTGTTTTCCCTGACATCAGTAAATGTTCCCAGACTTCATCTTTTTCTGAAGTCCATTTTTTTCTGACAAAATCCAAAATTTCCAGACATAAAAAATATATATATATAAAAAAAGATTTTCCCCTGACGTGTGGCAACCTTGTAGACACTTGAAACACCAACTTATTTTGTAGATAATACGTTAAGATTATATAGAGCGTCCTACCCATGCTGTACAAGCTACAAAACAAGATGATAACCTAGGTTTGTATATTTCCATACAAACCGTAAAATATTATCGAATGTTGTGGTTTGTACAAGCAGGGTAGGTCGTTCTATATTTACTATATACCCGAAATTAATAAAAAGGATTAATTCAATTTGGCCTAATAACTAATATGTTCCGTACGATATTTTTTTTCGTTATGTGGCGAAACGGGGCGTATTTACAGTATATACGGCATGGGTATATAGTAAACGGGGCGTATTTACAGTATATACGGCATGGGTATATAGTAAACGGTGCGTATTTACAGTATATACGGCATGGGTATATTGTAATAGTTTGTTGAACTCGTGCTGCTAATGCTGAAGACACTCTCCATGACATGGAGTCCGATCAAAAACACCGGTTATAAAAAGTGACCAGTAAAAACCACTAGTAAGCAATGTGACCTACAAATCTCATAAATGAGGAAAGAGGCGATTCCAAAATAAAAACTTCCACAGTCATCAACCACACAACTCGTCCGCTCTCCAAAATAACATGCAAGCCTCAGTAGAGAACAAGATTACAAGATTACTCGATCTCAAAATGAGATTTTTGATATCTCATAAATATAATCACTATATATATTTCCGTCTAGATGCGTGGTGTATGGTGACCCAAAGAAATGGCGGTAACTAGAAAAATAGATGCTCTTCTTGTGGACACAGTGGAATGGTGGATCTCTGAGAGAATGGGGAGCCAAAGTGAACCCGCTAAAACGGCAGAGACCCGTGCTCAAAACACCATTTCTGGAGGCTAGTAAGATCGAGGCTTAGTGCTTAAGTTATAAAAATGGGGGTTCCAGGCTTGAATTTTGTTTTTTGTCTCGTTTGTTACTACTGGAGTGTAGTTTACTACTAGCGTCTCCGAATAAGTCTGTCTCGAAGCTACAATGACAGTTGTAAAGTGTTTCAAAAATATGGATTTAAAAGATTGGAGAATGACACATATAATCTCGAACCTATATAGTCAAAGTACTGAGCGTCTATCTCAAGAAATGGTGTTTTAGGAATGCGTATCTGCGGTTTCAGTGGGTTCACTTTGGCTCCCTATGGCGAATGCCTGCAGTTTGGTTGCAGAATGAGTTGTTTACTTCTGGGCTGGCTGCAGATGCTTCTCCTTGGTGGCCTGCGTCAGGGCGATAGCGTACGAGTAGCAACGAGAGTCGATGACGACGCCTTGTTTACTGTACCCTGAAATATTACACATTATGTTTAATATCAGCTCTATCTAATGACAGGAAAGCTCTATTCAGGTACAAGAGTCAATGACAATGCCTGTTTATTCTACTCTGAAATATTACACATTATGCTTAATATCAGCTCTATCTAATGACAGGAAAGCTCTATCCAGGTACAAGAGTCAATGACAATGCCTGTTTATTGTACTCTGAAATATAACACATCATGCTTAATATCGGCTCTATCTAATGACAGGAAAGCTCTATCCAGGTACAAGAGTCAATGACAATGCCTGTTTATTGTACTCTGAAATATAACACATCATGCTTAATATCGGCTCTATCTAATGACAGGAAAGCTCTATCCAGGTACAAGAGTCAATGACAATGCCTGTTGATTGTACTCTGAAATATAACATATCATGCTTAATATCTACTGATGGCAAACTTCTCACTGAGCTTCACTTTTACTTCTCGCTGAGCTTCACTTTCACTTCTCACTGAGTTTCACTTTCACTTCTCACTGAGTTTCACTTCTCACTGAGTTTCACTTTCACTTCTCACTGAGTTTCACTTCTCACTGAGCTTCACTTTCACTTCCACTGGGTTTCACTTCTCACTGAGCTTCACTTTCACTTCTCACTGGGTTTCACTTTCACTTCTCACTGGGTTTCACTTCTCACTGACTTTCACTTGTTATGAAGGTTCACTTACCATTGAGTTTTTCCAGCATTGTATTCACCGGGATGTGGATGACTTCGATGAACTCTGCAAACAGTAAGAGACATTGTAGCTGTAAATCAGAGTTTATCAGGTGTCCCTGTAAGTATCTCCACCCAGAGAACACAGGTGATGCCTAGTGATACCCAAGAGCGAGGATAGTGTATGGAGCTACAAGGAGGATACGTACCACAATATCAGAAGCAGATTAACATTTCATCCTTTACTATATGGCTACTGCCGTAAGTGACGTAATTACTACATGCTGCTCTCTAACATGTACTGCACGGCTGTGCAGTAAATCACGGTTCGTTTTCCAGCGTAAAATGAGAATGACAGAGCAACCACTATGTTTTCTTCCTGACTGTTTCCGGCCGGTTTCCGGCCAGTTTCAAAGCGACAAAAAGTGTAGCTATGCTGGTTGCTATGCACGTTGCTATGCGATAACGTCACAGCCACATTCCACGGTCGAAGCGAAAGCTAGGGTTCATGTTGACCCTTCAACTAAAAATGGCTCTTACAACATAATTAAGGTAAATATATTAATGTTTTTGAGATATATAGCAAAGATAAAACGTTGGGCCAGTAAATGTACAAATTTCGATCCTCATTCTGGCCCATGGAACGTTTACAACTCGGTGTAAACACCTCGTTATAAACGTCCCAGGGCCAGAGTTCGGATCGAAATTTGTACGTTTACAGGAACATCGTTTTTTTACTATCCCTAATAAAAAAAGGCTATAGGCTTAACATTGGCTGACTGTACTCGGGCGGGCATCCAGTAAAGTGTTATTTATTGCAAGAGGGTAACAAATGAATTATTATTATAACACAATAGTTATGTGCCCTATATGTAACATAACATATAGCTGTACATACATGTATATAATTACTTTCCAAATTTTCTTTGAAAAATCTTATAAAGATGAAATGTGTTAATCATAAAACACCAGATACACTCTTGAGTCTGTATCAGACATCCTGCACTCACCTCCGTCATCTGAAAAGACAAACAGAGACTTGTCAATATCTCCGTAAACAAAGACAATGATCGATGGTTTTGTGGACAGGCGGTCATAAACCACGAGAGGTTGACGCGTAGTGATACACGAACATTAGCGAGTGTATTACGCAGTCAACCTCGAGTGGTTTACGGAGCCGCCTGTCTACATAACCATCGTTTGTTGTGTTTATTATCCATCTTTTCGAATTAATTAAATCCAGTAATTGCCATATTCCAGGATTTGTTTTCACATAATCCTATTTAAATTGAATGAATACTGCGCTAATGAATTCTACATTGACATCAGTAACTCGTGTCAAGAAAAGAGTCAGTTCGGGATATGTCTCCACATAACTACTTTAAAATAGATAAATACCGCACTAATGAATTCTACACTGTCAGCATTTACTCATGTTCAGTATAAGAGTCGGTTCGGGATATGTCTCCACATAACCACTTTAAAATAGATAAATACCTCATTAATGAATTCTACATTGTCATCATTTACTCATGTCAATAATAAGAGTCGGTTCGGGATATGTCTCCACATAACCACTTTTAAAATAGATAAATACCGCACTAATGAATTCTACATTGTAATCATTAACACATGTCAATAATAAGAGTCAGTTCGGGATATGTCTCTACATAACCACTTTAAAATAGATAAATACCGCACTAATGAATTCTACATTGTCAGCATTAACTCATGTCAATAATAAGAGTCGGTTCGGGATATGTCTCCACATAACCACTTTAAAATAGATAAATACCGCATTAATGAATTCTACATTGTCATCATTTACTCATGTCAATAATAAGAGTCGGTTCGGGATATGTCTCCACATAACCACTTTTAAAATAGATAAATACCGCACTAATGAATTCTACACTGTCAGCGTTAACACATGTCAATAATAAGAGTCAGTTTGGGATATGTCTCCACATAACCACTTTAAAAATAGATAAATACCGCATTAATGAATTCTACACTGTCAGCATTTTCTCATGTCCAGTATAAGAGTCAGTTCGGAGGGAGATGGTAATTACCGTTCATGGGTTTCGGGTTCTTGTTGACCTCATCATCGCCATCAATCTGCAGAAGAGGATTCAGTCACACATCAAGTCTAGACATCGTTTTACAGTACTTGTAGATACAATGAAGAAGAAACCAACAAGTAATTCTTCACGAGTTTGATGCAGAGTGATATGAATGAGACGAAGCCGAGTGAATATCGTGAAGCTTTTAAATAAGTTGGAGACTGACAACTTTGACTGAAACAAGTTGCTTTCTGTATTTATCTCACCCCTACACACCCTATAAGAATGGACGACGCACAGGATATAGACCATGGAGAACAGACTGCAATACTCATAGGAGCATGGAGAACGAGTTCCCAATGTTAAGCCTCTGGGACAAAAATATCAGGGGTGAGATAAACAAATCAATTAGTTGCAATAACATCTTCCAACTCCCATTGTGAAATTCAAGCTAGATCCTAAATAGGTTGCCAACTAAGTCGACTAGATTCTTCTTGACAGATAAACAGACCACCCCAGTAAACAGACCACCCCAGTAAACAGACCACGCCAGTAAACAGACCACCCCAGTAAACAGACCACCCCAGTAAACAGACCCCCCAGTAAGCAGACCACCCCAGTAAACAGACCACCCTAGTAAACAGACCACCCGAGTAAGTAGACCACCCCAGTAAACAGACCACCCCAGTAAACAGACCCCCCAGTAAGCAGACCACCCCAGTAAACAGACCACCCTAGTAAACAGACCACCCCAGTAAACAGACCACCCCAGTAAACAGACCACCCTAGTAAACAGACTGCCCCAGTAAACAGACCACCCGAGTAAGCAGACCACCCCAGTAAACAGACCACCCCAGTAAACAGACCACCCCAGTAAACAGACCCCCCAGTAAGCAGACCACCCCAGTAAACAGACCACCCTAGTAAACAGACCACCCCAGTAAACAGACCACCCTAGTAAACAGACCGCCCCAGTAAACAGACCACCCGAGTAAGCAGACCACCCCAGTAAACAGACCACCCCAGTAAACAGACCAACCCAGTAAACAGACCACCCCAGTAAGCAGACCACACCTTTTCTGTAACCGGAATCCCCATATCTATATATTTTACCACTTAAAATGTGTTTGTTTGTTTATTTGTTTAGTTTAACATCCAATTTGTTCAATTAGACTTACTTTGGGTTTGACCCAATCTATGAGATGAATGTAGGTAGAAATCTCACCCCTACATATTTTACTTCCCACACCACATAGACATGGTATGAGAAGGATTGGCCTTTGCTATAGCAGTAAATCTACCACTGCTGGGGATGAAAGAAAGGTTGCTGTATACCACACCACATAGACATGGTATGAGAAGGACTGGCCTTTGATATAGCAGTAAATCTACCACTGCTGGGGGTGAAGGAGAAAAGTGGCTGCAGTGGGACTCGAACCAACAAAGTCTGACAACCTTGGGATTACAAGTCCAGTGCTGGCCATTTAAGGTAAACTACCCCACAACACAGACCATGTTCAGTTCCCAGCAGAAGGTGGTCTGTTTAGCGGGGTTCTACCTCACCTCATACAGTGTAAATAAGTTAGATGGTAGAGCGGAGAGCGTGCTTACATCTGCCGTCACCATGTTCAGTCACCAGCAGAAGGTGGTCTGTTTAGTGGGGTTCTACCTCACCTAATACAGTGTAAATAAGTTAGATGGTAGAGCGGAGAGCGTGCTTACATCTGCTGTCACCATGTTCAGTTCCCAGCAGAAGGTGGTCTGTTTAGCGGGGTTCTACCTCACCTAATACAGTGTAAATAAGTTAGATGGTAGAGCGGAGAGCGTGCTTACATCTGCTGTCACCATGTTCAGTTCCCAGCAGAAGGTGGTCTGTTTAGCGGGGTTCTACCTCACCTAATACAGTGTAAATAAGTTAGATGGTAGAGCGGAGAGCGTGCTTACATCTGCTGTCACCATGTTCAGTTCCCAGCAGAAGGTGGTCTGTTTAGCGGGGTTCTACCTCACCTCATACAGTGTAAATAAGTTAGATGGTAGAGCGGAGAGCGTGCTTACATCTGCTGTCACCATGTTCAGCGTGCAGTTTTCTGTGCCCGGATCCAAACAGGTTGCTGCAAGAAATAATGAGCAAAAATGCAACATATTGTAAGAGTTCTGGTCTCTACATCCCAATCCTGACCAATTATGATGGTTTCTATGCGAACAGAATAAATCATCTAAATTGGCTGTATTTATTAGTACCAAAAAGACTGCATTATGAGAATCGCCATTTTGTAGCAGCTCCTCCCTGTCTTGATGTTTATAGTGTTTATCGACTGAATTAGTCCACCTACCTGTAAATCAGAGTATATCGGCTGAGTTAGGCCACATACAAGGAAATCAGTGTTTATCAACTAAGTAAGGCCACTTACCTGTAAATCAGTGTTCATCGACTGAGTTAGGCCACATACCAGGAAATCAGACTTTATCGACTGAGTTGGGCCACCTTAGTTTAAATCAGTGTTTATCAACTGAGTTAGGCCACCTTACTTTAAATCAGTGTTTATGGACTGAGTTAGGCCAGATACCTTTAATCAGTCTTTACCGACTGTGTTAGGCCACCTGCCTGTAAATCAGTCTTTATCGACTGAGTTAGGCCACCTGCCTGTAAATCAGTGTTTATCGACTGTGTTAGACCAACTACCTGTAAATCAGTGTTTACCGACTAAGTTAGGCCACCTGCCTGTAAATCAGTGTTTGTCGACTGAGTAAGGCCACCTACCTGTAAATCAGTGTTTATCGACTAAGTTAGGCCATATATCTGTAAATCAGAGTTTATCGACTGACTTAGGCCACCTGCCTGTAAATCAGTGTTTATCGACTGAGTTAGGCCAACTACCTGTAAATCAGTGTTTATTGACTGAGTTAGGCCACCTACCTGTAAATCAGTGTTTATCGACTGAGTAAGGCCACCTGCCTGTAAATCAGTGTTTATCGACTGAGTTAGGCCACCTACCTTTAAATCAGTGTTTATCGACTGAGTTAGGCCACCTGTAAATCAGTGTTTATCGACTGAGTAAGGCCAACTACCTGTAAATCAGTGTTTATTGACTGTGTTAGGCCACCTACCTGTAAATCAGTGTTTATCGACTGAGTAAGGCCATATACCTGTAAATCAGTGTTTATCGACTGTGTTAGGCCACCTACCTGTAAATCAGTGTTTATCGACTGAGTTAGGCCAACTACCTGTAAATCAGTTTTTACCGACTGAGTTAGGCCACCTGCCTGTAAATCAGTGTTTATCTACTGAGTAAGCCATATACCTGTAAATCAGTGTTTATCAACTAAGTTAGGCCATATATCTGTAAATCAGTGTTTATCGACTGAGTAAGGCCAACTACCTGTAAATCAGTGTTTATCGACTGACTTAGGCCACCTGCCTGTAAATCAGTGTTTATCGACTGTGTTAGGCCACCTACCTGTAAATCAGTGTTTATCAACTAAGTTAGGCCATATATCTGTAAATCAGTGTTTATCGACTAAGTTAGGCCAACTACCTGTAAATCAGTGTTTAGCGACTGTGTTAGGCCACCTACCTGCAAATCAGTGTTTAACGATTGAGTTAGGCCACCTACCTGTAAATCTGTGTTTATCAACTAAGTTAGGCCATATATCTGTAAATCAGAGTTTATCGACTGACTTAGGCCACCTGCCTGTAAATCAGTGTTTATTGACCACTTACCGGGCGAGCAGTGTTTGATGATTGCGGTGTAACCCGTCTCCTCCTTCAGTTCCCGTAGCGCCGCCTGTTGAGCAGTCTCGCCACTATCGATCAGACCTGGACCAAGACCAAAAGTACAAAGAATGTATTTGAGTTTAATGATAGAGTCAAAAACTAGGAGGAAGGGGTTTCTAGGAATGGAAGAGCGTGGTACTCATCAGGCCATGTCATAAAGCATTGCACACTCTGAGCCAGCTCCGTTTTTAACATCCATGTCGGCAACAGGGAAAGGCGTTTATCACCATGTGACATGAGTATCTCAATATCACTCGTTTTATTTGTTTGTTTGGGTAGTTTAATGTCCAATGTGTTCAATTAGACTTACTTTGGGTTTGACCTAATCTATGAGAGGTAGAAATCTCACCCCTACACATTTACCGAGTTCTTTTAGTTCCCACACATAGACATGGTATGAGAAGGATTGGCCTTTGATATAGCAGTAAATCTGCCACTGCTAGGGGTTAAGAAGAAAAATGGCTGCAGCAGAGATCCCATACTACAAATACACCCAAACTTTATAAATAATCTGCTCGTACAAAGCTGTCAAAGGCATATCGGACAATTTACCTTGAATATTAAAACCCGTGTCCTGGAAATTGAAAACACATTGCTAATTTTAAGAAAGGGGATCGCTGTGGTAGTTTTTATTTTGAGATAAATATCATAATAGTATCACAAATGAATATAGAAATTAGAAATAGTAGTTTTTCATATATTTAAACCAATGTCATTTTCTTCAGAATTTCACAGAATATATACACAATATTACCATGATTGATGCGAAGTAAAACTCCGAGCAATAGCGAGGAGTATTGCGTAGCGACAACTACAAGGAGAATGCGGCCACACAGATCGAAATCATGGTAATGTTGCATTTATTACTCACCTTTCTACTAATTATTAGGAAAATAGATCTTGTGAATAATTAGAAATTTGACGCAAGCGCCGTGCATTGTTTGTATAAATAGTTCCTATAATGCCCGACAAGTGGCCGAAAAAGCCGTATTCTCCTGGGAGAAAACAGCTTTCTGTATTCTACTCAGTAGCTATCTGGAGGCTCCATAGGCTTAGTATGGAGACTCCGTATTTGGTGGGTAATAAAGCAATTGAATAGTACTACACATTTAAGTTTAAAAAAACACATTTTAAGAATTTAAGAAAACTTTATTTCTACATTTCCTTTATTAATCAAGCAAATATAAATATAAATTGGCTTAATTTACCAATTTGGTTAGGTCAAATTCGATAATATTTTCGTTTCAGTTATTTGGTATTAGAATAAGTCAAAGGAACCGGTTTAAATGGATAATTGGCAGAATATAAAAATCACTAGGTGGCGCCAATGTGTATTGTAGGACATGCCTTGAAGTTCCTGAAGTCTTCCAGATTATGGAGTGTATGATAGTTCCTCGTATTCATTGTAGGAGGCGCCACTGGGTGAGGTGCACGCTGGTCCATCCAGGGACCCGTTTCAATAGTCTGTAGGACGTCCGTTATTGGGTTTAGTGACACAATAGCGGTACTTCGCGTTGCAGTAGTTAAGGGACAACCGTTTGTGGGACATTGGGTAGCAGACAGGCGCAATTAGTGGCTTGTACCATTTCAGAAGTGGGTGTCCAGTCACTAAAAGGGTCACTGTAGTGTCTCAAATAGCAATAGGGTATACCCTCTCGTTTTTGATATCACAAACACATAACTTTACTTACCATGGGAATAAAGCTATGAAACTTTAGCCCCAGTTAGGGACACATACAACTTATAAACATGCCAAATATGAAGGATATCGGTCCATGCAATCTAATGATATTCACATTTGAATTTTGTCATAGAAAATGCTGCTCTGATAGCCAGTGTAGGATTTCTCAAGCCTGTCACTAATTTCTGCAGCGACTTTAACCGTGACACCACTTGTTCCCGAGAGCACTAACACCATCCATTGTAAGGCCCAGGCAGCAATGTCACTATCTCACCAACAGTGAACTGACACACCACCCCAATAGTGACATGCCTTTTGAAACGAGAATTAAATTTTGTCACTATTCCTCTTAACCCTATCGCACCGGGCAACCGCTGGAGTGGCACAGACATAAGGGAGGGTACTAGTGTTCTTTTTCTATTTCAGCTAAAATATTAAATATGATGTTGCGACTACATTCTGTGAAAATTTCATGTCTATTGAGCCAACATCTCGAATTTTATCAAAATTAGTTTGTAAATGATGCCACGAGGCATCACCCGGCCAGCTGTGGTTGATGCGTGAATGGGTTAAATATGTCCTTCATGTTATCATTGTGCTTATTGAATATTACATGTTAATGTTATGTTATTATTATCCATCGTATACAAAGCTCCCATTGAAAATGTATGGGGACTCAGTAAACCATTACTCATTGTATAAAACCCGTCAGATATCATAACTGTGGTATACGGATTCACAACTGTGGTATACGGCCTCCAAACCATGATATACGGGAAAAATAGTCCCTTTTGCTATAGAGCAAAGAAATAGTTCCTAATGTTATACCCGTTAATATGGCAATTACTGGGTTAAATTTATTCGAAAAGATGGATAATAAATGCAACAAACGATGATTTTGTAGACAGGCAGCTTTGTAAACCATTCGCGGTTGACCTCGTAATACACGTCAACCACTCGTGGTTTACGGCCGCCTGTCCACAAAACCATCGATTATTGTCTATTTAATATTACATATCATATCGTGATAATATTGATGTTTGTTCATTCAGACAGTCTTAGCCGTCCATAAAGTCGTCTAAATGTGTTGAATAAAGTCGGCCCACATCTAGTCAGGCTGGTCCAACCCTATACATACATGTACTCTAGTATAGATGAAACGAAGCAGTTTGGGTCTCTATGGGGTTCAGAAAAGGTGCTCGCCACAAACTCAACTGTCAAAAATAACCCAGGCTTTTCCCTGACCAATTGAATTTTTTTCCTGACCTCGCCAAAATCCTTCCAACCCTACACTCATCTTTGTTTTCAATTTATTCTCTGGTTTTAGGACCAGACTTTTAAAAAAAACATACTTGAAAACTGTTATAAACCTTTCATTCTAACGTCTTTCATCCTACAGGGATTGGGTGTTGTTTTCTTTGACGTTTCCCTAATTGTTTTCATGTGTGACGTTTATCTAACTGTTGTCAGGTTTGACGTTTCACCGAATGTCGTCTGATTTGATTTTCATTAAATGTTGGGTTTTTTTACGTTTTTTGTCGTCAGGTCTGACGTTTACTTAAATGTCTTCTTGTTTAATATTTCTCTAAATGTCTTCTGACTTGACATTTATCTGATTGTCGTCTGCTTTGACGATTCTCTAAATGTCTTCTTGTTTGTTGTTTCATTAAATGTCCTCTAATTTGACGTTTCTCTAAATGTCGTCTGCTGTGACGTTTCAGTGATTTACAGCCGTGACGTCACCAGCTGACCGCGTCTCTCATCACCGGGCGGTCATATATTAATTAGCGGTAATTGTCGAAGTAATTAGTGATCTAATGGCTCCTATGGCCTGACGGGAAATGCCACGTCTTATCGCGAGATCTCGTAGACTGGGCGTCACTTTGTTGACAGCGGACGTCATCGGTATGTGCGCTCACTCTCCAAGCTGATTTCTCATCTGACCTGCCTTAATACATAACAACAGGTGTCAGTCCGGGCAGGTGCATATTTTTAGCTTTCTGGTGATAATTACGTCAACCCCCTGGCGAGTAGGACTAGTACTAAAGTCTTATAGCAACTGTCACTCTCCCAGCATTTTCCTAGTGTCTCAGATTGATACATGTTACACAGGTGTAAGGCCGACTCTGCTGGGAGCCGGCGTTTTACAGATTCTTATCTTAGGGGTGTACCGGAAGTAGCGGAAGTGACGTACGTGTGGTCTAGATAATGACCTCATATCAGTCTCACAACAGTGCATGCGTGTGCATTTAGCCAGCCAGACCCAACCTCTGCATGAAGAGTGACCGTTGATATGGGCGAGACCTTCACAAAGATGTACATGTACTTCACCTTGGGGGGGGGGGGGACTTTTTTTATTTCTCTGAATATTTGTTGAAAATATGTAACAAATAATTGTGAATTATATTTTCCATGTTTATTCAGTATTCATACAGTAGGACAACAAAGTCCTTACTGAGGGTCAACAACCCACAGTCTATGTGAATTTATGGATGATTTAAGGTGACATATTATCAAGAGACGTCACGAGTTTGAGTCTTCGACTCGTGAAATTATGGAGCCAACAAGATGAGTGGCATAAATAAACTCAATCTAAAACGAGTGGCGTCTAGATTTTATCCTACCCTGTTTCCATATTTTTTCAATATCAGAAAGAAGTGGCATAAACAACACTTTATGTCACTACCCATGACATTAACAATTCCCATGTTACGCCTATGGCGTTTTTTATTAGGGGTAGGATAAAAATGGTTCTGTAATATTAGGATAAGAACTGTTACTTAATCATTAAAATGTCCCTTAATTGTGTCATTTTCTTAAATGGTTGAAAAGGTTGAGGACATGGTCATGGGCGACAAGGCTGCAAATCCAGAGAGGTAGGAGTCTGCTTACATACCCTTAAACATGATAAAGGGCTCGTTCCACCAACATGATGGATCTGCCGTGGTATGTCTTAGTACTTAGTAGAAACTGAACGAGAGTTAGACTTGTCAGTGTTTATGCCACGACGGGAAGGTTGTGTATTACTATGCGAAGCGTTAGCTGAGCGTAGTGAGGAACAGACCTGACCAGAGTGGCATAGACACTGACAAGCCTAACTCGGTTTCATATTTATCCTACCCCGTCTCTACCCTTTTGAATTACTAAAATATAAATATTGATTGAACGACCAACCAAAGTCCAACCAGAACTTTTGAGTCCAACCGGGACTTTTTTCGGAGCAGCTCACAATCTGGTTCCACCAACATGATGGATCTGCCGTGGTATATCTTGGTACCTCTTGTTATATCTTACAGTGTCGCAATATGTTTTATCCTACCCCTAATAAAAAACTCCATAGGCTTAACATTGGGTCACTGTATTCGGTCTGGAGTTCAGAAAAATGAAAAATATCGCTCTAGTGGGATACACTTGACAAATGACGTCATTTGTTAATGTAGAAGTAATTTAGATGGGCGGGGTAGGATAAATTCTAAACCAAACTTGAGTTAGTCGTGTCATTGTTCATCGCACTCTGGCAAGATTGTGTATTACTGCTCTCGGCTTCGCCTCGCGCAGCAATACGCGATCTTTCCGTCGTGCGATAAAGAACAACACAACTAACTCTTGTTTGGTTTCTCCATAGTACCTCTGTTGTCGCAAAACATAGCGCGCAAATATGCACGCGATTATTCAAGACCTAGCCAGATTTAGCAAGACAACCAAATCATGACTAATCTCGCTGTATCTTGTGTGTTGGAATCACCACTTTATCCAGTTTGCAAAGTGACTGATAGTAAGCGCCCTATTTCGCAGGATCACACATTTTGCAGCACACACATAGGCTTCTAATACAGTTGAGCCCCCTAGCGGATGATTGGGGAATATGTATGTTGTATGCCCTCTCAGAATACCTTCATGGTTAAAGAAAAATAGATTTACGTGCAGATAAATAAATCACTATACTGTACCGTTGTGGGGTTCTAGAAGAGTTCCCCTATGATATGTTTCCGTCCGAGGTAGAATATGTGGATTATTTAGTTATTTGATGATATTTATAGAGTTGTTTTGTAGAATAGTCCATGTTGTTTCCAGGAGTAAGCTAGCTCGTATTATGAGAAAAGGTTCTGGGTTCGAGGTATTTTGACTCACAAATATGGCCTGACACGGCATGAGAGAGGGGCATATTTTTGAGTCAAAAGACCTCGAACGGCTATCCATACGGACTCAATAACTATGTTTTCTTATTACCATACACCTCCTAATCATTTAAAACATGATTTTATTAAATTTTCTGCTCCACGAAAACCACTGCCATTCACTTCAGCCACGGCGGGCGGGAACATTATTTATACCAAGGAATTGTCTCTCTCCACTTCTTTGTTTATACTACACCCTTAGCAGCGGGTAGTATATCATACATTCATTGATAAAACCCTATTCAAGTCTCCTGGTAGAGTATCATTAATCTTTCTTCACTCTTGCCACGTGGTGTCAGAAGAGTATGGTAACCTCATACTCCTACTGACATGATGTACAACAAACCTAAGGATTAAAGTTCATCATGTTTTGATTATTCAGTAGTTAGAAAATTCCACAGAAAAGCAGACAAGCTGATTCGGTTTTTTTTAAGTGGTATTAAAGTTGGCTTATTTGGGGATAGTTTTCCATCGAGATAGGGGGCGGTATGTGGGAGTGTTTACAGTGTTTCGTCTGATTTTATCAGACTTCTTCAGACAATGGTATTATAATTATTCAAAATGTCTCAGACAAATATGCACTCGACAGCTCTCAATCTCGAGTCTGGCTGTACTCCCACTCCACCTCTTTGTTATATCCCTGGTTTCTGACAAAAGTAGTCATGATCTACTCAGACTAGACTCTCCATAATATTACTACATTTTTCATCCTTGGAATTTTTTTTAATAATTTTTTTAATTGTCAAATTCATTGATATTACAAAACATATTCGTATTTATCCATTTCAATCATGATTCTTCTTGTTTGACAATAAGTTCAGACATGTTATCAGCCTGAGTGGCTGGTTTTCATAGCATGCTGCTTTGTGCGTCCACGCACCCGTCATACATATGGACATACTTTTATAACATAGTAGTTTACATTCGGAACTATATTTGTAAGATCTTATGAGGTCATTTTTACAGTACTATACAGGGAGTAATCATAGACCATAAATCTATGTGTATAATTACAAATCATCTCAGGATGTGTGTATGTCTACGTATATGTATTTATATTTCACCCCAGGGACACGTGCACGTCTTTGCGTGTTATTAGAAATCATCACAGGGACTTGTACATGTCTATTTGTGCGTAATAGTAAAAAAAACATCTAAATTCTAAGCGTGTGTAATCTCAAATCACTTTAGGGTCATGTGCACGTCTGTGAATACATCTATGATTCACTTCAGGGTCGTATGCACGTATATGGATATATATTTATCAATAATCATGAACCTGTACATGTCTACGTGTGTTATTATGAATCACATCAGGGATATGAGCACGTCTACGTGTATGTAATTATAAATCATCACAGGACCTTGTGCACATCTACATGTAAATAATTAAAAATCACTTCAGGGACGGGTGCATGTCTACGCGCACAGAATGTGCTGTAAGAGCAGCGTATGCGATGACGTAACGACTTACTGCGGCTAGTTTACCCCCCTCCCCCCGCGCCCCCCCTCCCTCCCTCCCCCACTCGGCGTCCGGCAGACGGCGCTATTTGCGGACGGCGTTCCCGCCGCGTCCCGGACGCCGTGTGGACGCTGTACGGACGCCGAGCGGACGCCGGGTCTTCTCTCTATGTAAATTCTGCGTCAAGGTTTTCCCTCAAATGTCGCCGACAGAACCAGTTCCTCCTCGCCGGGGCGTTATTTCGTGCCCCGTAATACACGGAGACCGTTCAAGCTGTGTCGTAATCCTTATATAGAACTGCATCGAGAATCGTAGAAATAGACAATACTCCACGAGTTTGGATGGGCCGCAATCGTCATCGAGGCGAAGCCGAGTGACGATTTCGGCCCATACAAACGAGTGGAGTTGTGTCTATTTATGATTCGAGTGCGGTTCTGGATTTATCTCACCCCTTTTTATCAAATTAAATATCATCAAACTATCACAATAATTAGAAAAGACTTAGCAAATCCACTACGCCACGGCCGTGGCGTAGTGTTGTCACTTTACGGGGGTGATCGTTGAGTATTTTTTTCTAATGTTATTCCTATGGCTATACTTGTACCAGGGGTGAGATAACGTGTGAGGGGCACCAGTCTTGACCGCTAGAGATGTTCACGTGAATGACGTCTATGATAGACATTATTTATTAGGCGTGCTCCGAGTACTTCTCTGATATAGGCTGTCCGTAATCTAGGCGTGACCCATGTACTTTTATAAGAGCATGTCATTTAGGATCGATCCAGTTTTATAATAGGCTGTAAATTAGGCGCCATCTGAGTAGGCCTTTTATCTCTGATAGGCTGTAATTTAGGCGCGATTCTCCGTATTTTCACAATAGCATGTAATTTAGGCTCAATCTCGGTATTTCTCCTTTGGTTAGGCGTGAGTAAAATTGGTTTGACTATGATAGGCTGGATCTGAATAATTATGTGAGAGCAAGCTGTAGGCCATCTTTATGCTCGATCTGAATAGTTCTACATGAGGATAACGGCCTACCTTAGGCTTAATCTGAATATTTCGAGAGGGTGGAGGCTTAGTTTAGGCTTGGCCTGAATATTTTCATGTGAGAGGCTGTAGGCCTACTTTAAATTAAGTCTGCATGTTTTTATGTAAGAGGCCCCTATTACTCTCGATCTAGTTCTATATGAGAAGCCACAGGCCTCATGTAGGCTCGATTTTGATATTTCTATGCGAGACTATAACCTACTTTAGGCCCGTGCTGTATATTATCCTACCCCTAATAAAAAACGCCATAGGCTTAACATGTGATTTGTTTGTCACGGGTAGTGACATAAAGTGTTGTTTATGCCACTACAACTTTCTGATACTGAAAAAATATGGAAACGGGGTAGGAAAAAATCTAGACGCCACTCGTTTGAGTTTAAGCTTATTTATGCCACTCATTTTGTTGGCTCCATAATGTCACTCGTCTTTGACTCGTGAAATTATGGAGCCAACAAAATGCGTGGCATAAATAAACTCAGACTCAAACTCGTGACGTCTCTTGATATTCTTTGAGAGAGGCTGCAGGCCTATTTTAGGCTCGATATGAATACTGTATTAGGCTCACTGTGAATATATCCCTGTGTAAAGTGCAGCACACACGTTGTATACTGACGCCGTATGCATGCTGCCCGCTGCCCGCGGTAGTGGAGGCAGTGGTGGTATAGACTTGCACAAATCTTTTTATTAGTAGTATATAATTACCCGAGGTACTTAGCATAACTTAAGGAGAATGGATGTTCCTACGAGCCCAGGGGATTTTTTTCGATTTCCCTAGGAGAATAGGGATTTAACACAATCAGGATAAAGTTCATTAAAGTATGTATCATTCTCTGACTGGAGCCAGTATCACAGCGAGAAGGGTAGCCATAGGATGCAGGGACTGCAGCCAGTATCCCAGCGAGGAGGGTAGACATAGGATGCAGTGACTGGAGCCTATATCCCAGTGAGGAGGGTAGCCATAGGATGCAGGGACTGGAGCCAGTATCCCAGCGAGGAGTGTAGCCATAGGATGCAGGGACTGCAGCCAGTATCCCAGCGAGGAGGGTAGACATAGGATGCAGGGACTGGAGCCAGTATCCCAGCGAGGAGTGTAGCCATAGGATGCAGGGACTGCAGCCAGTATCCCAGCGAGGAGGGTAGACATAGGATGCAGGGACTGGAGCCAGTATCCCAGCGAGGAGTGTAGCCATAGGATGCAGGGACTGCAGCCAGTATCCCAGCGAGGAGGGTAGACATAGGATGCAGGGACTGCAGCCAGTATCCCAGCGAGGAGGGTAGCCATTGTTTTTTTGTTTGGTTTGATCTAACGTCCAGCGAACCATTATAGGTCCTTACCAGACTTTCTCAAGTTTGTTTTACACTACGAGGGTGGTGATAGAATCTATTAAATGAGGCAGAAATCTCACCTCTACACAATTATTCTATTAGACTTTCTCTGGGTTTGACTGAATCTATGAGATGAACACAATTTCAACGATATACAGAGTATAATATAGTATAGGTGGTATTCACTCAGTACTAGGGTACAATTTTCGAAATCAAAAATATTTTATAAATTGATTATACATTGATCTAGCAGTAAATCTACCACTGCTGAGGATGATGGGGAATGGTGGCTGTACACCACACCACAAAGACATGGTATAAGAAGGACTGGCCTTTAATATAGCAGTAATTCTACCACTGCTGGGGATGAAGGAGAAAGGTGGCTGTACACCACACCACATAGACATGGTATGAGAAGGCCTGGCCTTTGATATAGCAGTAAATCTACCACTGTTGGGGGTGGGACTTGAACCCACAAAGTCCTACAACCTTAGGGTAACGAATCCGGTGCTCCAACCACTGAGCTAACTCCCCACCCCCACGGGTAGCCATAGGAAGCAGGGACTGGAGCCCGTCTAGTGGTGGTGGTGTGGGTAGTGGTGGTGGACGTTAGGTGGGTAGTAGTGATGGCGGTGGTCTCAGGGGCTGACCAGTCTTACGTAACACAGCGAGCTGCGGCAGCGACCCTCACACACAGAGACCCGCACACGGCCTACAATAGCGGCGCCGACCCGTGTATAGCGGCGGGCGGCGGGCGGCGGGCGGGCGGGCGGCGGGCGGGCGGGGCCCCGTCAAGCCGCGGGCGGGCGGGGCGAGGGCCGGGCTCAGTTAGATTGACCACTAGACTTGCTCAAGTCTCTGACTATGAACAAATTATGAATTTTTTTGAATTTTTTTTTTAATTTAGCAAAAGCATCTCTCAGAGGATCTGAGTTTTTCAGGTACTCGTTGGAGTAAAAAATGATTACACCAAATTAAGATATATTATGTTGTAGTGGGACTGGTCCAGGAATCAAAGACTTGCCCATTAGGCACGAAACCTCCTGTAGATTGCAACCCCAGCCACTGCCTGTTACCTAATCCCTCTCCCGTGTGCGACCTTTGGACTAAAGTTTAGACAACTAGTCCTAATTTGTAAATACCCTCGCTTGTACCTCGCAATAAATCACGTATGTCAATCTCCATGCCGATTTCCTGATCAGTAGCAAGGAATATTGCATGGAGAGTGTTGGACAAGCTTGGCGCTAAACAGCAACAGAAATCAGACAACATTACTGATTTGACCAGTCCCTGTATCGAGGAGAGGAAGGGTGGAGTAGGTGGAGGGATATAGGGACTGGGGCAAGTCTAATTGGCCACCACCTCTCTCTTCGCTGTGCTCCAACTATGAGGTTGGTAACGTTAAACCATGTCCACGAATTCTCACTCTCAGACCACTTAATTAGTTGACTCTGAGAGCCGAAATACTCCTAAGAAATATTCATAGCTCAAAAAGTTCATAAAAAAAGTGTACCTTTATGGTTATTTAATTAAAAATGACCCACAAAAGGATATATATCAACATGGAAGAATAGCGTCAAGATTGAGAGTTGAATACATTCTCCAACCATAGGTTCAGATCACATTAAACATTTGTTTTGGAGAGAAAGAGACACAGACAGGTAGTGATAGACAGTCCCTGCATCCTATGGCTACCCTCCTCGCTGGGATACTGGCTCCAGTCCCTGCATCCTATGGCTACCCTCCTCGCTGTGATACTGGCTCCAGTCCCTGCATCTTATGTCTACCCTCCTCGCTGGGATACTGGCTCCTGTCTCTGCATCCTATGGCTACCCTCCTTTGATTCAGGGGCCAGTCAGGGAAGGCTATTTACTTTAATGAACTTTATTCTGATTGTGATTAATCATTTAATGAATGTTCATAATCAAAGACTTGTACAAGTCTAAGGTAGTGGCTCAAGGCGGCCACGGATTTAACCCAACCAGCGCTACGTAGCCCTGGCCGCCAGTGTAGGGCTCAGCCAGTAAGCGGGCGGGCGGGCGGCGGGCAGGGGTTACGTAATAACCTGCACGGGCTGTGTACGGCCTGCCTCCCCCCTCCCACCCCCCGCCAGTATACGGACACCACTCAGGGCCGGCTAGTACGTCCAGTGACGCGGTTATAACGTGACCTAATTTACACTGGACAGTCTAAAACCTGCCATCACTCTCATAGTTTACCCAACCAGTTTAGAGAAACCCAAACGTGACCCAATTTACACAGGACCAGAGGGGGTTGAATAATCTAGGATCTTACATATAGACACTTGTCCATACCTTTGTACAAGGGTTATCGTTTGATGATATTTAAGTTTTTGATGATCTTACATAAAGATACTTGTCCATACCTTTGTACGAGGGTTATCGTTTGATGATATTTAAGTCTGTTGCTGATCTTACATCAAGACACTTGTCTGTACCTTTTTGTACAAGGGTGTATGTTTGATGATATTTAAGTTTGTTTGCTAAGACAGTATCAGACATCCATAAGTGTTAAATAAAGTTGACACACATCATCTCTGACTGTCTATGGTATACAGAAAAAGGGTCTAGATGTAGGACCCTTGATTATTCAACGGGGCCAAGCTTCTGCAGTTGTGAGGGTAGGTTTACCCCCGACTCGAAACTCACCAACACAGCGTCATTACCCTAACACGACCCAATTTACCACAGTACCAAGGGCCCGTTGTATAATCTAGGATCGTACATGAATACACATTTCTGTACCTTGTATAAGGATTAGTTTTTATTGATTTTTAAGTCTGTTCCCTGACGCAGTATCAGCCGTCCATAAGTGTTGAAAAAAGTTGACTTACATCATTCCTGGCGGCTGTGACATACACAAAAAGGTCTTCAAGTATCCTAGATTATTAAACGGGCCCCAGATTTCACAGTCGTGTTACAGATGTATAACTCCGTTCTCTAAATCTCACTTCCAATCCCCGATTTGACCCAATCGTGGCACGCCTAGCTTCTCTAGTTGTAACTCTGAAATACATTCCCCTACATCTTGACATTTACCAGAA
Organism: Alentia gelatinosa; assembly: GCA_950022655.1. Taxonomy (NCBI): domain Eukaryota; kingdom Metazoa; phylum Annelida; class Polychaeta; order Phyllodocida; family Polynoidae; genus Alentia; species Alentia gelatinosa. The sequence continues at coordinate 121,119,246 of OX465581.1, read as the reverse complement.
GCCCATTTATGGAGTTTTTCGTTTGGCCAATTATTTTCGCTCTTAACTTCACGCCAACTGCTAGTAGCTGATTATTTGAAAAGGGTTTGAAAGAATTAGTCCTTATACTTCCCCACATGGCTAGTTGGTCCAACTATTCTGTTTATTTATTTTGTTTTTGATCATGTATACGAGTTGATATAGAATCAGAAACCCACCAGGTGAAAATAACCTGGTTCCTACTCCAACTCGTTGACGTCTACGTAACCCACTCAGCGAATCATACCGCCGTCAAACTTGACGAGTCCGGACCAAGTTATTTCCATTAATTCCTTCTAATACCGAAGTTACTCAATTTTAACTAGAGGCATTTCTTACCGAAATATCAACCATAATTTAGTCCTTAGGAAGGTCAAATAATAATCATCTGGTGAACTTTTCAACAGCGTAAGGCCCCAAATAAAACTCGTTTTCTATAAATAACCGAGGCACAGCATTCTAGCGTCATGTCAGTCCCGCGATTAATATTCCAAGTCGATCCAAGCTCTCCACGCGCACAAAAGGACCTAAAGATCCGCTTGGAGCCGTGCCCGGAGCTGCATTCTTCAGGAGGTAAATCTTAGTGCAAACACTCGCCGTTAGGGGGATTAGAGGGTTTGGCGGGAACATTCTAGACGCCGGGGAGACGCCGGAGGGACGCCGTGAACAAAGAGACGCGGAACACAGGATTACACAGGCCGGGGACCAGCCGACTGTTTATTGAACTCTTTTACAGCCACACACGGCAATCAGCGTAATTTGCACACGGCCCTTAACCGTGAGACGCGCACATATTGACATTACTTACCCAACACGTAGCACGTACACAATGCACGTACTTACCCAACACGTACCACGTATGCAATACTAGAGAAGAAACCAAAAAGTTTTGTTCAAAGAAGTCGTTCTCCAACTCGTTTGAACGCTATGTGATATTCACTCGGCTGTCGCCTCGTTCATATCACTCCGCATCAAACTCGTGGAGAACGACGACTTTGACCAAAACCAGTTGCTTTTTGTACTTATCTCACCCCTGAACACACTAAAAGAATGAACAACACACAGGATATATACCGTGGAGAACAGAACGCAATAATTGTAGGAGCATGGAGAACGAGTGCCCACTATTAAGCCTATGGACATCTATTCCCCATTCGCCATCTTGTTTGGAGTGCTTCAGAATATCGACTCTGCTGTCGCCTCGTTCATATGGACCAAGACCGAACACTCATAAATTTCCCTCCTTTTCCTCCTCATATTAAAACGGCGGGAAATCTCAGACTCGTTCCACTGACGGAACGCTTAGAATGTCTCAGCAGACGACATTCCCCTCCATGTGACGTCACACTGTTACGTCACAGTGTGAGCGCCCGCCCGCGTCTACCGCCGAGCGTCTGCGGCCCCGCCCTGCAGCAACCACCCGCCAGTCAGAGATGAGAATATCGTATTGTAATTATCACTCTCCGCTCTTTCTAGCCTGGAAGCCTGGCCTTAGCGCTCAGTCATACAATAGAAATGGTAACGCCCGCCATATAATTTTGTAATTAATATTGTCATCGCTGTTTTGACTGCACGAATTTCCCTCCCCGGGCAGCCGTTCATTTGTTGGTTATATTTTTCGGGAATTGTAATTCTAGTATTATTTCAAATATCCCGTTTTTGCATAGCCTGCCCTTCCGCTACAGAGATCATATTCTACCCTTATATCTTCACATCACCTGCCCCCTGTGCCTGACGCTTCGTCTTAAACAGAGTATTATTTTCCTCATCTTCCTGCCCTCCCTGTCCGCCCCGTCTTTCTGCCCCAAAGCTAGTCAGACGAGGTCAACCCTACACTCTAGAACGTAGCTGTTTGGGTCGCCACGACTACAGCCGCCACGCCACGCCCCGGCCCGGTCTCTTCGGCCCGTCACTGCGTAGCGGCCGACTCCGGGCGGCGGGCGGGCGGTCTCCGGGCGGAGGACCCGGCGCCACCCGCCTTCTGTCCCGCCGTCCGCCGCCCGCCTACACTGGCCGCCAGAGCTTCACTACGCTAGCTCTGGTTGGATTAAAATCCAGAGCACCTTGACCCATAAGCTTTACTACGTGCCTCTTTCCGTATATTTTGGAATGGCCTGGACCTATTTTTGGAGAGTGAAATATTGAAGCCATTTTTACATATCTCCTTTTGTGCGTATTTTGAATAAAATGACCATAAAAGTTGCCAATATAACCAATTTGGTTAGCTGTAAATGTTTCTCCATAAGTATTTCTGCTCCAAGAATCCACCCATAATAATGAAATTCTGGGTCTGAGGGTTGAGAATTCGTGCACACGATGTGGGTTCGACTACACCTTTATGTAGGAACAGAGAGGAGACAGAAGCGGCGGCCATTTCTCCGTACGCCCGCCCCGCCGCGCCATCGATCGGTCGCCGATCAATTCAGGGTCCGAGGAGGAGGAGGCAGCGAACTGCCCTATTATCGCCCACAGGACTGTGACGTAACACTCACGAGGGACGCCATATTGGATTGTGGCGGTTACAGGTCGGCGTCCGCGTCCCTCCTGACCAATGAGAGCACGGCGCGTCCCGCAGCGACCACGCCTCAAAAGAACAGCCTCGAACCGGCACGGGAATGAGGCTGGACACCTAGATTGGCAACCAACCCCTGTCTGCGCTGAACGTTGGTGAAGCTCTGGTGGCCAGTGTCGTTACCTGCCACCTGTCTGTCCCGCCGTGGACACCTGGGCAGGTGGGCGCTCAGCTACACTGGCGACCAGAGCCACACTACGTTATCTCTGGTTGAGGGCTACACTACGTTAGCTCTGGTTGTGAGAGGTACACTACGTTAGCTCTGGTTGTGAGAGGTACACTACGTTAGCTCTGGTTGTGAGAGGTACACTACGTTAGCTCTGGTTGTGAGAGGTACACTACGTTAGTTCTGGTTGTGAGAGGTACACTACGTTAGCTCTGGTTGTGAGAGCTACACTACATTAGCTTTGGTTATGCCCCAGTCACACTGGCGTAATATTTGGCGTTTCTTCTACGTATTTGAATTGGTGGGGACCACGTATCAGCTACGGATTTGGAACGTATCTGTTTGCTTTGCTTTAACGTTTTAGTACGCTTCTCAACGTTCATCAACGCTTTTCTACGCTTCTGTACGCATTGTGGCGTTTTTCGGCGCATTCCGACTTTCATTTACGCATCTCCGCGTATTGCGGCGTATTTTGAGATTCCAAAATGCGTAGAAGAACGTAGAGATGCGTACACGGAAAAACGCCGTTTTTTACGCCAGTATGACTGGGGCATTAGGTTAAACAAGTCACTATTAGTTCGTGCACAGTGTGCAGAACGGAATCTGTAAAGCCATCCTGGAAGACATTCGTGCTCAGTTATATAATAATAATAAGACAACGTTTCGTCAGATTATCAGATATATCTACTAGATTCACAACCGAACATTTACTGAGTACCAGATATGCGCGAACCAGCGAAATTACAAGTTGTTGACGATTAAGATGGTTCGTAGAATGTGTCGCAGATACTGTTCGGTCTAGTGTTAAGATAACGGGGAGGTACCGCAGAATGTCAGAATACACAAAGTAAGGCATGTTGAACTACCTGAGAAATCTTAAAATCTCATGAAAATACAATTCCTGGGCCTGAAACGTGTACAGAAACCTTCTTTTTTCCAGAATAATGACAAAGCGATCTTCAGTTTCTGTGTACATCACACTGTGAGATCGCTACGATACGACGGGCGGTCGCATCGTGTTCTCACAGCCGAGTCTTTGTTTTGTCGCAGTCCGTCGCACACCAAAAACAACACACGCGCTGGTCCCTATCAGTGAACATGTCCAAGGGTTGATCCACCGGATATCAGCGGATTGAGCGATAACAGGGGCAGCGTCTTATCTCGTCCCTGCGCGTGCTTACCGGAAATGACGTCACACCGGAAGTTGTAGTAGTATCGCTGGTCGCGGTGTGTGCCACCAGCAGAACCACGGGTTTTCAGCGTCACCGTGAATTCTACCAGTGCCATTTACCGAGACCGAGCAGAGGCGTGTTCACACGAGACGATTTGAGGCGTGTTCACACGAGACGATTTGAGGCGTGTTCACACGAGACGATTGTTTGTTTGTTTGGTTTGATTTAAGTCCAATTAACCATTACTGGTCCTAACCAGACTTTCTCAAGGTTTCTTTTCCACCACAAGGGTTGTGATCGAATCTATGTGATGAATTTAGGTAGAAATCTCACCCCTACACATTTACCGAGGTGAGAGTTCTTTTACTTCCCACACCACATAGACACGGGTAAGAGAAGGATTGGCCTTTGATAAAGCAGTTAACGTACCATCGCTTGGGTGGGCCGCAAACCCATAAAGTCCTACAACTTTGGGGTTACAAGTCCGGTGCTCTAACAATAATCTTATCAGCGTTGTATACGACTTGAGTCTTAGTCACGTGTAGTTCTACAGACTTCTTGTCGTGTCGCGTATGTATCCTGCGGGCGACTATCACAAAAACATCTCCTCCGTGGCCGTGACGTCACAGTACAGGATGGGGTGGTCACGTGGTGGTCACGTGGACTTTGTAGAACTTTGTAGGACATCAAGAGGTGGAGTTTTCACTTTTCTCACAGTTCCGGTTAGCGGCGATCGATTTGCAGACGGGCGGCGGCGGGCGGCGGTCAGCTTGTAGACGGACGACGGGACACGACCAGATTATCTCACAGTGTGAACAGAGCTCAACTGAACTGTGGGACATGTATGGCTGGTGTGCCATTATGGGCTGAATCATGTAATTATCCGTGTATTGATGTGTATTGTTATTATTAGCATGTACATGTTTGTCTGGCCAGTGTAGGTGAGTGTGTGTGTACGTGGTATGTGTATGTGTGTATTGTTATTAGCATCTACATGTTTGCTTGGTCAGTGTTGATGCATAATAATGTGTCTAGGCATCACCAGGTGTGATTGGTGGTAATGAATGTATATTAATGTGTGAGAGTGATTGGCCAATGGTGTGTGTGTGTGGTGTATATATTTGTTGACGGGCCAGTAGATATATATATATATATAAATACGTGTGTGTGTGTGTTTGTGATGGGTCAGTGAAGTTTTAAGTTTGTGTGTGGTGTATGTGAGTGGTGTATATGTAGTGGTATAGTTGTGTGTATGTATATTCTGGACGGGTCAGTGGAGGTATATGTGTACGTATGTGAGGTGTGTGTGTGTGAGTGTGATGGTCAGGTATGTGTGTGTGTTGTGTGTGAGTGGTGTATATGTAGTGGTGTGGATGTGTGTATGTATATTCTGGACGGGTCAGTGGAGGTATATTAAGACAGAGGGGACGCGGCGTCCACCCGCCTTGACCCCCACCCCCACCCCGCGGTGTCAGGTGTGTGTCAGGTGTGTTGTTCACCTGTAGTCCGGAGTCGGCAGGTGGGCGGTTAGCAGGGCGTGGTCAACGCGCAGTGTGCCGCGTACAACTATACACCCTCTACACACCACCTCTATAACCTCCCCACCATACCGCTACATCTACACCCTCTACACACCACCTCTATACCATACAGCTAACTGTACACCCTCTACACACCACCTCTATACCCTCTACATCACACCGTCAAATCTGTTACCCTCTACACCATACAGCTAACTGTATACCATACCACCTCTACACCCTCTCCAACATACCGCCAACTCTCTTACCTTCAACACCATAAAGCTATATCTATACCCTCTACATACCACTGAGATATACCTCTTAACCACACCACCAACTCTTTATCCCCTACACACTAATGAAATGTACCCATAACTCTTCCTACAACTGGAATGCAGACTCCACACCCCAGTACACTGACTACTGAAATGTACAAACTTCACACCCCATTACTCTTCTGATCACTGAAATGAACCCATCACTCTACCTACAACTGAAATGTACATACTCCACACTGCCTGCCCTGCCTCAGCCCTGTAGCCGATTAAATCTCCAAACAGACTGACATCCTAAGAGCGAAGTCTCCTAACACAGGTTCTTACATTCTGAGAGTGAAATCTCCAAACGCAGATTCTGACATCCTGAGAATTAACTCTCCAAACACAGACAGACATTCTGAGAATGAAATCTCCAAACACAGAGTTAACTTTCCTGCCTGTGTGAGTGCCGAGGTGGAGCCGTCAAACCGGTCAGAGTAATCCTACACTCTCCAGGCACATATCAGCGTCCCCGGGGGGAGAGTGACGGTAATTACGTCACTATTACGTCATACCGAGCCTGCTGGCGACCCCGCCACCCTGACTCAACCGTCCTGGTCCTCATATGTAAATGTAAACTTCTCACACAAAACCGCGAACCTGGGGCCTGTTCAATAATCTAGAATTGAACGTGAAAACCCGTTTCTGTGTCTCACACAAGGGTTATCGTTCAATAGTATCTAAATTAGTTCGCTAAGCAGTCTTAGATGTCCAAAAGGTCGTCCAAAAGTGTTGAATAAAGCTGACCCACATAGTCCTTGGGTCTCTATGCCTATGGCGTACAGAAAAGGGTCTACATGTACGATCCTAGATTATTAAACAACCCCCCGACTGGTATCGAATACTGGACGATTCGCTCGGTAACTATCCTGCTTCTCTGTGAAGACTGCTCACACTGAAAAGAGCCGAGATGTACGAGTAAAGGTTGCCCGTGTGGAAACCTACTTGTGGAGACTAGACCTTCTTCTAAATCTCGATGAAAATATTTCAAATGTTGCTTAGTGGTCAGTGCTTCACTCCCAGACACGGGTTTAATGTCCAAAGCTTCCAGTTTCTGTTGAGTGAGATCATTCTACAAATGAGATGTTTCGTCTCTGACTGACTGGCTGATTGCCCGCTATTATGAATAATCTCACGACCCTCTATCAGTGTAAGAACTTAGTCACCGGAGTAGGAGTTATTCTGTAATTACTGATAGTACCCGTTACTGCGGGCAGGTCCCGTTACTGCAGACAGAATAGATAATTACCTGAGGTACTTACCTAGTACTGATTGGGAATCGATGTCCCTACGAGACTTTTCTAAGTGCTCTATGATAACAGGCGGACAGTACCCCGTTACTACGGGCACGAGATTGAGAGATTCGTTCAGAGATGAGGGAGAATGACCTTTGGGAGCACGTGTCAAACGGCGTGAAACGCGGGGTCGTCAGGTCGTCCGTCTACACCCCGCGAGGTGGGTGAGGTCCCCCTGACACCCCGCCACCCGGCACCCTCCTGGACGGCCCCCGGCACCCTCCTGGACGACCCCCGGTCCCGGGGTGACGGCCCCCTGCCCCGCCACCCGCCGCCCGGCCACCGCCCGCCCCCGGCCCGCCAACTGACCATCTGCCGGCCGCACCCCGCCCTCACCCCCGCCCGCCGTCCGCCCTACACTGCCCGCCAAACCCCGCCCTAACCCCCGCCGCCCGCCCTACGCTGCCCGCTACTACTGAAACTCCATATACTAGCCGCCCCACCCCGCCCTTACCTCCGCCAGCCGTACCCAAGACTTGCTCAAGTCTTTGATTGTCAGCTTTCATTGAATGATTAAATTTTATCAATGAAAATAAAGGTGATTATAGTATGTATCCTTCTCTGACTGGCCCTGAATCAAACCTTTGTATCGAGGGCCTGTATCGGGGAGAGGAGGGGTGGGGTAGGCTGAGGGTAACAGGGACTGGGGCCAGTCTAGCCGTACCCCTCCCACCGCCCGCCGTACACTTCCCGCCGTACACTGCCCGCCTAACACTGCCCGCCGCCCACCGTACACCGCCCGCCATACGCCAACGAGTTTCTCTATATCGTAGCAGACACTGACCGCTGCCCCTCGTACTAACCTCCGCTCACCGCGGAGCGTCTCTCGGGAACGCCCGGCATCGTACGGGAGAGAGGCGCGGGACCGTCCCACCCAGACGCCACCCCGCCGCCCGCTGGTTCCTCGCGGTCGGCGCTGCCCGCCACGCCTGCTCGCCGGGCACCAGCAGTGGTCAAAAAGTCGTCTGATCAGAGAATGACGTCACTCTACAGATTGTCGTCTGCTCACCGTGATTTTAACAAAGTTCTCCTCCACCTCGTGATTCCCGCGTCCGTGTAGCGTCCCTCCGTGACCACCTCCCCGTGTCCAGCGTCCACTCAGCGTCCACCCGGCGTTCCTCCCGCTCACAGCGCCGCCTAGTGACGGCGTCCGTGCGGCGTCCGGCGCGCTTCCTGTCCGTGGTGAGAGTGAGTGCACGGCGGGTCCCGGTCCGGGTCTAGTTCCCCTCCTGCCGCCGCTGACCAGTCACGCTGTCCAGTAGTACACTGACCAGTTACACACTGACCACAGGCAGACTGACCACTACGATACTGACCAATCACCGCCCAGCCCGCACCCCGCCCGGCTTAACAACCTCTACCACCGCCCGCCGCCACTACCACCACCAGCCCGGGACCCGTCACAAGGGGGGGGGGGGGGGCTGACCGGCCGGACGGGTCTCTGTGTGTGTGTGTATATGGTGGTGGGGGGGGGGGGGGGGGTTGAGGGTTGTTAGTTTGTATGTGTGTGTGTGGGGGGGGGGGGGGTCGGAGGGTTGTTAGTGTGTGTGTGTGTGTGTGTGCGGGGGGGGGGGGGGGGAGGGGGGGGGGAATTATAAGTTGCGCATTGCGGCTGACATAGTGGACGGTAGGGTAGACTTGCTCAAGTCTTTCATAAAGGACATTTCTAAATAAAAACAAAATTAAGATAAAATATCTTGCATTTATATGTGACTGGTCCAGGTACCTAAAGTATCCTGTATATCGAGGAGATGAAGGGTGGGGTAGGTGGAGGAGTACAGAGATTGGGGCCAGTCTAAAAGTAGGTGTGTGTAGGTGTGTGGTGGTGGTGAGGGTATGTGTGTGTGTGAGGGGGTGGGGGGGGGAGGGGTATTACGGCTGGGGTTCTGTGTGACAGGCAGGCGGGTGGGGTGGGGGGGGGGGGGGGTGGGGTGGAGGGTATTATAGGAGGGGTGGAGTAGGAGGAGGGTGTAGGTGGGGGTTACTGGGCAGGGTGGGGCGGTGTTGGGGTCTTTGTGAAACACTGGTCAGTTCTTGGTTTTACTGGTGGCAGGCAAACACGACCACAGGGAAAATGACCCAATGTTAAATAATATTTCTTCTAGCTCAGATATCTGGAACCTGTCTTCAAATGATGCATCGCCTTGTGTGTTCCCACATCATATATCATACACCGGCATCCAATACAACTGTGAGTGATTTGTCCAAAATATCGTGCAGAATCTGTTAGTGGTAATGCCCCAGTCACACTGGCGTAAAGACGCCCTTTTCCCATCTATGCACGTCTACGCTTATTTACGTGTAACGAAATCTGCATATACGTTGCAATACGCGGAATTACGTAAACGTGGAATACGTATTAAAGCGTCAATAAAACGTAGTCAGAATTACTATTGGAATTTCTAAACTTATCTCAACATGCGTAGACAAATGTCAAAATACATCACAACAAGTCCAGTTGTGTACAGAAATTGGAGTCAGGAAAATAAGGGGAAGTATTTTTTCATATGGAATTCACTGTCTGAGAGAGACTGAAAACATGGAAAATACATTGATGTTGGCCATGGAATGGTACTGAGGGTGTGTTTGGAGTTACAAACAAGTTTTATCATTAGCATGAATGAGGCCCAATCTTTTATGCCTGTAGTTGACAATGCAGGTGAGTGTTCAGTGAAGCGTATCGGCAACTGCCTGTAGTGAACAGTGCACACTGAGTGTTCAGTGAAGTGTAACGGCAACTGCCTCTAGGCCTCTTCTACCACTCCGTACCTAGCCCGCAGTAGGGCGAGGGTTAGACTTGCTCAAGTCTTTAATTATGAGCATTCATTAAATGATTAAACACAATCAGAATAAATTATAATATGTATCCTTCTCTGACTGGCCCTTGAAAACAAAGACTTGTCCACTATGAACGAAATCTCCTGTTTATGGCCCGAGGCTGCTCCCTGTGACCCTATACTTCCTCATACCCCTCCCCCTCCCTTCCTCCAGTTCTCTGGCCGCCTGTGTTATCATAGCAATAAATTTTGCCTGCTTCTGACTGTGACCCGATTGAGATCAAAGTGAGAAGGTATCAATCACCCAGCAGATATTCTGACCAGTAGGCAGGGTATCTGTATGGAGAGTGTTGGAAATACTGGTGCTAAACAGCGCCAGAAATCCAGCACCATTACCGATTGTACCAGTCCCTGTATCCCAGCCAGAAGGGTAGCCATAGGAAGCAGGGACTGGAGCCTGTATCTCAGCCAGGAGGGTAGCCATAGGAAGCAGGGACTGGAGCCTGTATCTCAGCGAGGAGGGTAGCCATAGGATGCAGGGACTGAAGCCTGTATCCCAGCCAGGAGGGTAGCTATAGGATGCAGGGAAGGGAGCCAGTATACCAGCGAGGAGGGTAGCCATAGGATGCAGGGACTGAAGCCTGTATCCCAGTGAGGAGGGTAGCCATAGGATGCAGGGACTGGAGCCTGTATCCCAGCGAGGAGGGTAGCCATAGGATGCAGGGAAGGGAGCCAGTATACCAGCGAGGAGGGTAGCCATAGGATGCGGGGACTGGAGCCTGTATCCCAGCGAGGAGGGTAGCCATAGGATGCAGGGACTGGAGCCTGTATCCCAGCGAGGAGGGTAGCCATAGGATGCAGGGACTGGAGCCTGTATCCCAGCGAGGAGGGTAGCCATATTATCGTAAAACTGGATGAGGTTTAATTTTGGCCACCGTATTCCACGACTGGAGTTTGGCAAAGTGACTTCATGAGGCGAAGCCAAGTGAAGTCCGGAGCCAAAACTTCAGGAGTGGAATGCGGTGGCCAAGATTAAAACGAATCAGGTTTTGATTTTATCCTACCCCATCTCCTCTATTTTTGAATATTACGTGATAACAATGCTGTATGCCACTAGTGGCATATAAAACTCCGTATGCCAGTCAGCGTGGCATACGGAAACCCAATGTTAAGCCTATGGGATTTTATATTAGGGGTAGGATAAAGGGTGGATCAGCATGACGATGATGCTGAGACGTCTGTCACATGACAGTGTCACATGATGCACAATGTTAACTGACATACCTCTCCTACCACTCTGAACCCAGCCCGTGGTGGGGCGAGGGTCAGGTCACAGGTTACACCAAGACAAGTGTCTGAGGAGGAGAAGGTCACAGAGGTCACCGTTAGACCCGCCCTCTGCCGGCGCGGTCTGCGACCAGAGGTCACCCAGACGCCGCTCACCGTGACCCGGGGTCACGCGGGTCACCGAGTCGGCGCAGTGAGGGCGTAGGCGAGGTGTGCGCCGCGAGGGGGCGCCACGAGCGGCCCCGGGGAGGGGGGGGGGGGTATGTAGGGGGGGGGGGGGGGCGGGGCGCGGGGGGTTGAGGAGGGGGGAGGCGGGAAGGTGATAATCAGACGACATTGAAAAACGCGGGAACTTTACAAGAACTCGGAGAAACGCACAAAACTTGACCTTGGAGAACAGTAACTTGACCTTGAACTGTAATGACTTGACCTTGATCACCAGTGAGACGTGTAACAGGGTGGTTTGATTGTTTGTTTGTTTTAGTTTTTTTGTCATTTTGTGTGTGTTTTTTATGGGGGTTCGGGTGTTCCTTTTCGCGTCCCTATTTGTCATGCTTGAGTGGCGTGCAAGTCAATATATTAATTGTTTCCGTACCTCTATTTGTTTGTTATTCCGAACAAATGCTCACTTATAGATGGGCTACATTTCCTCTATTTACTTGGGAGTGTGTTGGAAATATTTCATTCTGTGATAAATCTTTACAAAAATATAATTGTATGTACCTGTATTTGTATGTCCGTCATGTGATAGACGGGTATGTTTTTGTAGACTGACTGTAACTATGATACACTTTTTTTAAGAGATATTTGTATGTACCTGTTAGGAATATTTTGTTATAGACAGATCATTAGTAGTTTATCCTACCCCATCTATGCTTTTGTATTACTGTTAAAAAGATAACGACCAACATAACCTTTTTCATAGTAGCTGACAACCTGCTCTCTGATTGGTCAATATTGTTATTACTCTAGTGGCATAAAAAACACTTTATGTCACGGCCTGCCACATAAAATTTCCCTATGTTAAGTCTATTGCGGTTTTTTATTAGGGGTAGGATAAAGTGGAATACTGTAACTGGGTGTGAACCTTATTCGTCTTCAATAAAACTCCTAAAAACAAGTAACAGATAGATTTCAGTCGTAAACGGAGAAGCGCAGCAGGAGATTTGGAGGAGACGCAGTTGACGTACTAATCTAACACTCATTCGGTTCATTTATCTCACCCCTGGTACAAATTTGGCCATAGGAATAACATTGATAAAATATACACATCGGTCAACAAGGTAAAGTGACAATACTACGCCATGGTCATGGCGGAGTGATGGCAGATGACGTCATAAGCGACTGGCCAATCAGTGACCAGGACTTGAGAAAGCAGACAAAACATCAACATGTAGATTCAGAAGTAGTTACTGGATTCACAATCAAATCATTAAATAAACAAAACTTCACTTGTTTATATGCACTGTAATCGTCACTCGGCTTTGCCTGTGTCTTTTAATACTCACACTCCCGTCAGTCTGTGGTGTGAAGTGACAACTTGAACATCTCATTTATAATTTTGTCTCTTTACTCCTACATCTTAGGCCACATTAAGTCCAGTTACATCGTGCACCACTAAGATGGGGGGGGGGGGGGAGGGCTTATCTCCAGAGCTATAAATCCGCGAGAATGTGGTGGCATACCCCCCCCCCCCCCCCCCACGCCCAGGTAAAACGTAGTGAGGACAGTAAAGGCGGCTCCCAGAATACCCCGCGCCACGCATGCTCAGTCGACAGATTACATCCGCTACGTAACGCGGGGATCAGCGCTACTTAGGCGACAGAGCCCCGTTTACGTAGATATATATATAGGCTTCCTCTATAGTATGTATGTATATATACATACATACTATAGAGGAAACCTATGAAAGTTTACATTCAGAGCTTGTATCCAATCGAGTTTGAATCGTGTAGTAATTCACAAGGTGATATAATATTAGAGGGAACTATTTTCCTGTGAGGGAAAATCAAAGTAACGAGGTAAAGCTCGGAAAAATTACTGCCCAAGGCCTTGGCCACAGACAGTAATTTTTCCAAGCCTTGCCGAGTAACTTTGACTTTCTCTCTCCGGAAACTTGGTTTCCCTATTCCTATATACCTTCAAATGTGGTCCAATAAGGATAATTAGTGTTATTTGCTTACCCACCATCAAACCCAAAGCCAGATCCAACCTTATCAAATAACTTAACACTCTATGTTTTCTCCCCGCTGCGCTTTTCATACGAATTGTAGGAGACGATCTGATTGGTCTAAATGTCAACCTTGGGTAGTATACATAAGTTACTCCACCCCCCATAACGTGGTGTAAGCAAAGAGTGTACGGTCATAGGTATAAAGGAATAAATTATTCACATATATATACCTGAATACATATATACACACACATTATATATATATATATATATATATATATATATATATATATATATATATATATATATATATATATATATATATATATATATATATTCACACACAAATATACATACCCACACACACAGCTATAAAAATAACAGCAGCACTTTCTTTCACCCTCACATCTCGGCATGCGTTTCTCGTGGACGAGAATAGACGAGAGACAGCATGTGACAATAGCGCCAGACAATACGCGGGCGGCATACCTGTCTGTAAATAACCACCCACCCCCACCAGCCCGCCGGCCCGCTAGGGCCAGCACCCACCCAGCCCCCCTCTCTCCCGACCCTCCACTTCTACTACACTCTAGACTGGCTCCAATCCCTGCATCCTATGGCTACCCTCCTCGCTGGGATACTGGCTCCAGTCCCTGCATCCTATGTCTACCCTCCTCGCTGGGATACTGGCTCCAATCCCTGCATCCTATGGCTACCCTCCTCGCTGGGATACTGGCTCCAGTCCCTGCATCCTATGGCTACCCTCCTCGCTGGGATACTGGCTCCAGTCCCTGCATCCTATGGCTACCCTCCTCGCTGGGATACTGGCTCCAGTCCCTGCATCCTATGGCTACCCTCCTCGCTGGGATACAGGCTTCAGTCCCTGCATCCTATGCCTACCCTCCTCACTGCGATACTGGCCCCAGTCCCTGCATCCTATGGCTACCCTCCTCGCTGGGATACTGGCCTCAGTCCCTGCATCCTATGGCTACCCTCCTCGCTGGGATACTGGCTCCAGTCTCTGCATACTATGGCTACACTCCTCGCTGGGATACTGGCTCCAGTCCCTGCATCCTATGGCTACCCTCCTCGCTGGGATACTGGCTCCAGTCCCTGCATCCTATGGCTACCCTCCTCGTTGGGATACAGGGACTGGTACAATCGGTAACGATGCCGAATTTCTGGTGCTGTTTAGCTCCAGTATTCCCAACACTCTCCATACAGATATCCTGGTTACTGGTCAGGATATCTGATGGGAGATTGATACCTTCTCACTATGATCTCAATTGAGTCACAGTCAGGAGCAGGTGAAATGTATTGCTATGACAACACAGGCGGCCAGAGAACTGGAGGAGGGGAAGGGGAGGGGTATGAGGAGGTATAGGGTTACAGGGAGCGACTGGGGGACGTTTACAGGAGATTTGGTTCATAGTGGACAAGTCTTTGATTCTGGGCCAGTCAGAGAAGGATACACATTATAATTTATTCTGATTGTGTTTAATCATTTAATGAATGTTCATAATCAAAGTTAGTTGGTTGGTTTGATTTAACGTCCAGTCCAGGTTCTCACCAGTCTTTCTCAAGGTTCTTTTACACCACGAGGGTGGTGATCGAATCTATGAAATGAATTTAGGTGGAAACCTCACCCCTACACATTTACCGAGGTGAGAGTTCTTTTACTTCCCACACCACATAGACATGATATGAGAAGGATTGGCCTTTGATATAGCAGTAAATCTACTACTGCTGGGGGTGAAGGAGAAAAGTGGCTGCAGTGGGACCCGGATAAAAAAAATCTGACCACCTTGATATTACAAGTCCAGTGCTCTTTACAACTGAGCTAACTCCCCGCCGACTTGAGCAAGTCTAACTACACTCCTACTACAGAGGATTCAACCTGAGAAGCCCACAAGACAGCGACATCTACCACCGATTCTCACCGATCCAATTGAAGATATTAATTGGGAACGTAAATTTTCGTTTTACGAGGTTATAATGAAGGGAGGAGGTTTGATCGGGATGAACATATAAGGGTAGAAGACAGGCGACATTATAGTATGATCGGATCGGTAAAAATCGGTGGTATATGTCGCTGTCTAATGAGCTTAATGCACCAAAAAATGACGGGCGTTATCTGGCCTTATATGTTAGTGAATACATAAGCCAGGGACCTGTTTCACTAGTTTTGTGACATGTCTAGATGGCATCTAGATGATGTGTCCAGTTTCATAAGAACTAGACATTAGACTTCATTTTGTCCGTTCTTGCCTGCACTGTCGGTGCCGCTTTACCTAAGGACAGCTACTTGTGGTGTCACAAAACTAGACAACCCCAATGTCTGTATGGTGTCACAGACATATCACAAAACTAGTGAAACAGGTCCAGGTTTCCAGGCTAATTCACCCTCAGACTCGGGACGACCGGACAAACTCGGGCAGATTCGGGCAGATTCGGGCCGACTCAGGCCGACTCGGGCCGACTTTGGCCGACTCGGGCAGATTCGGGCCGACTTTGGCCGACTCAGAAAGACTCGGGCAGACACACTAAGAATCATTTAAGTGTTAAGAGCTCTTGAGACCAGATTCTAATATCGTCATTATATTGCAAGATTATTTTCAGACCTTGTAAACTAAAGGACATATTGTCCATTCAAATTTGGGGTATGCAGGTTTTGTTTGGCATGTGCGCTATGTGAAGGAGGGAACAGCCTCCCACAGCACAAACTATGAAGAGTTCTCCGAATTCCTACATACCTTTAGATGACCATTCAAATCCTATACACCTATAACACTCTATACTTACATACCACACTCTGTAGCTATATACCTATAGACAAACACTCTATAGTTACATACCTATAGACAAACACTTTATAGTTACATACCTATAGACGAACACTCTATGCACTCTATAGTTACATCCTATAGACGAACAATCTTTAGTTACATACCTATAAACGAACCCTCTTTAATTATATACAGTAAAACCCCTTTTCTGGGACACCTAACTGAAAAAGACACCACGCTTAAGAGGACACTTTGCTTGGAACATAAATTTTTATTTAGCTTATTTTAACCCCCTTAAGGGGGACACCCTCCTTTCCGGGCAAACTGACCCCTCAAGCGGGTGTTCCCTTAAGCGGGGTTTTCAGTTTGCCGAAGTTTAGGCTATGTAGTACATAATACCTGCATACAGTTGATACTATGACATAGAGATACTGTTAAAACCACACAGACAGCCCAGAAACCCCTACCCAGATACCTACAGAAGCCTACATAGGCTGTTGCCAGGTGTTTGCTTGTCTTGACACCAGTCTACCAGGCTCATACACTACCCCAATCAGGGACCAGATAACGAAAGTAGATCCGGCAGCATTGATAAATGTGGCCATCTTCTGATGAATGTCAACGCGCTGCTAACATGGATAATTATAAAATTTTCTCTTTACATGGGTGAGATGGGGTAGGATAAATGAGAAACGGAACTCGAGTTATCCTTCTCAATGTTTATGCCACGATGGGCAGGTTGTGTATTACTACACGAGGCATTAGCCGAGTGTAGTGAGTAGCAGACCTGACCAGACAAGGCTAACTCTCGTTTGGTTAGTGTCCTAGGCTCGTAGGAACATCAATTCCCCTTCAGTACTAGGTAAGTACCTCGGGTAATTAACTATATCCTACCCCTCCCCGCCTACCACCACCGCCACATCTCCGAGGGTGGTTGTGGCCCCTAAGATTCGAGGTCAACTCTCGACTGCAGAGCCGTCCCAAGGCGCGAGAAAATATTATGTAAGGAGGTCAGGGTGAAGGTCGGGGTTTGCTGTGAATGCAGTCATTGGCTACTCGGTCTACTGTATTCCTTATATGGAATTAAGGTAATGGGACAACTCCATGGTGTTCCACCCGACTGCCTGCCTAAGCCCTCCCACCCTTCTGAGTGAGACAGGGGCCAGTCAGAGAAGGACACATATTATAATGAATTGTATTCCCATTTTCTTTGATCATTTAATGAATGTTCATAATCAAAGACTTGAGCAAGTCTAGCCTTGAGGCTAAATCAATGTCATTTTTGTTTGAAATGACGAAAAGAAATTACACATACTGAATATTAAAAAGTGGATTTCCACGGGGAAAAAAAAAGAAAACTGACATCTCTGTAATAAAAAAGGCTACCAGATCAGGTGCGACGATCGCGTCGAGTTGCGTCGCGTCACGTCGCATTGCGTCGCGTTGCGTCGCGTCACGTCGCAGCAGTGCGACCGGCCCTCCGTCAGTTTAACACTGACCTACTTCTTGTAGCGACTTTCCGCGGGCGTGGTAAGTTAGTGAAGTCCTGCTGCACGGCGTGTTCACGGAGGATACTCCCCCCCCCCCCCCCCCAGCCCCCGAGCCGCCATCTCGTCATCTGCCGTGACGTAACAGTCTAAATATAGCACGCTGACAGTGACAGGTGTAGACCGGAGAGCGCCGCCACCACAGGGCACCGCCGAGCAAGGCGCAGTGTGCCAGCGTTTATCTCACCCCTGGTATTATTAGAGCGTGCTCATACGCGCTATATACGTTGCCTATAAAAGGTTACCTATAAAAGGTTAGAGTGGTCACATACACTTTCAGCATGCTGAGAAAAATCTATCCTTTCACTATCTGCGTGCTATTCGCTGTGCTATTGGATAAGGAGCAGGGTGCCAGTGTCTGAGAGTCTGAGAGGCATGCCCAGGGAGCCAGTGTCACAGTGTCTTAGAGGCATGTCCAACTGACCATGACCAATCACTCAAGACCGAAAAACCTCATTGACCTACTGGTGTTTAATATGTTTGGATCCTAAAGATAGACTCAGGCAGTTACAGAAATGGCAAGTTTACTGGGTGCAAGTGGTTACAGAAAATGATCCATATACTAAATGTAACCCAAAACGTTCACACCAGAGGTCTTCCATAAAATACACGTCATTCCCCCTCTTGTTCACATGAGAGGCCGTCCGTAAAATACACCCTCATTTTCCCTCTTGTTCACATGAGAGGCCGTCCGTAAAATACACCGTCATTCACCATCTTGTTCACATAAGTTTGTTTGGGTAGTTTAACGTCCAATTTGTTCAATTAGACTTTCACAGGAGTGGCTGTCCATAAAATACACCCTCATTCTCCCTCTTGTTCACATGAGAGGCCGTCCATAAAATACACCCTCGTTCTCCCTCTTGTTCACATGAGAGGCCGTCCGTAAAATACACCCTCATTCTTCATCTTGTTGACATGAGAGGCCGTCCGTAAAATACACCCTCATTCCCCCTCTTGTTCACACCAAAGGCCGTCCATAAAATACACCCTCATTCCCCCTCTTGTTCACACCAAAGGCTGTCCATAAAATACACCCTCATTCTCCCTCTTGTTCACATGAGAGGCCGTCCGTAAAATACACCCTCATTCTCCCTCTTGTTCACATGAGAGGCCGTCCGTAAAATACACCCTCATTCTCCCTCTTGTTCACATGAGAGGCCGTCCGTAAAATACACCCTCATTCTTCATCTTGTTCACATGAGAGGCCGTCCGTAAAATACACCCTCATTCTCCCTCTTGTTCACATGAGAGGCCGTCTGTAAAATACACCCTCATTCCCCCTCTTGTTCACACCAAAGGCCGTCCATAAAATACACCCTCATTCTCCCTCTTGTTCACACCAAAGGCCGTCCATAAAATACACCCTCATTCTCCCTCTTGTTCACATGAGAGGCCATCCATAAAATACACCCTCATTCTCCCTCTTGTTCACATGAGAGGCCGTCCGTAAAATACACCCTCATTCCCCCTCTTGTTGACATGAGAGGCCATCTGTAAAATACACCCTCATTCTCCCTCTTGTTCACATGAGAGGCCGTCCATAAAATACACCCTCGTTCTCCCTCTTGTTCACATGGGAGGCCGTCCATAAAATACACCCTCATTCTCCCTCTTGTTCACATGAGAGGCCGTCCGTAAAATACACCCTCATTCTCCCTCTTGTTCACATGAGAGGCCTTCTATAAAATACACCCTCATTCTCCCTCTTGTTCACATGAGAGGCCTTCCGTTAAATACACCCTCATTCTCCCTCTTGTTTACATGAGAGGCCGTCCGTAAAATACACCCTCATTCTCCCTCTTGTTCACATGAGAGGCCGTCCGTAAAATACACCCTCATTCTCCCTCTTGTTCACATGAGAGGCTGTCCATAAAATACACCCTCATTCTCCCTCTTGTTCACATGAGAGGCCGTCCGTAAAATACACCCTCATTCTTCATTTTGTTCACATGAGAGGCCGTCCGTAAAATACACCCTCATTCTCCCTCTTGTTCACATGAGAGGCCGTCCGTAAAATACACCCTCATTCTCCCTCTTGTTCACATGAGAGGCCGTCCGTAAAATACACCCTCATTCTCCATCTTGTTCACATGAGAGGCCGTCCGTAAAATACACCCTCTTCCCCCTCTTGTTCACACCAGAGGCCGTCCATAAAATACACCCTCGTTCTACATCTTGTTCACATGAGAGGTCGTCCGTAAAATACACCCTCATTCTCCCTCTTGTTCACATGAGAGGCCGTCCGTAAAATACACCCTCATTCTTCATCTTGTTCACATGAGAGGCCGTCCATAAAATACACCCTCATTCTCCCTCTTGTTCACATGAGAGGCCGTCCGTAAAATACACCCTCATTCTCCCTCTTGTTCACATGAGAGGCCGTCCGTAAAATACACCCTCATTCCCCCTCTTGTTCACACCAGAGGCCTTCCATAAAATACACCGTCATTCACCATCTTGTTCACATAAGTTTGTTTGGGTAGTTTAACGTCCAATTTGTTCAATTAGACTTTCACAGGAGTGGCCGTCCATAAAATACACCCTCCTTCTCCCTCTTGTTCACATGAGAGGCCGTCCATAAAACACGACCTCATTCTCCCTCTTGTTCACATGAGAGGCCGTCCGTAAAATACACCCTCATTCTCCCTCTTGTTCACATGAGAGGCCGTCCGTAAAATACACCCTCATTCTCCATCTTGTTCACATGAGAGGCCGTCTATAAAATACACCGTCATTCTCCCTCTTGTTGACGTGAGAGGCCGTCCATAAAATACACCCTCATTCTCCCTCTTGTTGACGTGAGAGGCCGTCCGTAAAATACACCCTCATTCTCCATCTTGTTCACATGAGAGGCCGTCCGTAAAATACACCGTCATTCTCCCTCTTGTTCACATGAGAGGCCGTCTATAAAATACACCGTCATTCTCCCTCTTGTTCACATGAGAGGCCGTCTATAAAATACACCGTCATTCTCCCTCTTGTTCACATGAGAGGCCGTCCATAAAATACACCCTCATTCTCCCTCTTGTTCATAATAGAAGGAAGGAATCCAGAACTTCCAGAACTAACCCTTGGCATGTAACATATGCATGGCTCCTTTGAGTTGCTAAGGGCAGTCACACTATAATACACGTTTGCTAAGGGCATTCACACTGTAATACCATGCAGGTTGCTAAGGACACTCACACTGTAATACAAGGTTGCTAAGGACACTCACACTGTAATACAGTGTTGCTAAGGGCATTCACACTGTAATACTGTGTTGCTAAGGGCACTCACACTGTAATACTGTGTTGCTAAGGGCACTCACACTGTAATACCAGGCTGCTACAGACATTCACACTTCAATACCAGGTTTCTTAGGGCACTCACACAGTAATACCTGGTTGCTAAGGGCATTCACACTGTAATACCTGGTTGCTAAGGGCATTCACACTGTAATCTAGGGATAGCCCCTTTAATATATTAAGGACCTACCTGCTGGAAACTCAAGAGTGTATCCTTTGATTGGTGGACGATATTGTTTGACGAAAATGACGCAGTCGTAATGAAGAACCCGACGTAGGACAGCCATGACCATGACACCTAGAATTATAAAGTGAGCAATCATTACTGTGACACCTAGAAATAGAAAGTGTACAATCATTACCGTGACACCTAGAAATATAAAGTGTACAATCATTACTGTGACACCTAGAAATATAAAGTGTACAATCATTACTGTGACACCTAGAATTATAAAGTGTACAATTATTACTGTGACACCTAGAATTATAAAGTGAGCAATCATTACTGTGACACCTAGAAATATAAAGTGTGCAATCATTACTGTGACACCCAGAAATAGAAAGTGTACAATCATTACTGTGACACCTAGAAATATAAAGTGTGCAATCATTACTGTGACACCCAGAAATAGAAAGTGTGCAATCATTACTGTGACACCTAGAAATATGAAATGTACAATTATTACTGTGACACCTAGAAATATAAAGTGTACAATCATTACTGTGACACCTAGAAATAGAAAGTGTGCAATCATTACTGTGACACCTAGAAATATAAAGTGTACAATCATTACTGTGACACCTAGAAATATAAAGTGTACAATCATTACTGTGACACCTAGAAATATGTAATATACAATCATTACTGTGACACCTAGAAATATAAAGTGTACAATCATTACTGTGACACCTAGAAATATAAACTGTGCAATCATTACTGTGACACCTAGAAATAGAAAGTGTGCAATCATTACTGTGACACCCAGAAATATAAAGTGAGCAATCATTACTGTGACACCCAGAAATATAAAGTGAGCAATCATTACTGTGACACCTAGAATTATAAAGTGAGCAATCATTACTGTGACACCTAGACATATAAAGTGTGCAATCATTACTGTGACACCTAGAAATATGAAATGTACAATTATTACTGTGACACCTAGAAATATAAAGTGTGCAATCATTACTGTGACACCTAGAATTATAAAGTGTACAATCATTACCGTGACACCTAGAAATATAAAGTGAACTATCATTACTGTGACACCTAGAAATATAAAGTGTACAATCATTACTGTGATACCTAGAAATATAAAGTGAACTATCATTACTGTGACACCTAAAAAAATAAAGTGTACAATCATTACCGTGACACCTAGAAATATAAAGTGAACTATCATTACTGTGACACCTAGAAATAGAAAGTGTGCAATCATTACTGTGACACCCAGAAATATAAAGTGAGCAATCATTACTGTGACACCCAGAAATATAAAGTGAGCAATCATTACTGTGACACCTAGAATTATAAAGTGAGCAATCATTACTGTGACACCTAGACATATAAAGTGTGCAATCATTACTGTGACACCTAGAAATATGAAATGTACAATTATTACTGTGACACCTAGAAATATAAAGTGTGCAATCATTACTGTGAGACCTAGAAATATACAATCAAAGGCCAAATGAACACTGTGTGTGGCCACACCTGTACAGGTGAAGTGAGGAGTAGCTGATCATGTATCCACTTTATATTACTCAGAAGAACATCATTACTTGGAATAGAGCAAGAAAACCATTCTTAGAATTGTAAAGGTGGTGCCACCTGTAGTTTCAAATTAGACCAGGATTACACGCTTCAGACAGACTTTAACTGACAGGGCCAACTCCTTGGTGCACCATACTTTACCAGTCAGTAACAGGATTACACGTCTCAGACAGACTTTAACTGACTGGGCCAACTCCTTGGTGCACCATACTTTATCAGTCAGTAACAGGATTACACGTCTCAGACAGACTTTAACTGACTGGGCCAACTCCTTGGTGCACCATACTTTATCAGTCAGTAACATGATAACATGTTTCAGACAGACTTTAACTGACAGGGCCAACTCCTTGGTGCACCATACTTTACCAGTCAGTAACATGATAACATGTCTCAGACAGACTTTAACTGACAGGGCCAACTCCTTGGTGCACCATACTTTATCAGTCAGTAACATGATAACATGTCTCAGACAGACTTTAACTGACTGGGCCAACTCCTTGGTGAACTTTACCAGTCAGTTACAAACTATCATCTTGAACATGACCAGAATAGCGATTCCCATATCCAGCTTGACCCCGCATTATTGTTTAACGATCATCTACCACCGCATGGAAACTTAATATCAACACTAACTCCTAAATTGAGTTTAATCTTAATTACAAACTGAAAATCTACTCAAATTCCGTTCTGACTCCATCTCTAAACTGACCCTCTACCATCGTGAAGCGTGGCGTTGTGAGTAGACTGGCCCCAGTCCCTGTATCCCTCCACCTACCACACCCGCCTCTCCTGTACTCCTGGACGATTGCAGGACGTTAGGGCCCACCTCCCGATAGTAGGGACGTTAGGGCACAGCCGAGACCGGTGGTGAGAAAGCCACAGTCGCGCCTCGGCCACACCTCGTTGCCGCGGTCACACACACCTGTGCGGATTTAGCACAGAATGAAATCACGAAATTGATTTCGTCAACGAAATGAAATCACGAAATAAATATTTTACGAAATGAATTCACGAAATGAATTTC
Source organism: Alentia gelatinosa (assembly GCA_950022655.1). NCBI lineage: Eukaryota > Metazoa > Annelida > Polychaeta > Phyllodocida > Polynoidae > Alentia > Alentia gelatinosa. The sequence goes on along the minus strand of OX465581.1, from coordinate 121,095,525 downwards.
GTCAATGAAATCCACTCACGAAATGGATTTTTTTTCACAACATGAATTTCTCAGAAATCATTTCTTGAGTGGATTTCGATGACGAAATGCATATTATGGGTGGCCGTTCTGGACATAGTCCTTCCGTCAATAATTTCGTCATATAGTACCCATTTCGTCCTATGAAATGGATTTCGTCCACGAAATCCAACACAAAATAAGTTTTTAAGACAAAGTTTGTAAACAAAGCAACAAATGTAAACAAAAGGCGATAGACACATTGTTGCCCCTGAGAGAGAAACGGAAGAAATGACTTTCATGATTCACAAAAAATATTTTCATGAATAACGAAAGTCATTTCGTGAATGACGAAAGTCATTTCGTGAATGACAAAAGTCATTTCGTAAATCACGAAAGTCATTTCATGATTCACGAAAGACTTTAGTGATTGACAAAATTTCGTGAATAACGGAATTCATTTTATGATTTCATTTCATTGACGATATCCATTTTATTAATTCATTCTGTGAGAAGTCCATTTCGTAAATAGTGTGTTTGTATACGAGGCGTATCGAGCTGCATGGAGTTGTCCCCCTGCATTAACTGCCATATAAGGAATAGAGTAGACCCAGTAGCCAATGACTGCACTCGGAGCAAACCACGACCTTCACCCTGACCTCCTTACATGTTATTTATAGCGCCTTGGGACGGTTCTACAGTCTATAGTTGACCTAGAATCTAGTGGGCCACAATCACCTTCCGAGAGAGAGACCCAGTGCCCACCGCATTACGACCACGAATCCATTTCGTAAGTAGATTTCATGACTGGTATAATTTCGCAAAAAGTCATTCCGTGAAAAATATGATTCCATGGGATGGAATACGTGGACAAAAGTGATTCCGTGGGACGAAATGAAAAGATATGACGAAATATGACGAAATATGGGACGGAAGGAGAATGTCCAGAACGGAACAGTCATTTCGTGATAACTCATTTCGTGAAAAGTCATTTCGTGAGAATATCATTTCGTGAATTCGTTTCGTGGACAAAGTCATTTTGTGAAATTCATTTCGTGGAAAACATCATTTCGTATGACGAAATAAAAGTAATTGGTACAGAATGAGTAAAAGGGACGAAATATAGACGAAATGTGAATGTCCAGAATGGCCCCCCCCCCCCCATAGTATGAGCATCACTGGACCTGATTTTGAAGAATTATTTAATGTTCGTTAGCTCATTAGCGCTATAAACGGATATGTAAGTAAAATTAAGAATACGAGGCATATAAACTTCTTAACACAGCTGAAGCCCCCCCCCAAAAAACAAAACAAAAAAAAACACACCAACAACAACAACCTTGAAATGTAAGTAACGATTCGACATGTTTGCATATTTCAATGATTTATGTCGATCTTATGATAGATGGGCCCTAACGTCCCAATGAGTGGGCCCTAACGTCCCAACTTTCGGGTGGTGGGCCCTAACGTCTACATACCCCCTTGGACCAGTCACACTGCAACATACTTTATCGTAATTTTACATAATAATCAAGAGACCCTATTGGGGTATCCCATAATTCAGTCTGTTTACAGGATCCGGTGTTTGCTGGTTGTCGTCATTATTGCAGTTTAACGGGTTTTTTTAAAAATAAATCTTCAAATTGGAAATCCAATGCCAGAAATGGAAATTTCAGTCATTTCTACCACTTAAACATTTCAGATTATATTCAGTTTCTCCAGTTATAAATGAGAAAATGATTGTTCATCGGAAGAGGTCGGGAGCAGATCCTGTACTTACCGGGGCAATACATACACAATATTGCGCAGATCAGTTCCGAGGAGCATACAACCGCTTTTACCTGACAGTCTATATTGTATTTATTATCCACCTTTTCTGGACAAGGGCATGTCGATATCAGTTCATTTAAGTTATGCACTATTTTCCTTACGCACTATTTTTTTTCGTTATGCGCCGGGTATGTCCATACAAACTCCCTATGTGTTTTCTATGAACACTTTGTATTAGGTGGATATATCAGTATGCGCCGGGTATGTCCATACCAACTCCCTTTGTGTTTTCTATGGACACTTTGTATTAGGCGGATATATCCGTATGCGCCGGGTATGTCCATACAAACTCCCTATGTGTTTTCTATGGACACTTTGTATTAGGTGGATATATCAGTATGCGCCGGGTATGTCCATACCAACTCCCTTTGTGTTTTCTATGGACACTTTGTATTAGGTGGATATATCTGTATGCTCCGGGTATTTCCATACAAACTCCCTATGTGTTTTCTATGGACACTTTGTATTAGGTGGATATATCCGTATGCGCCGGGTATGTCCATACCGACTCCCTATGTGTTTTCTATGAACACTTTGTATTAGGCGGATATATCCGTATGCGCCGGGTATGTCCATACAAACTCCCTATGTGTTTTCTATGGACACTTTGTATTAGGTGGATATATCCGTATGCGCCGGGTATGTCCATACAAACTCCCTATGTGTTTTCTATGGACAATTTGTATTAGGTGGATAATAATAGGGAATAACCTCTGGAGGGTCTATTATTACTTACCTATGGCCGAACGTCTATGAAATAATACCCGTTATCCCACTCCTGGTACAGGTTGTGCCATTGAGTTAACGTTGAAATAAAATATGCCACGCTCACCTACGTAAAGTTACACTACTACGCCATGGTGGTGGCAGAGAACGTAGCAACGTAGCAACCAATGAACGTCGCGGGAAAAAAATAGTTCCGTCGCTATTGTTTGAACAATTCAATACATGATTATATTGCTTAAAATCGACTGTAAGGTCCGTGTTGGGGGTGAGATAAAAACAGAACCGCTTTCGAAACGTATTTTGAACCACTACGCCACGAGTTTGGATATGGAGCATCCAAACTCGTGGCGTAGTGGTTCAAAATACGTTTCTAAAGACAGTTCTGCTTAACTATTAGGGGTACAGTATAGATAATGTTCGGGCGCACTGCGCCTGTAGTAAATATTCGGGCGCACTGTGACCATCGGGTCAATTGGTACATATAATAAGTTCTCGGCCCCTCGAATGGGCATCCCTACGGGCTCAGTAACCACGTTTTCTCTTATGACCATAATCAAAGACCTGAGCAAGTCTACGTTTTGAGAAACCCATCAGTTAATGATGAGCCGAGCGATAAAAGGGGAAATAGTTTACAGCTTTGCGGACCTGGCGCTAACTCCCAGTCCCCAGGGCGAGGCGAGGCTGGGCCAGGCCTAAGGCCTAGGCCCACCTACCTAGAGGTAGTTATAAAGACCCTGTCATTAGGCCTAAAGGCAGGCGTGGCGCCGCCTGTCGACGTAAACGGGAACTATTGTCTACGTGTTACGTCGCTAAAATTACCCCCAATCCCGGCATGCATCAGTCGGCGTCTATTAAGATGGCGTCTAAAAATAGACGCGGCGTCCCATCTTCAATCTGTAATTGTAACGTCTGCCGCGCATGCCTCGTTCTGAGGGTAGCTTCCGGTGGAGCTCTGAATGCTACATTCACCTTCCTATATTTATACCAACAAGTATATTATATCTGGGTATGGCAGATTGGAATGCTTTGCCCGTTGAAATACAGGAAGGATCTATGTATAGCTATGAAAACGTTTAAAGGCAACATGTTATAAATTTAGGTAATCAAAACTTAAGTGGAAGGGGTTGTCATAATCTCTCAAAGTTACACTACTTTATCTTACATCATCATCTTGTATATACGCCAGGCGGACTACATGTTTATGTGCAGACATACTGTTATGTATGAGAAGAACCTGACCAGAAAAACTGCTATGGAGAGGCCGGTTTATGTAACTCCTAAAACCAAGTTTAATCTTAATTACAAACTGAAAATTTACTCAAATTCCGTAAGAATAGAGACTATTTATCTCACTCCTGGTATTTTTGTCCCATAGGGTTAACACAGGGAACTCGTTCTCCATACCCCTACGAGTATTGCAGTCTGTTCTCCATGGTCTATATCCTATGTGTCATCCATTCTTTTAATGTGTACAGGGGTGAGATAAATACAGAAATCAATTCGCTTTGGTAAAAATCGGTTGTCTCCAACTCGTTTGACTGCTATGTGATATAAAACAAGATGGCAATGAATCAACATGTATATTATTTTAATATCTGACGATTACTGTTATTTTTCTATTCGAGGAGCGATAAATGTAAAACTAAACAGGAAATCCTACTCCAACAATGCTGTCTGTGTGTGCGATATGTCATAATTCTGTCATTTGTCTGAAAACTTGCATCTCTGACTTAGGTTTTGGACTCCCAGTCGACTGACTGCAGTCAGCCACAGCTTCTCTCACTTCTCATCTCTACCACATTATCAATTTACAAGGTAGGCTACTTCACCATTAAGGTGAATGAATTCCTGTTCTCTATATCAAAAACCTTTTGCTTGTCGGGATCTCTTCGCCTTCCCGGTGGGGTGTGGAAGAGTGGGTTTCACCGACAGGAGAAAAAAGAATTTCTGTTCTCTGTTTGTGCCACCTGATGAAAGATTTACAAGAATCCGAAACGTTGTTATCTAAAACAAGCAATAAACACCATCAGGAATTTCTACTTTATTTCTCTTTCTTGAGTTTTGTCTCCCTTAGGGAACATATTTTCTGTTTTTCTTCTATATCTGTATTTAGCCCGCATATGTCATCTACTGAGTTTCTTGGTTTAGTTCCAAATTGAAACCTTTATCAATTGAGAACACAAGGACCCTTAGTAGGATGACATTTGACCTTGACCTTCAGGCACTTGAATGTCGATGGTTTTACTGAGATCGACATACCTCTACTTTTAGCTGAGTCGCATTCCTGGGGGACGTAGCGATGGTGGAGAGGGAAGTCATTACAGGGACACCTGTAAGTGGGACACACCTGTGAAGTGATGCTATCTCACACCCACCACTAGACTTGCTCAATTCTTTGATTATTTATCGCAATCAAAATAAAGTTCATTTTAGTATGTATCCTTCTCTGACTGGCCCATGAATCAAAGACTTGTCCACTGTGAACAGAATCTCCTGTAAATGTCCCCCAGACGCTCCCTGTAAGCCTATACCTCCTCCTCTTACCCCTCTTACTCCTCTTACCCCTCCCCCTCCTCCGCCTGTTCAATATTGTTTGTTTGTTTGGGTAATTCAACGTCCAAATTTTCATAGCAATATATTTCGCTTGCTCCTGACTGTGACCGATTGAGATCAATGTGAGAGGATATCAATCTCCCAGCAGATATCCTGACTAGTAACCAGAATATCTGTATGGAGAGTGTTGGTAATGCTGGAGCTAAACAGCGCCAGAAATCCAATACCATTACCAATTGTACCAGTCCCTGTATCCCTGAGGAGAGTAGCCATAGGATGCAGGGACTGGAGCCTGTATCCCAGTGAGAAGGGAAGTCATAGGATGCAGGGACTGGAGCCTGTATCCCAGAGAGGAGGGTAGCCATAGGATGCAGGGACTGGAGCCTGTATCCCAGCGAGGAGGGTAGCCATAGGATACAGGGACAGGAGCCAGTATCCCAGAGAGGAGGGTAGCCATAGGATGCAGGGACTGGAGCATGTATCCCAGCGAGGAGGGTAGCCATAGGATGCAGGGACTGGAGCCTGTATCCCAGAGAGGAGGGTAGCCATAGGATGCAGGGACTGGAGCCTGTATCCCAGCGAGGAGGGTAGCCATAGGATACAGGGACAGGAGCCAGTATCCCAGCGAGGAGGGTAGCTCTAGGATGCAGGGACTGGAGCCTGTATCCGAGTGAGGAGGGTAACCATAGGATGCGGGGACTGGAGCCAGTCTAACCCCCACCTTCCCCCACCTGCCTGTTGTTCCCACCACCGTGCTCACCACAATACTCCCTGATTACAAAATGGCCGTCTGTGGGTAGAAGACTCTCACCTAGACTTGTTCAGGTCTCTCATTATGGACATTCATGATTAAACAGATCACGATAAAGTATGTTGCAGTGTGACTGGTCAAGGAATGAAGGAGAGGAAGAGGAAGTATACGGGGACTGGCCCAGTCTAAAGCCTGTAAAGCCTATAAGACACCGACCCGACCACTGTGCCCGATTCTACCTTTCCCCGACGGATCCGTCGGGTCTGTGACAATCTGCATCAATCGGGTCGGTGTACGCACTTCACCGACCCGATTTTATTGCTTTTCCCGACGCGTCGGGCATTACAACCATGTCAGATATGACCGACTATGCCCTACCTTAAGATTCCGGTGTACGCACTTTCACCGATTGTTACCGATTCTGAGCATGCCATTTAAAAGGTGTTGCCATCTATCCCTCAGTCCGATTTACAAGTGTCTTATATCGATGTGTAGGGGAGAAACAATCGATCATAGATCTGAAAACCGTTTTCTGATATTTTGAATAGACCAGAAGTTATCAAACTTTGCATTATTCCCTATATACTTATCACCCGGCCCAGGGCCCAGGGGGTCGTTGCTCCTGGAAAGCGTTGCTCCAGTAATATCGGATCGTATCGTGTAGTATCGCTATTTTCACGTTGTATCGCTATATTTTAAAACACCGCATTCTCAGTGTGATAGGTAACAGGTTCATTGGGGTTTTAATTGGATATAGATAGCGACATAGTTATGATGCGATCCGCAAAATATCTGGAGCAACACTTTCGACCTCGGATCGCTATTTTGCGATCCGCAAAACATGGAGCAACGACCCCCAGCCGGGCCCGGCACCCAGCCGCTCTCTTTGATCTCAATCGGGTTGTTTTATGAGGTTATAAAGGCAGGAGGTGTCGTCGGGAAGAGGCATCGTGTCGGTGTCTTATAGGTATAAGACATCGGCATTTTATTCCAGACTCTCACCGAGCCGATGGTCGGGATGAATCGGGAAAAAATGTCGGTGTCTTTTAGGCTTAAGACACCGAAATTTTTCGGTGATAAGTATATATAGGCAATAATGCAAAGTTTAATAAATTCTGGTCTCTTTTAAATATCAGATAACGGGTTTCAGATCTATAATCGCTTGTTTCCCCCCTACACATCGATATAAGACACTTGTAAATCGGACTGAAGGATAGCTGGCAACGCTTTTTAAATGGCATGCTTAGAATCGGTTGATTGATGCAGATTGTCACAGACCCGACGGATCCGTCGGGCAAAGGTAGAATCGGGCACAGCGGTCGGGTCAGTGTCTTATAGGCTTAACTCTCACGGAGCCCATGGTCGAGATGAATCGGGAACACAATGTCGGCTTTAAAGCCTTTAAGACAGCGACCCGACCATTTTGCCCGATCACACCTTTGCCCGACGAATCCGTCGGGTCGGGCAGAATCGGGTCGCTGTACGCACTTCACAGACCCGATTTTAATCGGGTCGGGCATTACTAGCGTGGGGGTAATGACCGACTATGCCGACCTTAATCGTGTCGCTGTACGAACTTCACCGACTGTTCCCGATTCTGAGTAGGCCGTTTCAACTGCAATGCTACCCATCCCCTGGTCCGATTTCCAAGTGCCTTATATCGATTTGCAGGGGAGACAGAGGCGATGACGAATCTGAAAACCGATTTCCAATATCTTATTCGGATCAAAAGTTATCAAACTTTGAACTATTTTCTATGAATCCACACCAGCGGCCCATGGCTCACCACGGCTCGGCTCCCGGCGGCTCTCTCTGATCTCTCTCGGTTCACTGTACAAGGTAATAAAGTGGAAAGGTGTGATCGGCAATCGCCGTTGAGGGTATAAAGGGGTGAATCCACCAGGCCGATTTCTCACCCGATCAATTGTTCCTGGGCCCTTAAGAGGAAGCTCACGTATTGTAATTCATTTAATTCTGATAATAATAGTTTAATAAATGACCATTTTCAAAGATTTGAGAAATTCTAGGGCATCCGATAATAATCGGCAATTGTCTGGCTACGGAATCGGCTACCGTCGATCCAGTGGAACACCCCCTTAAGACAGCGACATTCTTGTTACCGATTATAATCGGTGATCGGATCGGTGAGAATCTGTGGAAAATGTCGCTGTCTTATGGGCTTAATAAGACTGATTCTCACTGGTCTAAAGTGGGAATGAATCGGTGACGATTAGTGTCCACGTACGAGACCCGCATAGAACGGACACCTTCATGGATTTACTACAGCTAGGGTCGCCAGCAATTGGGATGTCAAAATTCCCCGACAATTACGATACCAGGGGCCCGTTTAATAATCTAGGGTCGTACATGAAGACCTAGACTGGCTCCAGTCCCTGCATATTATCCTACCCCTAATAAAAAACGCCATAGGATTAACATGGGATTTGTTTATGTCTCTGGGTGTGACATAACGTGTTGTTTATGCCACTACTTTCTAATACTGAAAAAATGTAGAAACGGGGTAGGATAAAATCTAGACGCCACTTGTTTGAGTCAAACTCGTGACGTCTCTTTATACTATGGCTACCCTCCTTGTTGGGATACTGGATTGGGCCAGTCAGAGAAGGATACGTACTATAATGAACTTTATTCTGATTATTTTTAATTATTCAATGAATGCTCATAATCAAAGACTTGAGCAAGTCTAATGAAGACCCTTTTCTGTACCTCGTCCAAGGGTTATCGTTTGATGATATTTAAGTCTGTTCACTAAGACAGTGTTAGCCGTCCATAATGTCGTCCATAATGGTTGTTTGTTTGTTGGTTTGATTTAACGTCCAGTTAAACATTAGAGGTTCTTACCAGACTTTCTCAAGGTTCTTTTACACCACAAGGGTGGTGATCGAATCTATGTAATGAATTCAGGTAGAAATCTCACCCCTACACCTTTACCGAGGTGAGAGTTCTTTTACTTCCCACACCACATAGACATGGTATGAGAAGGATTGGCCTTTGATATAGCAGTAAATCTACCACTGCTGGGAATGAAGGAGAAGAGTGGCTGCAGTGGGACTCGAACCCACAAAGTCTTAAAACCTTGGGGTTATAAGTCCAGTGCCCTAACAACTGAGCTAACTCCCACCCCCAGTCGTCCATAAGTGTTGAATGAAGCTACAATCTTTTATCTCCTCCCAAAGATCCATAAGGCGAAACGCCCCCCCCCCCTGGCCGACCTATTGTGTCAGCCGACTCATGCGCTACAGAGAAAATCTCTGCTTTAGTTGACCTGATCCTGAGGCCGATAGTTCCCAAAACTCGGTCTTACGTCAAGGATACCGGTCACTTTCTGCACAGAATGGCAACCATAGAAGGCACCATACCCTCAAGGGCCCTTTTGTGCACGCTGGATGTTACATCACTATATACCAACATCCCCAATGAGGAAGGACGACGAGCGGTAGGCCGTTGGCTAGCCCGTTAAAGTCCATCCTCCTCGATCCCTTTCGGGACTCCGACAAATAGTTCCGTCCTTGAACTTCTCAAGATGGTCCTAGAATTCAACAATTTTGAGTTCACGGCGAACATTACCTCCAAATTGGAGGCATGGCTATGGGGACATGGGTTGCCCCAACTCTTGCCAATTTGTTTATGGCAGACTTTGAAAATCGGCATGTCTACACATACCATCTTCAACCACTCCTCTGGGTCCGTTTCATTGATGATATTTTCATGGTGTGGCAACACAGTGAACGTGATCTTCAGGACTTCATCGGACACCTCAACGGTGTCCATGATACCATCAAATTTACGAGTGAGATCTCTAACACCGAGATCCCTTTCCTGGATACCAAGGTACGTCTAAAAGACGGTGACTTGACCACTGACCTCTACAGCAAACCGACTGATGCAAACAACTTTTTGCATTTTCGCTCTGCTCACCCTCCTCACTGTAAGAAGGGAATCCCTTTTGGTCAGTTCCTACGAATCCGTCGGATCTGTAGCTCGGACATGGACTTCATGAAACACTGTCTCATAAAGTCCGCCCACTTCGTGAATCGGGGCTATCCCCCGTCACTGATTGCGGAGAGCCTAATTAGGGCCGCTCACACTGACCGCCCCGACCCGCTCCAATGGAAAACGGGCTGGGCCCGAGAGGATGGTACAGCCCAGACCATCTTGGTCACTACTTTCCATCCTACCTTCAACTCGGTGAAAAGGATAATCACCGACAACTGGGACCTCCTTGCGAGGTCGGCTAAAACCCGAACAATACACCAGCTTCGGGTGGTTGTCGGCCTTCGCAAACCACCCAACTTGCGCAACGCGCTTGTGAAAGCTCGGTTGTGCTACAACCAAGTGTCTGGTGGCAAACACACCACAGCTATTAGTGGTCGCCGATCCAGAGATACCAACGAATGCAGCGACGACAACTGTCGGTACTGCAGAGTTCTGGACAAGAGTGGAATAATTACTTCCTCCTCCACGAATCGAACCTACACAGCGAAATTTAACGTCTGTTGCCAAAGTTCCAATCTCATCTATTGTATAACATGCACTAGATGCTCTGCCCAATACGTAGGACAGACCAAAAGGAGGCTAATGGACCGCTTCCAACAACATTTCTATCGCATAAAATATGAAGGCCATAAAGGCCTAGAAGATGTACAGATCAGTGTACTCGACTTCATACATCGTGCCCCAGACTCTGAGGCCGGTCAATATCTACGCAACCGTATCGAACGGAATTGGATGTTCCGACTGAGAACCCAAATCCCGTATGGTTTGAATCTGATAGATGCACCCATCTACTGATTTGTTGGTCCACTACTCTCTTTCCGTCCTAAACCCATTGCCTCGTCTAAAAAATTTTATGTTACCGGTTCAGCGACATTATATTATGGGGGCCCCGGAGTTTACCTCTTCTTGGGAGCCCAGGACCTTCTGCTTTGACACACTGGAACTTTTTGCTCTTGTGGTCATTGCTTTCTCCCTTCCATGCACATTTTATTATTTTAATAAAATGTACAGGGTCTACACAAAGTGTAGTTCCCTCTAAATGTGACAATGTCATATGCCTTGATCAGCCTTACTATAAGATGCCTGAAGAGTCCGATTCGGATGAAACCTTGGAGCCCCACCCCCACATTGTTTAAATAAACAGTGTACATAACCAAGAATCTGCTTGGTTGACTCTGTTCACCAGCCGAAATATGCTGGGAGAACAGCCGCGATAGTGTGATGTCACTGTTGCGATGGGTGGTTGTTATGCTGCATTGTTCTTTTAACAATGTCCCCTGGGAGATTGCATAGCAACGGTGTGGTTCTGACATGTAGTTGTCACTTTCAAGGTAGCATCGGCTGTGTTCAGAAGTGTTTATGCCACGTATCATTAATCTAAAATGAAGCTACAATCTTGGGTTTACAGTCCAGTGCCTTCAACCACTGAACTAGCTCCCACACCCTCGTAACAATGTAAGAAGTAAGTTTGAGGTGGAGTAATCGCTTACCGTCTGCCTGACTGGTGCCTCTCGTGGTGCGCTCACACACCTCCCAGCCCCTGAAACACACAATCTAAGTTTCAATCTGAGTATAAACCTACCCTGAAACATACAGCACATCGAATCACATTTTGTTTATTTATTTGGTTTGATTTAATGTCCAGTTAACCATTGCATCGAATCTATGTAATGAATTCAGGTAGAAATCTCATCCCCACACATTTACCGAGGTTAGAATTCTTTTACTTCCCACACCACGTAGACATGGTATGAGAAGGATTGGCCTTTGATATAGCAGTAAATTTACCACTGCTTGGGGTGAGACTCGAACCCACAAAGTCCTATGACCTTGGGGTTACAAGTCCAGTGCTCTAACCTCTGACCTATCTCCCCACCCCAGGCTTGTTGGAGTGTATTGGGACTGCAGTTGTTCTTTAATGATTTCAATTCCAAGGCATGATAACGATTCACAGTTAAAGAGACAAATTCCTACTGTTGTAAAAAAAAGGAGAAGAATCATAATTAAATACTGCAGGTTGTGGAAAATTCCAGGCAATATCTATAGAATTTTAAAATTACATATTTCACGATTTTTCCAGGTTCATCCCATTTTCAAGGATTTCAAGGTGCTGTCAGAACCCTGTTATAAGATATGAATACATGGATAACCTTGGAGCAAACAGAATTTGGCTTATAAATCTTTCTTTTCAGTTTTCATTTCAGGAGGGATGCAAGCAAAAAAATACGGTTTTCATTATAGAATAGTTCCATTTATAAAAAATAAAGGTTCAGACCTGAAAATAAAGGCATTTAAAGGCTCAAAATTGGAAATAAAGGCTTTAAAGGCTCAATTCTCAAAATAAAGGTTTTAAAGGCTCCTGTATGACCCCTGAGCTCAATTTATATCATCTTTGGTCCATACAAGGAAAAGAAGTTAAATTCTCAACATTGGATCACCTGATTCAGACAACAAATCAATGGTTTAATTGATCTAGACACACACACAAAATGTATACATATGTCGAATTACTAACGTTAAAACATGATGTGACCAAAAATACCAAAATATATATTGAAATGTTGAATTGAGAAAATCCACTGTATATGATACCAAAATAGGGAAATGATATAACAATAATGAGGTTAATATTGAAGGAAAATCTAAGTAAGTATATTTTTGTTTTTTTAGTAATTACGTAGAAGTACTGTACGCACCTTTCCTTGCCGTGAGGGTCTTTGTAGGTGTAATGCTTCAGGGCCAGCCACTTGCCGCGAGCAATCTCCTACAAAATAGACAAAATCCATATTATCAACCACCCTGTTTTGTTTTTTGTTTTTTTTCTTCTCCTGTTGCAGATTTTCCATGGCAGTTTGGGTTGTTTGGAGTACCGAATTTGCTGTAGGAGAGTGACAGTGACATCTTCTAATGTCAGGCATTGCTGATAAAGAAAGTGAACTCCTTTAGAAATTAGACCCCCCTCCACAGCCTCTGACATGGATGCTTCAAAGCTGCATATCATATATGTATATATATATATATATATCATACAATATATATATCAAAGTACTACGATGCTGGGTATTGATTGTAAACAGGCAGACACTGCCTTATCTCATCCAGGATAATAAAAGATTAAAAAAATTATATATATATTTGACAGCCTCCTATTACTTTAAGAATACTGCGCTCTTCCATTGAAAATGCTTTAGATTTGCTCTCAAAGCCTGGATTAGACTTGCTCATGTCTTTGATTTTGGAATTTCATAAAGAACCTATTTGCATATATGTAAACTTCACCGACCGCTTGACAGGCCCAGGAACCAATGAGTCCTGTCGAGGAGGGTTGGAGTAGGTGTAGACTGGCTCCAGTCACTGCATCCTATGGCTATCCTCCTGCTGGGATTCATGGGCCAGTCAGAGAGGGATACATACTATAATGAACTTTATTCTGATTGTGTTTGATCATTTAATGAATGTTCATAATCAAAGACTTAAGCAAGTCTACTCCACCCCTCCAGGCTGGGACTTACAGGCGTCAGGGGGAGTCCACATGTTGTAAACCAGTTTTATTCCTTAGTAATTAAAATAAAAATAAATAAATAAATGAATAGATAAAATAAAATTAGAATAACAAGCCCCCAATTTCAAACACAAGATTTGAAAAAAAACTTATATTTCTAAAAATTTCGAAATAGTATTCCTTAGTAATGCCCATAATGAAAGACTTGAGCAAGTCTATTGGCCGCCGTGAATACTATTAGTATGAGACCACTTTCTCCGTAACCTATCCACAATAAAAGCCCAATCAATCCTAATTGTGAGACTGGCGGTAGCTTTGTGCTCCAATCGTGAATTATTTATTGTGTAAGACCAGTCATGGAAGCCGCCCTGCTGATTGACACTTGTTGGCGCAGGTCTCAGTCACAGAATGAAAGTCCATGAACATGGAAATATATCTCAATCTCTTGTGAAAACACACTAAAAAGTGAAAATAGAAAAAAATGTTCATTCATGAAAATTATGCTAAGGTAAAAACTAGGAGCATGTTCATCATTGATGAATGAGCGTGCAATTATAAATGCATAACAGGTTTGGGTTACATTCAGTATATGGGTCGTTTTCTGTAACCCATTTGCACCCATTCAACTTGTCATTTCTTTAACTGCCTGAGTTGAGGATCCAAATATATCAAGCACCAGTAGGTTTATGAGGTATTTCGGTCTCAAGTGATTGGGATGTACCTTTCTTTCTCAGTGAGATAATAAACATTTCTGTAAATTTCTGTAAAAATATTCACACATCATGAATATTAATTAAACCCGGGACACCTAGGACCAGGCACCAGGTCAGTTACTTGTTCAATAGTCGCAGGAGCTGCCACGTCCAAAATGTAACCAGTCGGAGGTGGGAAAATGTAACCATTATGAGGTGGGGAAACGTAACGAGTCGGAGGTGCGGAAATGTAACCAGTTGGAGGTGGAGAAATGTACCCAGTCAGGGGTTGGGAAATGAAGCCAGTCAGAGGTTGGGGAATGTAACGAGTCAGAGGTGGGGAAATGTAACCAGTCGGAGGTGGGAAAATGTAACCAGTAAAAGGTGGGAGGTAACCAGTCGGAGGTGGGGAAATATAACCAGTTGGAGGTGGGAGAAATGTAACCAGTCCCAAGAGGGAAAATATAACCAATGGGAGGTGGAAGAATGTAACCAGTAGGAGTTGGGGAAATGCTACCGGTCGGAGGTTGGGAAAGGTAACCAGTCAGAGGTTGGGGAATATAACCAGTAGGACGTTGGTAAATGGTAAATAGAGGTTGGGAAAGGTAACCGGTCGGAGCTGGAGAAATATAACCAGTCGGAGGTGGGGAAATGTAACCAGTCGGAGGTGGAGAAATATAACCAGTCGAAAGTTGAGAAACATAACCAGTCAGAGTTGGGGAAATGTATCCAGTCGGAGGTAGGAAATGTAACTAGTTGGAAGTGGATAAATGTAACCAGTCAGAGGTGGGGAAATATAACCAGTCGCAGATGGGGAAATTGAACCAATATGAGGTGGGGAAATGTAACCAGTTGCAGATGGGGAAATTTAACCAATATGAGGTGGGGATGTGTAACCAGTCGGAGGTGGGAAAATGTAACCAGTCGCAGATGGGGAAATTGAACCAATATGAGGTGGGGATATGTAACCGGTTGGAGGTGGGGAAATGTAACCAGTCGCAGATGGGGAAATTGAACCAATATGAGGTGGGGATATGTAACCAGTCGGAGGTGGGGAGAGGCTGGTTGTGTAAGTGGGCGGCGCTGATTGGCTGGTTGGGACGCTGCCAGCCGCTGGCCGGACGACTGACTGCCTGCGGAGCACCACGCGCTGACTTTACGATCCGATCTGGTTAAACGGCTCCAGGTATTAGTACCGCGCCCTGCCGCCGTGTGGCGCTGTCTGCACGGCGTCCACCTCTCACAGTCTCAGACTGGTCACATGACAATTGTGTATTACGACGAGTCAACTTCTAGTGGTTTACAGCCGCCTGTCCACAAAATCATCCATCGTTTGTTGCATTTATTATCCATCTTTTCAAATGAATTAAACCCAGTAGTTGCCATGTTGAAGGATATAACAATAGGGACTATTTCTTTGCTCTATAGCACAAACGGACTACTTTCCTGTATACCATGGCTTTGGGGCCGTATACCATAGATTTGAATCTATATTCCACAGGTATCTGACAGGGGTTTTATTTAATGGGTCGTGGTTTACGGAGTCCCCATACATTTTCAATGGGGTCTTTATATATATACGATAGAAAATAGTGTCTCTGATATGTCACATGACTTCTGTATAATGTTTTGGTTACATGACTTCTGCATTAAAAAAAACCCCAACAAGTTCTAGTCAAAGCTGTCATTCTCATTGAGTTTGATGCGGAGTGATATGAGCGAGGCAACAGCCGAGTGAATATCACATAGTATTGAAATGGGTTTGAGAACAATGACTTTGCCCTAAACGAGTTGCTTTCTGTATTTATCTCACCCCTGTTCACACTAGAAGAATGGAAGGCACACAGGATATAGACCATGGAGAACAGACTGCAATACTTGTAGGGGCATGGAAAACGAATTCCCAATGTTAAGCCTATGGGTAAAAAATACCAGGGGTGAGATAAAGTGTCAGACTCGTTGCATGACTAGTTTCGAGACATGTCTGTGATACCATACAGACGTTGGCGTTGTCTAGTTTCGTGACAACATAAGTAGCTGCCCTTTGGTAAAGACATACCCCAAACATAAGAATTAGATAAATCTACACATCATGGACCTGTTTCATTAGTTTCGTGACAAAAGTGTTAAATAGACATGAAAAGCGGCACCAACAGTGCAAGCAAGAACAGACAAAATGAAGTCTAATGTCTAGTTTTTATGAAACCGGACACACCATCTAGACGTGAAACAGGTCCTACTATTTAACAATCACATTGTGTAGTGCTTCATTGAGAGTTTTGTGACATTACTGGCATATGGGTAGACTGTCCCCAGTCCCTGCATCCTATGTCTACTCTCCTCGCTGGGATACAGGGCCACTCAGAGAAGGATACATATTATAATGAACTTTATTCTGATTGTTCATAATCATTCAATGAATGTTCATAATAAAAGACTTGAGCAAGTCTAGCATATGGGTTATAATTCACCACTTGAGGTGTAATTCACGACAAGCCATATGTATAACTATATGTATAAAAGATCAAGAAATGTTAACTATGTTGATGTAAAAAATCGGTTTACTAGAGCTGACACTGCCCCTCTAATCAGAACGCTTACACCTAACTGTTATGCATATGCGAGATCTGTAAACCACTATGGTGCATCAATATGGAATATACTCCCACCTATTGTCCGCAACACACCCTCATTTAAGGAATTTAAAAGTATCAGCAAAAGATGTATGATGGATAAGGTCATCAACCCAATATGAATCCACTGGCTTGAAATGAATCTGTCCTTGATTTGTGAACATTAACCTAACTGCTCGTCTAGGGGCTTGAGTCCTTAAATGATAACAACCGAAACTTAGTTTATGGCCTTCTAAGGTGATGGTGTAGTCAGATATATGTGAGTGAAAAAGAAAAAGAAACATTGTTATCATACTTGGCTCAGACACGAAAACCAATCTGCACTAGGATTGATGTCTGATGCCTCTTTTATTGGACATTACTTACACACGTTTAAACTCTAAGCTTCATGACCTAAAGCGTCAAGTATGCTACCGAAACCAAATGACCATAAGTGTCGTATGTCAACGGAGAAATATGTATAATCCTTTCAGTTCAATAAAAGAAAATATTACCAAAAAAAACAACAACAAAAAATGAGGTGCCCATGTGTGAGCAGCCTTGAGTGGGCTATCCTCAGACAGGTCAATGTGTCAGCTCACTTCATGTCAGACCTGTGTTGTTTAGTGTCCTGCCCACCAGTGGTAGGATGGCTCACAGTTTGTTTTGAGTAGAGCTCAAAGGCTCTGCAGGCTCTGCCATTTCTTTTTGATGTAATCCCTGGGTATTGGCATTAGGTTGGTGTGCGGAAAGTCTCCATACATGGTCTACAACTCGAGCCGTTCTTAGCTGCCTGGTCTTCAGCTTTGTTGCCTTCTAAGCCAATGTGCCTGATTTGCCAACAGAAAACTACCTCTTTCTTCCTTTCTTCTGGTTCTGCATATGATTATATTTTACTACAGTAGCATAAAGAAGAAACTTACAAGATTTCGTCAAAGTCGTTATTCTCCACGAGTTTGATGCAGAGTAATATGAACGAGGCGACAGTAGACTGATATTCACTCAGTATTCAAAGTAGTAGAGAAAAACGACTTTGACCAAAACGAGTTGCTTTCTGTATTTATCTCACCCCTTTACACAATAAAAGAATGGATGACACACAGGATATAAACCATGGTGAACAGACTGCAATACTCGTAGGGCATGGAGAACGAGTTCCTAATGTTAATCCTACGGGACAAAAATGCCAGGGGTGAGATAAATAGACTTAAACAAGTGTAGAACCTATAAGACATTGACATGCTAATATTCTCCATCCAACAAATCTTTCAGATCAGTGATAATCAGTACCTTTCTTTTGAGTCTACATCTATAATTTTATTGCCCTATTTATGGCTGTCAATCATAACTCACAAGTGGGAAATGGCCAACTCTTTGCATACCGTCCAGCCTGGTCTGGCAGCACCCATTGCATACCGTCCAGCCTGGTCTGGCAGCACCCATTGCATACCGTCCAGCCTGGTCTGGCAGCACCCATTGCATACTGTCCTGCCTTGACTGGTAGCACCCATTGCATACTGTCCTGCCTTGACTGGTAGCACCCATTGCATACTGTCCTGCCTTGACTGGTAGCACCCATTGCATAATGCCCAGCCTGGTCTGGCAGCACCCACTGCATACCGCTAGCCTGTTAGAGCAGCACCCATTGCATACCGCCCAGCCTGGTCTGGCAGCACCCATTGCATACCGCCCAGCCTGGTCTGGCAGCACCCATTGCATACCGCCCAGCCTGGTCTGGCAGCACCCATTGCATACCGCCCAGCCTGGTCTGGCAGCACCCATTGCATACCGCCCAGCCTGGTCTGGCAGCACCGATTGCATACCGCCCAGCCTGGTCTGGCAGCACCGATTGCATACCGCCCAGCCTGGTCTGGCAGCACCGATTGCATACTGCCCAGCCTGGTCTGGCAGCACCGATTGCATACCGCCCAGCCTGGTCTGGCAGCACCGATTGCATACCGCCCAGCCTGGTCTGGCAGCACCGATTGCATACCGCCCAACCTGGCCCGGCAGCACCCATTGTATACAACCAAGCCTGGTACGGCATTGCATATAGTCCAGCCTTTTTTTAAAATTCAAGTCCAAATTCTGTTACACAGTTCTTCCTTGGCTGGTAGCACCCATTGCATACGGCCCAGCTCCTTTATAGCATGCCACGACTATTTTGAACGATTCCTCTTACAAAAACAACGAAGATTTCCAATGGTCGCTGTAAAAACTCATGTACGGCACAGTGGGCAGTAAACTGTTGTACAGGCCCGCTCTGCATGCCCAAATTCTACTTCAAATAACGATCACAGGTAATTTCTGATTAATCTAGAATATTTTAGGGTATACTAGCGACTTCGTCGATTCGCATTTGGCTACCACCTCCCCGAACGCAAAACCATATTTAACTCGTCGTATAGAAAATGGAACTCCAGAGAGCCGATGGCGAGATTCGAAATCCCGGCTTTCGAATTCCCAGCCGATTGCTCAACTTACTGCTCCACAAAGACTGGTGCTAGAATGGGGCCAAATACTTAGTGTGGTGTGTGTGAGTGTCGGGGGTGGGGGTGGAGGGGAATCAGCGGAGTTTTGAAAGGGCTACCAGCGAAAGTTCGGATCTCATTGGTTTCTCACGAGAAAAGTAGATCAGAAAACTACAGTAATAAACTTTGATTTCTGCATGGCTCGAAATAAAACAGGAGAGAAAAAGTATGTCTGTGTATCGATCTACAAAAAAGAAGACCAGGTTCAAGATTGTCTCTCCACGAGATTCTCATTCTCGTGGGTCTTCAGTCTCCAAGCCTAAGTCTGGTTCACTTTGTCCCTATGTGCGGGACCAACTCCAAGCGGATACTGTCAGAATCATAGTTTTTTAGATATAGTAGGTAATGATAAAAGGAAAAAACGACCAGACATTTAATCTGATAATTATCACTGACTCCTGGATTCGTAATTAAATCCCTCCCGCCTAACATCATCGGGGCAAGTATTTCCTGAACCAGGAGTTCGTAACAATTATCAGATTAAATGCCCAGTCAGTTTTCCCACATTATCCTACCCCTAATAACAAACTCCATAGGCTTAACATTAGCGGACTGTATTTGGTCTACGGTGCAGGAAAATGAAATTTATCGCTCTAGTGTGATACAGTTGGCAAATGACGTCATTTAAAAAGCGACCAATGATTATCACTGATTATCGGTGAGTTTTATGTTATTTCTTAATTTGCTGAAGTAATTTAGACAGGGTAGGATAAATTCTAAACCAAACTCGAGTTAGTCATGTTGTTTATCGCACTCCTGCAATGTCTCATATCACTGCACTTGGCTTCGCCTCGAGCAGTAATACACAACATTGCCGTCGTGCGATAAACAACAACACGACTAACTCTCGTTTGATTTCTCCTAAGGATTTCCTTGTTACCTGACAATGGAGCATGAGATGGTCAATGCTGAGATGCATGCTGCACATGACACAAGACACAAGATTAACTTCCCATGGATATTCTGATACTAATACACCATACACTCTCAGACACACCACATACACATGGTGTAAGAAGGATTGGTCTCTGATATAATTGCAGTAAATCTACCACTGCTGGGGGTGAAGGAGAAAAGTGGTTTCACACCACACCTTAGAGACATGGTATGAGAAGGATTGGTCTTTGATATAGCAGTAACTCTACCACTGCTGGGGGTGAAGGAGAAAAGTGGTTTCACACCACACCTTAGAGACATGGTATGAGAAGGATTGGTCTTTGATATAGCAGTAAATCTACCACTGCTGGGGGTGAAGGAGAAAGGTGGCTGTACACCATACCAAATATACATGGTATGAGAAGGATTGGTCTTTGATATAGCAGTAAATCTACCACTGCTGGGGATGAAGGAGAAAGGTGGCTGTACACCATATCACATAGACATGGTATAAGAAGGATTGGTCTTTAATATAGCATTAAATCTACCACTCCTGGGGATGAAGGAGAAAGGTGGCTGCACACCACACCATAGAGATATGGTATAAGAAGGACTGGTCTTTGATATAGCAGTAAATCTACCACTGCAGGGGGTGCAGGAGAAAGGTGGATGTACACCACACTACATAGACACGGTATAAGAAGGACTGGCCTTTGATATAGCGGTAAATCTACCACTGCTGGGGGTGAAGGGGAAAAGTGGTTGCAGTAAGATTTGAACCCACAAAGTCTGACAAAATCTTGAGAATACCATTCCAGTGCTCTTGACTACAGTGGCTGCAGCAGTCACTTTTCTCCTTCACTGCAGTCATTCACACACTTTTCTCCTTCATCCCCAGTAACATCTCTGTAACGTTTCTTCACAGATCTCTGAAACGTTTCTATTTCTGATCAAAAATAAAGTAAAAAAATGTCTATGCTTTGACCTGTAGTAGAATTCACCCCACAACACCAGGGATATTTCCCCTTCTACTGTGTGGAATGTGGCCATGTTTCTGTGAGGAGGAGGGGGTGGGGAGGTAGAAAGATACAGAAAAACAGGTTTACCTGTAGAACATTATGTTCAATGCATTATAGCCTCCCCCACTCCCCTCCTCCCCTACACACAGACCACACCCAAACATAATCACACCCACACACACCCAAACTGAATTACACACAGTCTCAGACACACACCCCCACAGACACACACACCCACAGACACACCCACACAATCACACCCATACAATCACACCCACACACACCCAAACTGAAATACACACTCACAACCAGACACAGTCTCAGACACACACCTAGACACACACTCCCATAGACACACCCACAGAATCACACCCATACAATCACACCCACACACACCCAAACTGAAATACACACTCACAACCAGACACAGTCTCAGACACACACCTAGACACACACTCCCATATACACACCCATACTCTCACACCCACACACACCCAAACTGAAATACACTGTCACACCCACACACAGTCTCAGACACACACCTAGACACACACTCCCATATACACACCCATACTCTCACACCCATACAATCCCACCCACACACACCCAAACTGAAATACACACTCACACCCAGACACACAGTCTCAGACACACACTTAAACACACACACCCATACTCTTACACCCATACAATCACACCCACACACACCCAAACTGAAATACTCACTCACCTTTTTTGATTCTATTTATTATTATTTCTTAATTTTGATATATATATATATATATATCTTTTGTAACCAATTTTATTATAAAAAAGTTTGTTTTTTAATTCTACTTAGTTACAATATCAATATATATAATTAATTTTTATCTATTTATTATTATCATTTTACTTATTTGATTTTTATCATCATTTATTCTTTATTTTTCTTTTTTATACATTATATTTGATGTAATTCTAATTAAGTATTACCTTATAAATATATTCAACTAATTTATTCATTGCATTCATTTATATCTTAATATTTCAAATTTCTATTCAACATTCTTGAAATAAGAAATAAACTGTTGCCAGTACACCAAAGTAGAACACCATTGTATACCTAAATACAAATCACCCATACACTCACACCCACACACACCCAAACTGAAATACACACTCACACCCAGACACAGAGTCTCATACACACACCTAGACACACACATTCTCAGACAAACCCATACAATCTCAGACACACACACATAGTGTCAGACACTCCCACACTCTCAGACACACCCATATTCTCACTCTCACACACGAACTGAAACACACACTCACACCCAACCATAGACTTGTTTAAGTCTTTGATGATGGACATTATCAAGAAATAAAACTACTTTGCAACATTTAGACTTCCCCTAATGCACTTACCTAAATCTGTCTATGTAGCGTTAGAGATCAATGCGATCTAATATATTGCTTTCTGTACATAAGTTAAGCTGTAAATCAGCAAATAGTAATTGACCGAGCTAACTATGAGCTGGCTATACACGGAAACCTGTCTCCATTTGACTGATGTATATTGTCAGGATAAATAAACGGATTTTAAAAAGTGGCCCAGGAATCCCAGCAAGAAGTAAGGTAGGATGCAGGGACTGGAGCAAGTCTAACCCACCCAATTCTCAGACGGACCAACGAGTAATAGTTTCTCTATACTCGTTGGACGGACACAGTGTCTATGGCGGGGTGTGCAGCCTGCAGTACGTTCGTACGGCGGTTGGACGGGCGGCAGTAGGGCGGTCGGTCGGTCGGCCCGCCCTCACCGTCCCTCACCACCCTCGCCGCCCTCACCCCGCTGCCGTAACCCGACGGACGCGCACACAGGCGACGCCAGGTGACGTCACGTTACGTCACGAGCCCGGGTCTATAAATAATGCCCGCTGAAAGGTGGGCGGGGGTGAGGGGGGTCGGGGAGGGAGGGAGGGAGGGAGGGAGGGGGTGATGGTGGTGGCAGCCTGGGAGCCGGACCAGCGGTCGCCGTCAGGACCAACGAGCGGAGAAAAAGTAGACATGCTCTACTCTCCAAGTAGAGGAAGTTGTTAGGATGTAGACATGCTCCACTCTCCAAGCAGAGAAAGCTGTTAGGACGTAGACATGCTCTACTCTCCCAGCAGAGGCAGTTGTTAGGACGTAGACATGCTACACTCTCCAAGCAGAGAGCGTTGTTAGGACGTAGACATGCTCCACTGTCCAAGTAGACTGGTTCCCTGCCCCATTAAACAGTGGGACAGGTAATTATATAGAACTGCATCGAGAATCGTATAAATTCACAAGTTTGGATCTGCCCCAATCGTCATCAAGGTGAAGCCATATGACGATTATGGCACATCCAAACGAGTGGAATATTGTGTATTTTACCATTCGAGTGCGGTTCTGGATTTATCTCATCCCTTTCTTTGACATTAAATAGCATCAGAATATCAGAATAATTAGCATATACTTAGTAAATCCATATGACGTCATCTCACATTCACTACGCCACGGCCGTGGTGTCGTATTGTCACTGTATGGGGATGATTGTCGAGTATTTTTTCCTAATGTTATTTCTATGGCTAAACTTGTACCAGGGGTGAGATAACACACAGTGAGAGCAACTTGTGATCGACTAAGAACTTTCATTGGTACTCTGCTGATTTGCAATGGCAAGGAGAACCAACACAACGTCTCTCCTACATATATCTAATTGGAACAGGGAACTATTCAGAACAACTCATTCTGTGAGCAGTGAGGGTATACAAGGGGTGGGTTAGACTGGCTCCAGTCTCTGCATCCTATGGCTACCCTCCTCGCTGGGATACAGGCTCCAGTCCCTGCATCCTATGGCTTCCCCTCTCGCTGGGATACAGGCTCCAGTCTCTGCATCCTATGGCTACCCTCCTCACTGTGATACTGGCTCCAGTCCCTGCATCCTATAGCTACCCTCCTCACTGGGATACTGGCTCCAGTCCCTGCATCCTATGGCTACCCTCCTCGCTGGGATACTGGCTCCAGTCCCTGCATCCTATGGCTACCCTCCTCGCTGGGATACTGGCTCCAGTCCCTGCATCCTATGGCTACCCTCCTTTGATTCTCCTTTGAATCATGGACTAGTCAGGGAAAGATACATACTAAAATGTACTTTATTGTTATTGTGATTGATCATTTAATGAATGTTCATAATCAAAGACTTGAGCAAGTCTAAGGGGTTGGTAATTCTCGATATTTGTGTCATCCCTTCTTCAACCTGCATGAGTGAAGGGTGTCAGGGTAGCAGGGTCTTTGTTAGACTTGCTCAAGTCTTTGATTATGAACATTCATTAAATGATTAAAGAAAATCGGAATATAATTCATTATAGCATGTGTCCATCTCTGACTGGCCCATGAATCAAAGACGTGTCCACTCTGACTAGAATCTCCTGTTTATGACCCCAAGCCACCCCCTGTAACCCTATACCTCCTCCTACCCACCTCCCCTCCTCCAATTCCCTGCCTGCCTGTGTTTTCATAGCAATATATTTCACCTACTCCTGACTATGTCTCATTGAGATCAAAGTGAGAGGGTATCAATCTCCAAGCAGATATCTTGACCAGTAGCCAGACCTCTGCTTGGGGTGTGTGGCGCAATTTTGCGCCAGTCAACAAGGACGATTATGGATGAGACCAGTCCCTGTGTCACTCAGAAGGGGTGGAAGGGTAGGACACAGGGACTGAGGCCAGTCTAGGTCTTCGTGGGCGACCTTCAGGGGGAATCTTATATCCTTGGTTAATTCATGTCAACCAGGAGGCAGGGATGTCAGTAGACTTGCTCAAGTATTTGATTATGAATATTCATTAAATGATTAAACGAAATCAGATTAAAGTTCATGATAGCAAGAGTATAAACTCGTTGATGATAGTAGTATCCTTCTCTTACTGGCCCCTGTATCAAAGCGAGGAGGGTAGCCATAGGATGCAGGGACTTGAGCCAGTCTAGGATGTCAGTAGTGTCAAGAGAAAAAGGTAATATAATCCATGTCCAATTTACTGCCACAGAGGGTATGAGAAAACATGGAAAACACACACATCAGCAATGGAATGGGGCTTGGTGTGTGGGGAGGTTTGAACCATTATTTATTGGTGTGAATGAAGCCTTATTTATGCTATCTTTGCATTACACAAGGGGGTGGGGGGTTCTTGATGAAAACGAAAACAAGGATTTCCTTGTAAATTGGGATTCACATGGTGGGATTCATGTACCTCACAGGATGTTTGTTTGAGACAAATCCTGCTGAGATTCTGTACTCGAACCAAATTTCGTCTAAATTGTAGGGTTCCATTTCCCTGAAACATGTTTTTTACCCTGCAATTGTTTGGGACATTTATCCCTAAAAGGGGACAACATCTCATGAGAATTTTTACCCTGTGAGGTACATGAATCCCACCTTGTGAATTCCACTTAACAAGAACAGAATCTCATGAGATTTTGAACCCTGTGAGGTACATGAATCCCACCTTGTGAATCCCACTTAACAAGAAACAGAATCTCATGAGATTCTGTACCTTGTGAGGTACATGAATCCCACCCTGTGATTCCCACTTGACACGGAACAAAATCTCGTGAGATTTTGAACCTTGTGAGGTACATGAATCCCACCGTGTGAATCACACTTAACAAGGAACAGAATCTCATGAGATTTTGTACCTTGTGAGGTACATGAATCTCACCGTGTGAATTCCACCACAGATGCACTAGGGCCTACGGAGAAAGTAGTCCCTAGCGCGAGTAAGAATTCCACTTAACAAGAAACAGAATCTCATGAGATTTTGTACCTTGTGAGGTACATGAATCTCACCGTGTGAATTCCACTTAACAAGAAACAGAATCTCATGAGATTTTCAACCCTGTGAGGTACATGAATCTCACCGTGTGAATTCCACTTAACAAAAAACAGAATCTCATGAGATTTTCAACCCTGTGAGGTACATGAATCCCACCGTGTGAATTCCACTTAACAAGGAACAGAATCTCATGAGATTTTAAACCCTGCTAGGTACAGGAGTCCCACCCTGTGAATTCCACTTAACAAGAACAGAATCTCATGAGATTTTGAACCCTCTGAGGAGCCTACATGAATCCCACCGTGTGAATCCCACTTAAAGAAGGAAAACTGCCATATCGGAGACGTATCAATCGCCACAAGGTCGCCGGCGAAAAGGTAGCCAGAGCTCGGGCAGATATAATAGGCGTTTACCAGGAGTGGGTAGGGTTGGGGGTGAGGTTGGGGGTGGGAGTTTGTGAGGAGGGTGGGTGGGGGGTGTTTACTAAGCGATCGCTGCCAGCAGCCCGCTGGGTCCCGGCTCGTTGGGTGCTGGTTGCCCGCAACATGGCCATCAACCAGCTCCGAACGCTGCTCAAATAAACCCCATCTTAGCGCGCGTAAATATGCTGTTAAAATGTCGTCTGCTACTACGTGAACATTTATACCGCATCACCACACGCCATTATATATACCTCTACAAGTATTAAGTGTATATACACCTCATACATGTATATATATATATATAAACCCATCGTAGCCCGCGTAAAAATGCTGTGTCAGCCGTCAAAATGTCGTTTGCTATAAAGTGAACATTTATGCCGCATCTCCACACGTCATTATATATACTTCTACAAGTAGTATGTGTATATATATACATCTTATATATATAAACCCATCTTAGCCCGCATAAACATGCTGTGTCAGCCGTGAAAATGTGGGTAAGCAGAACAGACACATGTTACTGAAGAAGGCAGAACATACCTGTGTTACTGAAGAAGGCAGAATGTACACATGTTACCGAAGGAGGCATAACATGTACACATGTTAAAGAAGGCAGAACATACATGTGTTTGCAAAGAAGGCAGAACATACACGTTTCACCGAAGAAGGCGGAACATACTTGTTTTACTGAAGAAGGCAGAATGTACACGTTTTACCAAAGAAGGCAGAACAAACATGTATAACTGATGAAGGCAGAACGTGCTCGTTTTACCGAAGAAGGCAGAACATACACGTGTTACCGAAGAAGAGAGAACATACTTGTGTTACCGATGAAGGCAGAACAAACTCCTTTTACCAAAGAAGACAGAACATACTTGTTTTACCAAAGAAGGCAGAACATAATCATTTTACTGAAAAACATACACATCTTACCAAAGAAAGCAGAACATAAATGTCTTACCAAAGAAGACAGAACTTCCTCGTTTTAATGAAGAAGGCAGAACATACGTCTTACCAAAGAAGGCGGGACATACTCCTTTTACCGAAGAAGGCAGAACATACATGTCGAACCAAAGAAGGCAGAACATACCTGTATTACCAAAGAAGGCACACTATACACATCTTACCACAGAAGGCGGAACATACTTGTTTTACCGAAGAAGGCAGAACATACAAGTCTTACCGAAGAAGGTAGACACTACTGGATTCTGCATTCTGTAACTGTTATCAATAAAAGCCACGTCAATGGAATACGGTCGTTGTTTGGTGTTAACTCAAATTATCACATTGAAAATGCCAGGTATAGCTGACAGTACCTGTACACTACATACACTAATACACGTCCATGTGTCGGGGGTTGGGTGGGTGTGGGTTGATGCTTAAAGTGGGGCGTAAATACAGAAGCAGCGGGCTGGGTTTTATTCAGACGTTTATTAGACGGGTTTTTCTCCACATATTTACAGAGCCGGGAATAGCAGGACGCTGGAGTGTCTTCTCTCTGAGCGGCCATGCCCCGCGGTAGCGGTCTAAAACGAGGCTCGCCTTTCAGGTCTCACAATGCTGTTCAATAATGTCATTCAGAGAGCGAGACCCGCTGTTACGTCATCGCCGTATGTCTACAATACTGACCGTAAAACTACTACAATACTGACCGTAAAACTACTACAATACTGACCGTAAAACTGCTACAATACTGACCGTAAAATTACTACAATACTGACCGTAAAACTTCTACAATACTGACCTAAAACTTCTACAATACTGACCGTAAAACTACTACAATACTGATTGTAAAACTACTACAATACTGATTGTAAAACTACTACAATACTGATTGTAAAACTACTACAATACTGACCGTAAAACTACTACAATACTGACCGTAGAACTAATACAATACTGACCGTAAAACTACTACAATTCTAACCGTAAAACTTCTACAATACTGACCGTAAAACTACTACAATACTGACCGTAAAACTACTATAATACTGACCGTAAAACTACTACAATACTGACCGTAAAACTTCTACAATACTGACCGTAAAACTACTACAATACTGACCGTAGAACTACTACAATACTGACCGTAAAACTACTACAATACTGACCGTAAAACTACTACAATACTGACCGTAAAACTTCTACAATACTGACCGTAAAACTACTACAATACTAACCATAAAACTACTACAATACTGACCGTAAAACTACTACAATACTGACCGTAAAACTACTACAATACTACCACGAAGCATCACGAAATTTCATAATTGTTTGTATGACGTGAGTTGTCTTCGTGGAAGGAAATCACGAAGTGGAGCAAAGTGACATCTGTAGCAGAAGATAATGAACGCCATGTAAACAATTATATGAATTTTTTTATGTTTAGATTTTATCCTACCCCGTCATGTGTTTTTAACTTCATATGTCACCCGTGGCATATAAATATCTTATTGCATAACGGTGGCATACAGTCACACCATGTTAAGCCTATGGAGATTTATATGAGGGGTAGGATAATGACTGTAAATTCTCTACAACGCCAACAGTTAATCTTTTGTGATACTGTCCGTAAACCTTCTGCAATACTGTCTGTAAACATTCTACCACAACAACCGTAATCATTTTATGATCGTAAAAATTGTAAATTCCTAGCCATAAACATCCTTAGATACTCACCATAGACCTTCTACAATACTGACCATAAAACTTCTATAGTATTGAGCATAAATCATTTACAATATTGACCAAAAAACTTCTACAATACTGATCATAAAATTCTACAACATTGACCCTAAAACTTCTATAATATTGATATAATATTGGCCATAACTCTTCTACAATACTGAGCGTAAAACTTCTACAATTTGAGGCAGTAAGACCGGTTTAGTGATGTGCCATGGGTGGAGTTAGTCATATCCCACATGTACGTAATGACTGACAGCCATCAGTTGGGCAATAAATTCGGGTTTATAAACAATCACAGAGCATTGTCTTTAAAAAAAACTTATTATAGCTTTGATTGGAAGGGTCTTAAACAAACGCTCATACACTCCGTCATCCTTTGCTAGAGAATACGTTGCTGGGTCTATGTTTGGCTGCAGGCATTGCGTAACCAAATAGATAAGGTGCGAAGCCAGCCTATGGAAAAATGCCTATAGGCTTTGACGGCTGAGCAGCATTGGCTGTACAGTTACAGGCACACCTTGGATGCCCACCACGGCCCCGTCTGCCTGTTACCCTTCTCGCTCTCTCACAGTTCATAAAAGACGCCCATTGACATTGTCGACGACCACGCCACATACGGACGGATATAGAACTAATGGGGCTAAATGAATGGCCGCATTAAGATGCGGCAGTTTGGGAGCTTTCAGGAGACAGTCATAAGAGGGGCCCGGCACCCCCGACCCCCCCCCCCCCCCCCTCACGCCGGGGGAGGGGGAGGTATAAATGTAGCATCTCTACGCTTTCATCTGTTTGTGTGGGGGAGGGGGGAAGTGTCTGTTTGTGTGCGTATGAAGCGGTGTGTTAGACTGGATACACTCCCCCAATCCTAGGGTTACCCTAGACTGGCCTCAGTCCATGTATCCTACCCCTCCACCCCTTCTGAGTGGACAAGTCTTTGATTCATGGGCCAGTCAGAGAAGGACACATGCTACAATGAATTGTATTCCGATTTTCTTAAATCATTTAATGAATGTTCATAATCAAAGACTTGAGCAAGTCTAGGATTACCCGTCCAGCTACGCAACCCCTCCTATAGTAGGAATACAGGCATTGCTAAGCCTGTAAGGGCAAGGGTACTAAAGAGGCAACCTATGAAAATTTAAGGCTAACATTTGTGACATAATCCCCCGTTGGATATTTTAAAAAAAATATAAGGGTGTGTGTATATATATACTAAATGTGTATATAAAGGTACACACTTTATCTATGTGGTGTAGCTGTATACTGGTGTCGGTACTTTGAGTCTATATATCTAAGAGCCTATAGATAAATATAAACATATAATATATATTATATATAAGGGTGTGTGTATATACTAAATATATATAAAGGTACACACTCAATCTAGTATGAGTCTATATATGTATATACCAGGAGCCTGTATAAATATTATATATATGTAAGGGTGTTTGTATATACTAAATACATATAAAGGTAATCTACTATGAGTATATTTCTAAGTCTAAAAGTGTGTATATATATATATATATATATATATATATATATATATATATATATATATATATATATATATATATATATATATATATAAAGGAAAACACTTTATCTAGTATGAGTCTATATATCTAAGAGTATGTATATATATTATATATAAGGGCGTGTGTACTGTATATACTAAATATATATAAAGGAGCACCAAACTCTATCTACTAAGAGTATACTTCTAAGAGTGTGTATAAATATATCATATATAGGGGTGTATATATAAATACTACGTATGTATAAAGGAACACACTTTATCTACGTGGTGAAGATGCTGGTAGCCCGGCTGAGGGACGCGGGCGAGACGCGGGAGGGACGCAGGTCGTTTTAATTAAGGTCATTAAGACGCGGCTCATTAGCGGTCAGCCCGGGGTCAGAGGTCACCGAGACGCGCAAACAGGTCGTCTTCTGAAATAACAAAATGGCCGCGCCTAGTTACACGGCGTCTCACCACGTGGCGCTCTGTCAGCATTCCGCTGGTACCTCTCTTTTTTCTGTTTGTTTATTGACTCCAATACCAGCAGCTGAGATTGTGCGTAACAAAAAATTCCGTATAAGTTAAATAATATCCGGTTATCGAAAAAAACCTGATAACTAATATGGCGCATCAGTCTCCAAGCCTAGTTCTGGTTCACTTTGTCCCAATATGCGGGAAAAACTCCCAGCGGATCCGTTGGAATTTACCCGTTTTATACGTGGCAGGCATGTTTTTTTCCTCATATATACATGTTTACATGCCTGTCAGGGGGTATAGACAGAATTTACACGTCTCATATGAGGTAGGTAATAACCAGTGTGTTTTTGTTGTTGTTTTTTCTATTTTTCCGTTGGTGGTAGTCGCTAATCCAGGGCAGTTGACGTTCAAGCCGCGTCCTCAAATAGAAATAAGCAGCTTGTTATAGCCATGATGATCGTACGACTTTTCTCGAACCCCCAGATCAGGATTTGGCTGGGATTGCAGGACGTTAGGGCCCACCACCCGAAACTCGGGACGTTAGGGCCCAGCCTCGAACAGGGTTGTGAAAGTCTCAGTCGCGCCTCGGCTGCACCGCTCTATCGTGGTGACACCTGTGGCGCCAGGAATGAGACATAGAATAACTGGATGTTAGGACCCACCTAGTTTTACAGAATAGTTTGTTTGTTAGCTTGTTGGCGCTAAAATAGGGAAATGGCAAAGTTTTTCGCAAATTTCATGAAATGTAAGTTATAATCTGACATGTATGCATATTTCGATGATATATGTGGATGTTCTGATGAGTGGGCCCTAATGTCCCGATGAGTGGGTCCTAACATCCAGACTTTAGGGTGGTGGTAGACTGGTTCCAGTCCCTGCATCCTATGGCTACCCTCCTCGCTGTGATACTGGTTCCAGTCCCTGCATCCTATGGCTACCCTTCTCGCTGGGATACAGGCTCCAGTCCCTGCATCCTATGGCTACCCTCCTCACTGGTAGACTGGCTCCAGTCCCTGCATCCTGTGGCTACCCTCCTCACTGGGATACTGGCTCCAGTCCCTGCATCCTGTGGCTACCCTCCTCACTGGTAGACTGGCTCCAGTCCCTGCATCCTGTGGCTACCCTCCTCACTGGTACACTGGCTCCAGTCCCTGCATCCTGTGGCTACCCTCCTCACTGGGATACTGGCTCCAGTCCCTGCATCCTATGGCTACCCTTCTCACTGGGATACTGGCTCCAGTCCCTGCATCCTATGGCTACCCTCCTCACTGGGATACAGGTGGACAGAGTCAGTCAGTCAGAGAAGGATGGATACTATAATGAACTTCATTCAGATATTGTTCAATAATTTAATAAATGTTCATAATCAGACTTAAGCAAGGCTAGGGTGGTTGGCCCTAACGTCTACATACTACCTTGGCTGGTTCCCCCCTGCGAATTGTAATTCCGCCGTGCCCCCTAGCGGATGACCGGGGAACCAGCGTACGTAGATCGGGATCAGACGCAGCCCTTACTGCGCATGCGTCATTAGTGTCACAGCGTCCCGCGGGACCCGAACCCGAACAGCGGGGGGCGGGGTTAGGCCGACGTTAGGCCGGCGTTAGGCCGGGGTGCGGGGTTTAGGCCGAGTACAGGGTACAGACACTATATTGTCTATAACTACGGCTGAGGCTGAGGGGGTTTAGGCTGAGGGTGTCAGGCTAAGGGTCGGTTAGGCTGAGGGGGGTTTAGGCTTGGGGCGCTAAGCGGTTTTTGAATAACGCCCTCTTAAGGCGAACCTGTCGTTAAAAGATCCCTCGCCGAACAGTCGCTAATAACGTGACTTTAATGGGCGACTTTCCTCCAAACATGTCAAAAACACAACCAGGGGTCTGTTAAATAATCTAGACTCGTACATGAGGACCCTTTTTCCTGTACGCCACGAGACCAAGTGTAGATGTGGGTCAACTTTATTCAACCCTTATAGTCGACTTTATAGATGGCTAATACTGTCTTAGGAATCAAACATAGATGTTAGTAAACGATAACGCTTGTACGAGTTATAGCAAAAGGTCTTCATGTACGATCCGAGATTATTAAACGGGCCCCAGGTTTCATGGACACTTGTAAGTTCATCCACTCACTACTAAAACAGTCCTTTTAATGATCATTCATTGTTAGGGTCAGAAAAAGGGGCAAATATTTTTCACGTGGTACCAGAGAGACTGAGGAAAAACGTCGGTCTGTATCTGTATGCCATGGAGATCCAGAGACTATGTGGGTAAACTTTATTTAACACTTGTAGGAGGCCTTATAGGCGGCTAATACTGTCTTAGTGAATACACTTAGATACAATTAAACGATAACCCTTGTACAAGGTACATAAAAGAGCCGTCATGTACGACCGTAGATTATTAAACGAGCCCCAGGTTTCATGACCACTCGTAAACTCACGCAGTGTCTATCTAAACTTTTTAATAATTATTCATTGCTTTACTTATTTTTTGTTGGGTCGGTGTTCTATCCCTACTTTCAGGAGTGTAAGTTGGGGTCAGAAAAAAGGAAATAGTTTTCATGTGGAATTTACTGCCTCAGAATGACTGAGAAAACTTGGAAAACATGTCAGTGTCTGCCACGGCGTGGGGCTGAGGTCAGTGGGGAGGTACAAACCACTGTTTTACTGGCGAATGAAGCACAATTAATATCATCCTTGCCTCGTATGTTTCTTTTTTTAATCTCAACGAACTACTCCATTTTTAACCTGACTGTTGTACATGTACTTAAATTGTTCACCACGTTACCAGTGATAGTGGTGAGATAAAGCCTCAACGACACTTTATCCTTATCCGCAGAAAATATGCCATTCATTTTGGTTTGTTACGTAACCTCACTCTGCTTTGCCCCGTGAGATTACACCGTAACCTAAGCTCATGGCCTATTTCCAGCGGCTACGGATCTTAATGCAGATCCTTCCAATTACTCGATGGTTATAGACTTTACACCAGGGGTCTGTTTAATAATCTAGGCTCGAACATGTAGACCCCTTTCTGTATGCTATAGAGACCCAGGGACGATGTGGTTAAAGGGACAGTCAAGTAGCGACCGTTTCTCTGCTAATCTCGCCGAGCTTAAGTCACTCTCCTAGCTTAGGAGCTTTAGCCTACTTTCAGTGGGTAGGGTGAGTAAGGAAATCAGGTTGGAGAGTGGGGTGACCTAGATACTATCAGTGACTCACCACACACTCCCGGGAGCAGAGTGAGCACAGTGAGGGGTTTCAAACCAAAACAACAGACACTGCAAACTCCTGGTTTTGAATGAAAGTAGCTGGCAACAAATACGTTTTCCACAACTTTTGAAGTGAATTAAGATAAGAAGTAAAGTGCAATCATATTCCTAATGTTTTATTGTGTAAAAGTATTGTTTGTATTATGAATGTCATTGCCTGGAAATTATGTAAACTACCAGTATTTCATTTGACAGTTCAGTAATGTGAGGTGGTGTAATATCATATGGTGCATGGTATAATGTGAGGTGGTGCAGTGTGGTATAGAATGACATGGTATAGTGTGGTGTAGCATGACATGTTTTAGTGTAATATATATTGACAGGGGTAGTGTGGTTTAGAGTGACAGGGTGCAGTGTGGTGTAGTGTCACATGGTGTAATGTGAGGTGGTGATATAGTATGAGATGGTGTAGTGTGGTGTATTATCAGATGATGTAGTATGGTATAGTGTGACATGGTGTAGTGTGGTGTAATATGAAGTGGTGTTGTGTAGTGTATTATAGGATGGTAGAGTGACTAGTGCAATGTAGTGTGACATGATTAGTGTTATATGGTGTAGTGTGACCTGGTGTAGCATGGTGTAATGTGAGATGTTGTAATATTTAGTATGAGGTGGTGTAATGAGATAGGGGGTGCATTATGTGTAGTACAGTATGATATGAGACAGTGTAGTGCATGTGTGGTCTATTATGAGATGGTGTAGTGTGGTGTAGTGTGGTATAGTGTGAGATGGTGTAGTGTGCTGTAAAATGAGGTACTGCAGTGCGGCATAGTATGAGATGGTGTGGTGTATTATAAGGTGGTGTAATGTATAGTGTGAGGTGGTGTAATGAGATGATGGTGTGTGGTGTAATGTGAGATGGTGTAGTGTAGTATAGTATGAGGTGGTTAAGTATGAGATAGTGTAATGTGTTTTAATATGAAATGGTGTAGTGTGGTGTAGTATAACATCATGTAATGTGAAGTGGCACCTGTAGTATGAGATGGTGTAATAAGAGGTGGTGTTGTGAGGTGCAGTATGATATGGTTGGCTATCATATACAAACAAGGAGCAGATAGATTATCAACATTTAACCATACTGCCCCATAATCATATTGTCCCTCCACCATATACCATAGTCCCTCACCCATACTGCCCCTTAACCATACCTCCTTTCAACTGTACTGCCCCTCAATCATATTGCCTCTCACCTATACTGCCCCTGAACCATACTGCCCCACACCCGTACTGCCAGTCAACCTTACTGCCCTCACCATACTGGGCCTAAACCATACTTTCCCTCACCTAGATCATATTGCCCTGCCACCGCACAGCCTCTTCACCATACTACCCCTAACCATACTGCTCCTCAACCATAGTGCCCCTTACCTGTACAGCCCCTCAACCATACTGTCCTTAAACCATACTGGCCATCAAACACACTGACCTTCAACCAACTGCCCCCTAATCATACTACCTCTCAACCATACTGCCCCACACCCGTACGGCCAGTCAACCTTACTGCCCTCACCTTACTGGGCCTAAACCATACTTTCCCTCACCTTACTGCCCTTCACTATACACTTCCCCCTAACCATACTCTAAATCATATTGCCCCCTAATCATACTGCCTAGATCAGGTTGCCCTGCCACCGCACAGCCTCTTCACCATACTACCCCTAACCATACTGCTCCTCAACCATAGTGCCCCTCACCTGTATAGCCCCTCAACCATATTGTCCTTAAACCATACTGGCCATCAAACACACTGACCTTCAACCAACTGCCCCCTAATCATACTACCTCTCAACCATACTGCCCCACACCCGTACTGCCAGTCAACCTTACTGCCCTCACCTTACTGGGCCTAAACCATACTTTCCCTCACCTTACTGCCCTTCACTATACACTGCCCCCTAACCATACTCTAAATCATATTGCCCCCTAATCATACTGCCTAGATCATATTGCCCTGCCACCGCACAGCCTCTTCACCATACTACCCCTAACCATACTGCTCCTCAACCATAGTGCCCCTTACCTGTACAGCCCCTCAACCATACTGTCCTTAAACCATTTTTTGTATATTACATGGCGGTACTGTTTCTGTCAGAGACTTATGTAAATAGGTCATAGAGGGCAAATCTGCTGTTAGCAGAAGTTTCCTGTACTTTTTTTGTACATTAATAAAAAAACACAAAAAAAAACCATACTGGCCATCAAACACACTGACCTTCAACCAACTGCCCCCTAATCATACTACCTCTCAACCATACTGCCCCACACCCGTACGGCCAGTCAACCTTACTGCCCTCACCTTACTGGGCCTAAACCATACTTTCCCTCACCTTACTGCCCTTCACTATACACTTCCCCCTAACCATACTCTAAATCATATTGCCAGCTAATCATACTGCCTAGATCATATTGCCCTGCCACCGCACAGCCTCTTCACCATACTACCCCTAACCATACTGCTCCTCAACCATAGTGCCCCTCACCTGTACAGCCCCTCAACCATATTGTCCTTAAACCATACTGGCCATCAAACACACTGACCTTCAACCAACTGCCCCCTAATCATACTACCTCTCAACCATACCTCCCCTTAACCATACTGCCCCTCAACTATACTGCCCCTCAACCATACTGTTGCAAAACCCAGTTGTTGAAAATTATACAAGCTATTTAATTTGATTTAAAAGGGGTGGGAGTATCACACAACTAAAGCTATGGGGTGTGGATGTAGGGCAGAATGGGATGTGGGTATAGGACAGTCTGGTCTGGGGTATATAGAACTGCATCGAGAATCATATAAATAGACAATACTCCACAAGTTTGGATGGGCCGCAATCGTCATCGATGCAAAGCTGAGTGACGATTACGGCCCATTCAAACGAGTGGAGTTTTGTGTATTTTACGATTCGAGTGCAGTTCTAGATTTATTTCACCCCTTTTTATTAAATTAAATATCATCAAACTTTCACAATAATTAGAATAGACTTAGCAAATCCATTTGACGTCATTCACTACGCCACGGCTGTGGCGTAGTATTGTCACTTTATGGGGGTGATGTTGAGGTTTTTTTCTAGTGTTATTCCTATAGTTAAACTTGTACCGGGGGTGAGATAAAGGACACAGAGGGGTGTAGGTGTAGGACAACAGTCTTGTATTAGTCTTATAAGTCTTTCAACAGTCTTACAACAGTCTTACAGGGCTGGTGAGTGAGTACTGGTGAGTGAGTACTGGTGAGTGAGTACTGGTGAGTGAGTACTGGTGAGTGAGGACTGCTGGGTACTGGTGAGTGAGGACTGGTGAGTGAGGACTGGTGAGTGTGGACTGGTTAGTGAAGGCTGGTGAGGGAGGACTGGTGAGTGAGGACTGGTGAGTGAAGGCTGGTGAGGGAGGACTGGTGAATGAGGACTGGTGAGTGAGGACTGCTGAGTGTGCACTGTTGAGTGAAGACCAGTGTGTGAGGACTGGTGTGTGAGGACTGGTGAGAAAGGACTGGTGAGTGAAGACTGTCGAATTAGGACTGGCGAGTGAGTACTTTTGAGTGAGGACTGGTGAGGGAGGACTGGTGAGTGAGTACTGTTGAGTGAGGACTGGTGAATGAGGACTGGTGAGTGAGGACTGTTGAGTGAGGACTGGTGAGCGAAGGCTGGTGAGTTAGGACTGGTGAGGGAGAACTGGTGGGTACTGGTGAGTGAGGACTGGTGAGTGAGGACTGGTGAGTGAGAACTGCTGGGTACTGGTGAGTGAGGACTGGTGAGTGAGGACTGGTGTGTGAGGACTGGTGAGTGAGGACCGTTGAGTGAGGAGTGGTGAGTGAGGACAGGCGAGTGAGTACTGTTGAGTGAATACTGATGAGTGAGGACTGGTGAGCGAAGGCTGGTGAGTTAGGACTGGTGAGGGAGAACTGGTGGGTACTGGTGAGTGAGGACTGGTGAGTGAGGACTGGTGTGTGAGGACTGGTGAGTGAGGACCGTTGAGTGAGGACTGGTGAGTGAGTACTAGTGAGTGCATGAGGACTGGTGAGTGTGTACTGTTGAGTTAAAGGAGCACTCAAATAGTGACTGTTTCTCTACTAATCTCGGGGAACGTAAGTCACTCTCCTGCCATACATGTTGAGTGGGGATCTGGCGAGTGATGAGTGGTGAGTGAGGACTGGTGAGTGAGGACTGGTGAGTGAGGACTGGCGATTGAGTACCGGTACTATTGAGTGAATACTGATGAGTGAGGACTGGTGAGTGAATACTGGTGAGTGAGGACTGGTGAGGGAGGACTGGTGAGTGACTACCGGTACTGGTAAGTGAGTAGGCCTACTGTTGAGTGAGGAATGGTGAGTGAGGACTGTTGAGTGAGGACTGGTGAGCGAAGGCTGGTGAGTGAGGACTGGTAAGCAAGAACTGGTGGGTACTGGTGAGTGAGGAATGATGTGTGAGGACTGGTGAGGGAGAACTGGTGGGTACTGGTGAGTGAGGACTGGTGAGTGAGGACTGGTGTGTGAGGACTGGTGAGTGAGGACTGTTGAGTGAGGGCTGGTGATTGAGGACTGTTGAGTGAGGGCTGGTGAGTGAGAACTGGTGAGTGAGTACTGCTGAGTGAGGACTGGGGAGTGAGGACTGTTGATTAGTACTGTTGAGTGAGAACTGGTGAGTGAGGATCATTGAATGAGGAGTGGTGAGTGTTGTTGTTGTTGTTGTTGTTGTTGTTGTTGTTGTTGTTGTTGTTTTGATGAAGACCTTTGTACATGTTCACATTTTTCCCACTCAAAATGTCCTGCTTTTCAATCTGGGTCAGTCAATTACATTCTGGGAACGATCCTTCTCCCTCAATAAGTATAATCATTTTGTAAACATTGGCATCTGCTCTCTGTTGTTGTTTTGACAGCTCAAGTTTAACCCTCCGACTTGGCTGTAAAATTCCACTGATGAAATAACTTATATGACTAGGTACACT
The DNA here is from genome assembly GCA_950022655.1 of Alentia gelatinosa. Taxonomy (NCBI): domain Eukaryota; kingdom Metazoa; phylum Annelida; class Polychaeta; order Phyllodocida; family Polynoidae; genus Alentia; species Alentia gelatinosa. The sequence goes on along the minus strand of OX465581.1, from coordinate 121,056,269 downwards.
GGTTCAAATTTCAATACTGGAAAACACGATTCTGACATTTATTTTGACCTATGATTAACCAATAAGCTGTATTTTACTTCGTCAAATAACGCCAATCTTGACCTATTTCCGCGCTAATGTGACCCAGAAACGGCCGTTGGGCAAGCTGGGCAAGTCCCCACTACCCCTGCCCTGACCCAGATACATATGCAATAGGTCATGTGACTGTAGTTACAACTTTTTCCACAAGGTAGCAGTGCAGGCCATTGTGGCCGTTTTACCACAAGTTGACTGTCCCTTTAAACTTTATTCAACACTTATGGACGATCTTCTGGACAGCTAATACTGTCTTAGCGCACAGAATTAGACATTACGATAACCCTTGTACGAGGTACAGAAAAGGGTCTTTGCCTCGTGAGATTGCTCTGCAACCAAAACTCTTGCCTTATTTTCTGTGGTTACGCATTTCAATGCAAATCACCGGTGCACGAATGCATCACTTTTACGCGATAGGAGAAAAGATTTCATCCGTCCACACTGTGGCATAATATATGTAATACTACCCTCTGTACCATGTGACCACTCATTCTTCTATTTAGTGAGTTTTAGAATGACATTCTTAATGATTTTTATGTATATAATATTAAAAAGACAAAGTGAGTGTGTCTGAATTCCATCTGTTCCTCGATATTTTGGTCAGAAATACTAACCTCATTCTTCGAATTCGGTGAGTATTTTTGACCAAAATATCTCTGAACAGATTCCATTCAGACACACTAAACATGTCTTTCTATATTACTCATGGATCTAGACTTTACAGGACAATTCACGCAGACTTCTCCCAGTCCTCCCAGACTACCATCGAGCTAACGGTTACTGGAGAACTCGACCCTTAGCTGTCAGGAGAACTTGACTCGAAACGAACTTGACCCTTAGTTGTCAGGAGAACTTGACCCGAAATGAACTTGACCCTTAGTTGTCAGGAGAACTTGACCCGAAATGAACTTAACCCGTAGTTGTCAGGAGAAATCGACCCGAAATGAACTCGACCCGTAGTTATCACAAAGAAGTGTACACTTCCTTGGTTGTCAGGAGAACTCGACCCGAAACGAACTCGACCCTTAGTTGTCAGGAGAACTTGACCTGAAACGAACTCGACCTGTAGTTGTCAGGAGAAATCAACCCAAAACAAACTCAACCCTTAGTTGTCAGGAGAACTCGACCCGAAATGAACTCGACCCTAAGTTGACAGAACTCGACCCAAAACGAACTCGACCCGTAGTTGTCAGGAGAACTCGACCCGAAATGAACTCGACCCTAAGTTGACAGGATAACTTGACCCGAAATGAACTTGACCCTTAGTTGTCAGGAGTACTCAACCCGAAATGAACTCGACCCGTAGTTGTCACAAAGAAGTGTACACTTCCTTGGTTGTCAGGAGAACTCGACCCGAAACGAACTCGACCCATAGTTGTCAGGAGAATTCGAGCCGTTGAACTAGTTTGCATTTAGACGAGTAAACCCGGTGATTTGGAAATTAAATACAGCTAGAGGTTTAGGGGTAGGGTTAGGGGTCGGGTTAGGGATAGGGTTATCTGTTTATTTTCTTCCCCCAAGAGGACCAAATTTCAAGCCCAGACAAAATATTTCCTACTACTAAAGGAAAGTATGTATCCACATTTGTATCGATAAGATACTTGAGTAAAGATGATTTAAAACGGGTCGAGTTTGTTACGGGTCATATTCTTCTAACGGGTCGAGTTTGTTACAGGTCAAGTTCTTTATGGGTCGAGTTCGTTTTGAGTTGAGTTTTTCTAAACAGTCGAGTTTATTATGGGTCGAATTCTTCTAACAAGTCAAGTTCATTTCGGGCCAAGTTTGTTTCGGGCCAAGTTTTTCTAAGGGGTTGAGTTCGTTACAGGTAGAGTTCTTCTTAACAGGCCGAGTTTGTTATGTTTTTCGAATGGGTCGAATTCATCACAGGTCGGGATTTTTTATTGATCGAGTTCGTTTTGGGTCGAGTTCTTCTAACGGGTCGAGTTCGTTTCGGGTCGAGTTAATTACCTATATCCCAGCTAACTCCAGTAGCGTCCCGCGTACCACGTGACTGGCGCTGGTCACCGGTTTGTACACGCCGCCCGCCGGGTACCTGCCCATTATACGAGGCTTAAAGCCGCCCACCCGCGAGGGATCAGCTAAAGGCGCATGCGTGCTTAAAAGATCGATCCACGCGGATTATCCGCTGGTGTCTTTAACGGCTGAGTGCTCGCCGGGTACCAGCGACTCGACCTGACCGGGCACGCCACCTGCCGGGACGCCGCCGAGCGAGACGCGCGCCATGCACTAGCGCCACCAGCGGTGGCCGCGGCAACCTCGTATTAGTGACTCCGCCCCTCTTTGATGTGCGATCCAGACGTGAGCGGACCTTTAATTTTTTTTTCCGGCGGGGCTTTTTCCTAATTTTCTTTTTCTATATTTTTATTTTTTTTCAAATTGTTTTTTGTCCAAACACTTTCTCTATACTCATTTGTCCAAACCAACAGCAAGTGTGAAGTGATGTGATGTGAGGAGATTGCTTGATTTCCTTCTATGTTAAACTGATGGGTAAGGTAATATTTGGTTTTCAATGTGGACAACTTAAATCATTTTCGTATATGGTTGCCGCGATGCCGATGTCCCAAGATATGATTGGAACTGAAAAACTCGCTTTAGCGAGAATTCGCAATAAACCAAATAAAAGAGAATAGATAAAAAAACCACGAACCGAGTAACAGTTTTAAAGAGACACAATGAGCAGAGTGAGAGTATTATGTTTTTGTGATTAAAAACACAGAAGGAGGATTTGGATAGTCCCTTGTAAACCACCTATACCCCTGTACTATGATCTTTGCCCGTAATATAGATGCCTGAAGACCCAGAGTCTGATTAAAAGGCATATCCTACAATTCACGGTGGCGCCACCTGGTGATTTTAAATATTGTCAATAATATCTTAATAGGTCAAATGGGCCAATTTACATTTGCTTGATTTATACAGAAAATGTACTGAATAATATGGTTTTCTTCAATTCTTTCAAAAAAAGGGACAGTGACCTATGAATTTTAAAGCTTAAATATGTAGTATCATACATGTTCTATACTCTGCAAGGTTTGAAGAATATGACATGGTTTTAACCATGTGAAAAACAACTTTTTATAATTTCGACATGTTCTATTATGATAGCATCATAACATTGATCTCTGAATAAAAAAAAAACATGAAAAAACCCTGCTTTTTAAGTTAGCTATGTATTCATGGATGTCAGTTGGGGTGAGGGAAAAAAGTGGAAATATTTTCAGAGAGAAAATCCAGAGAGATCGGGAAAACGTGGATAATATGCCCTTGTTGGCCATGAGATTCAAACTACTGTTGAATTGGCGTAAATGAGCCTAAATCCACATTAACTTTGTTTGACCCACTAAAAAGCAATTACATACTGAATATGAAAAAAGTGGATTTTCACGGAAAAATGGAAAACTGATATCTATCTTTATCTCACCCCAGATATTTTTTCTCCATAGACTTAACATTGGAAACTCGTATCTAACACCCATTAGATATCTAGGAAAAATATCCAATGGGAGATAATGTCACAAATGTTAGCCCATTAATCAATATTAAGGGTGAGATGTTAGCCCATTAATCAATATTAAGGGTGAGATAAATTCTCATTTGAATCACATAGCAATTCACGCGGCTTCGCCTTGTGAATCACTACGTGATTCAAACTCGTTGGGATACGAGCTCTGACCCTAAACTTTCATGGATTTCCTCCATCTGTATTCTACAACACTTTGAGATCATCATATTCAATTCTTAACGAATTGGCATGGATTTTAATTTTCCAGCCAAATTTTCCGATATGCCTTCAACCACTTTAGACAAACACAGTCCACCCCGGTGAGGCCCTCTGGCGGAGAAGCGGCGAACCAGCGTACACAACGCTGCGTGTTAGTGGCGCCACCTGGAGACAGAATCATGGCACGGAGCAGAGCCGCCACCTGGCGTGTACTACCCGTACTACTCACAGAATGACAGGATTCAGGGGCCTGTATAATAACCTAGAATCATACAGTAGGTAGGCCCTTTCTGTATGATATAGGGAACCAGGGACGATGTGGGTCGACTTTATTCAATACTTGTGCACGACCTTATGGACGGCAAAGACTGACTTAGGGAACAGACTTGAATATCAGTGAACGATAACCCTTGTATGAGGTACAGAAAAGGTTCTTCATGTATGAGCCTAGATTATTAAACAGGCCCCTGATCTGCATGGTCACTACGCAATATCCTCGCATTTGCAGGGATATTACTACGTGCTAACTAAATGCAGAATACGACCATACGGATCAGAGGATTGTGTATTCCTAATTACTATATATTATTTTATCATCTATCACAACGGAGTGTTTGTGTAGTTTAACGTTTAATATGTTCTATTAGACGTAGTTTGGGGTTGACCGAAACTATGAGATAAATTTAGGTTGAAATCTCATCCCTACACATTTACTAAGGTGAGAGTTCTTTTACTTCCCACATTACATAGACATGGTATGAGATGGACTGGCCTTGGATATAGCAGTAAGTCTACCACTGCTGGGGATGAAGGAGAAAGGTGGCTGTACACCACACCACATAGACATGGTATGAGAAGGACTGGCCTTTGATATAGCAGTAAATCTACAACTGCTGGGGATGAAGGAGAAAGGTGGCTGTACACCACACCACACAGACATGGTATGAGAAGGACTGGCCTTTGATATAGCAGTAAATCTACCACTGAGTGTAATCGAGGCATTTCCAAAATAAACAGATTCCCCTTGACACCAGTCACATGATATGTCACGTGATTCTATCCTCAGAGGACAAGAAGGAATACGTTAAATAAAGATGCCCCAAGGACTAGATCGGAAAGTGAAGTCAAAAGTGAAGTTAACAGGCTTAGGACACTCTTTACTGTATTATCAATAAAGATGATGAATTGCGAACACTCATATTAATCAATGGGTATCAACGAGTATAGAACTTTCTCTATACTCGTTGTATTAATAAATGTTTGCTAAGTTAAATCCCTTAGGCCTTAGGACACTCAATACTGTAATTGAAGGTCATAGCTGTAGAATTATGATAGAGTTGATAAATTGTGGATATTCATATTAATCAAAGTTTGTTAAGTTAAATCCCTAAACCTGAAGACAATCAACTTTGTAATTGAAGGTCATGGTTGTAGAATTATGATAGAGTTGATGAACTGTGAACACTCATATTAATCAATGTTTGTTAAGTTAAGTCCCTAAAACCCTGAGATACTGTACTGTAGTTGAAGGTCATGGCTCTAGGATAATGAGAGAGCTGATGCAATGTGTACACGCATACTAACTATGTTTGCCAGACCAACCGATATCATAGAAATATACCTTCCTCATTATATATATCATGGAATATGCATAGTACAGCTATCTAATTCAGGGATACCATTTGGTGTCCCCAGAAACTTGGTTCACCATAAGGAAAATTAATTTCTCTCATCCGAGTCAGTTGGGATATTGTCAGACAAAAAAAGATAACGATATCTAACCACTGGTGCTGACACCTGGTGTTAACCAGTGGAATTAAGTCTTTCTGTTTCGGATGGCGGCTTAGAAAAGACACACCACGTGAATTTGTCAATGTGGTGTTAGGAAATTATTCAAATCCAGGACATTAAGCAGAATATATCTCAAACCGTTATCTTATAAAACAGTAGATGGTTTATTAAACTTGCTCAAGTCTTTGATTATGAACATTCATTAAATGATTCAAGAAAATCGGAATATAATTCATTATAGTATGTGTCCTTCTCTGACTGGCCCATGAATCAGAAGGTCACTCAGAAGGGGTGGAGGGGTAGGATACAGGGACTGAGGCCAGTCTAATGGTTAATCTATTCGGATCTATAGCCACACATAATTGACCCTATTGAGGTATCCCATAATTCAGTCTGTTTACAGGATCCGCTGTTCGCCGGTTGCCGTCGTTGTATTGGGATAGACCCTTGACCCCATAACCTGCATTTATTGCAGTTTAACAGTTTTTAAAACTCTTCAAATTGGAAATCCGATGCCAGAAATGGAAATTTCAGTTATTTCTTCATACACATTTCAAATTATATTCGGTTTCTCCAGTTAGAAATCAGAAAATGAATGTTTATCAAGAGAGAGGCGGCCGAGGTGCGGCCAGCCAGTCGGGAGAGGATCCTGTACTTACCCAGGGCGATATTAGGGAGTTTAGTAACCTCGGGAGGGTCTATTGGGGTCTTACTAAGAGATAGTTTAGCAACCAACCCCTTCTACGATATAGGGGTTGGTCGGGTTAAATCCCATACCTTATCTTACCCCTAATATAAAATCCCATAGGCATAACATTGAGTTTCCGTATGCCACGCTGACTGGCATACGGAGTTTTATATGCCACTAGTGGCATACAGAATTGTTATCACGTAATATTCCAAAATCGAGTAGACAGAGTAGGATAAAATCAAAACCTGATTCGTTTTAATCTTGGCCACTGCATGCCACGACTGGAGTTTTGGCTCTGGACTTCACTCGGCTTCGCCTCATGAAGTCACTTTGCCAAACTCCAGTCGTGGCATACGGTGGCCAAGATTAAAATTCATCCAGTTTTATGATAGCATCCCTCTGTGTTCGCCTCAAACCAAGTCGTGTTGTTCTCTGTTGGCTCTAAAAGCGGAAACACTCAATAGGTAGAATTCATCGCTTAGCAAACTGATAAATAAGTTTGGCTTTATGGTGGTTTTATTCTTAAAATACACACTAAAGGAAATAACAAACTGGTAAATTACCTTCAAGGTTATGACTAAACACACTCTCCAAGTATTACAAAAGGTCTGGTAGGAGAGTAACAAACTGGTCCCGCTACTGGGTCAAGGCGGCCGCTTATTTAACCCGACCAGAGCTAATTTTGTGTAGCTCTGGTTGCCAGTGTAACGAAGAGTAAGACTGTATATTCAAGACAAACACACTAGGGAGCGCTTCAGCTGCCTTCACTGACAGGACCGGAGCTTCTCACGATTGCCACCAGGCGCCACTACTAGTCATCATTCCTCTACCAAGATCGCCCCATGCATCTCTTTGCCTCTCGATGTCTGATATGTTTCATTATATTAGTTATGTAATCAATTCAGGAATCGAAGACTCGATCTACCTGCATCTTCGCCAATTATCTAGTTTTTTTGTGTTTTGTTTTTAAAAGGTTGTTTATTGACAGAAGCAGTTCATATACATGTATATGATTTACAACCGGTCCCGTCAGGACATATAAAACAAGAAAACAAATTACAGTAAACACAGAGTTACATACGGAGTGATTAGTTACAAAACATATTGCAGGTTACAGTGACTTATACTCCTAAGCCCCTGCCCAATTATAACACAATCAGTATCATCATTTAGTGTTTAGTTGCTTATTAGTTATAATTAGTCTTCTATTCCATAATTTGACCTGGGGAATTCTGAATAATCAGAGCCCGGGATTCCTGATGATGGCTGGCCTCTCCACACACGTTTCTGTAGAATTCACTGCCTGACAGAGACCGATCAAGCGTGGAATTCAGGTCTGCCCCAGCATGTGACAGGGGAGATATGCAAGGGCCATGCTCCTGGCCTATGTTGGACTGGTGCTGTGTTTCTGACTTGGGTAACTCAGCAGTTAAATAGAAACCACAGTTCTATAACTCAAAGAACATGATTTTATATACAGAAAAATATATTCTGGGGGGAAATGAAAAAAGTGATTTTTCATTGAAAATGGAAAACTTATATCCCTTTAACAATGAAATAATATCCTCATGATACGAAGACGGGGTTACAACTGATACTATTCACATTATGCTTGTATACGGCATATAGCCTATGATCCATGGGCGCTGCCATGACTCTCCCCGAGTAGGTGTTCTTCACTAATGAAGGTGAAAAAGTAGGTGTTCTTCACTTATGGAGGTGCAAAAGAAGTGGGTGATAATTGGGAAGTGTTACAACCCTAGCTTTGCTCACATATGCATGTAAAGTGTTCGATGTGGAAAATATCATGTCTTGGGTTTAATTTTTATGTCATCCTACTCTGGGATGGGTGTAGAGAGTCAAAGGAACCATGGTAAAACATTGAAAGGCAGTTGAATTTCGTAAGAACAAAGAGCCGGAATAGAGGGAAACTATGTTCCGGTGAGCAAAAGTTCAAAGTTACTCGGAAAGGCTCAGAAAAATTACTGCCCAAGGCCTTGGCCGCGGGCAGTAATTTTTCCGAGCCTTACCGAGTAACTTTGACTTTTGATTACCAACCACCTAGCGAATGCTTCATGAACTAACAATGGCTCTGTCCCCTATATGTTCATCGCACACAGATGGAAGACTAGGAGCAAATATTATCTTCATCATTGATGACTGAGCATGCTATCACAAATGAATAACAATCATTAAAGATTTGGGTTACATTCAATCTATAGATAGTTTTCTGTAACCCACTTGCACCCAGTAAACTTGCCATTTCTGCAACTGGCTGATTCTATTAGTTGGGCACGCTTCTAAGACTCTGAGACACTGGCACCATGCTCTTTTCCCAGTAACACAAGGAGTACATGCAGTTAGTGAAGGGATAGACCACTCTAACCTTAAAAATATAGGCAACGTTTATAGGGCGTGCTTAAACGCTGTAAAAAGGCGATCAGCTACCTCTGGTGTGAAATCGCCAAACCATTCACCGGAAGGAGAAGTTTTTTTGTTTGTGGTTTAATGTTCCAGGGGACCCTGAGGGTATATATATAGGGACCACATATAGGGACCACACCTCGTCACTGACTGGAGCGCCATCTTGAGTCATAGCATGGTGTCACATCTCCACAGCTCACTGGGAAAGAAGGTCTCATCAGGCTCAAGGTTAGAAATTACAAAAATAAACCAGAGAATGTAGATAAAGCAATGTTATGGTATATGTCCAATGATGGTCAATACTGAAACTGGAGACTGCAAATGTAATATACTGCTAAACATCTGTAGTGTGTGATTATGTGAAATATGGGAACTAAGGTGGGATGATGGTGGATTATTATGGCAACATTTATTCCTATCTCGTCATGGTACCAAGGCTATGGACAGAGAGAGAGAAGTATGTCACAATCCCCTGTTCCTAGAAATACCACATAGAGGTCATACATGAGTAGTTGTTAGAGTTGCTCACAGATGGCAGCAACTTACAGTAAGTGTGTCATGTTAACAGTATCACAGGTATAGAGACCAAACATTAGACATTAGATACAATAATATACATGGATACTACAACATCCATCCCAATTCATTGACACAGATTATATGATATGGAATATGATGACTGTGTATTGATAGATGTCCTAGCGGACAATTTACCTTCAAAATCAAAACAATAAACATCAAATCAAAACCCATGTCCATTTCCTGAAATTTTAATATGAATGATCTCCAAGTGTTGTAGATCATACAGCTGATTCAAATAATGTGGTTCACTTTTGTATACTGGCGGGAATTCCTCAAAGGACGTTACCCAGCACCAGGGCGCCCCCCATAGTGTATCTGGGGTACTACGGATAATAAACAAGTCAAGACTGGTGATCTCCAATGTAGACTAATTCTCAGTTATCCTAGGATCAAAACCCCCAATAAATACACTTTTTGTCTCAGTCATCGTGCTAGTTTTTGATTTAAAGATAAATATCGAGCTAATATTATGGTACAACATGTAGAAATTCTAAAAGTTTTTCCACATATTAAAACCCATGTCATTTTTATCAAACTTTCACAGAATATAGGGAATATGTAATACTATACATTTTTGTCATAAAAACTATAGGTCACTGTCTTTTTGAAGGTATTATAAAAAAACTTTTTTTCAGTACATTTCCTATAAAATTCAGTCAAATACAAACTGGTCTTATTTATCCATTGGGTTAGGTCAATCTAGACAAAATTTGATTTTTTTTTTAGTCATTTGGTATCAAAATAAATCACATCAGAACAGTTTAGATTGATAATCACCAATATTAAAAAAAACACCAGGTGGCGCCACTGTGAATTGTAGGATATGCCTTTAAGGAAAATAAAAGAGCTTCTCGTGATAAGCAACATCAATATTTCTAAATGAGGCTACTATGACCCCTCTGATATTACCTCTAAGCTGAACAAATTCATTACCCAAATACTGAAATAATCGAGCATCATGAGTATGCTTGTCTGTTTGTTTGTTTATTTGGGTAGTTTAATGTCCAATTTGTTCAATCCGACTTACTTTGGGTTTGACCGAATCTATGAGATGAATGTAGGTAGAAATCTCACCCTTACATCTTTACCGAGGTGAGAGTTTTCACTTCCCACACCTCATAGACATGGTATGAGAAGGATTGGCCTTTGATATAGCAGTAAATCTACCACTGCTGGGGGTGAAGGAGAAAAGTGGCTGCAGTGGGACTCGAATCAACAATGTCCAGTGCTCTTTACCACTGAGCCAACTCCCTACCCCGGTCGCTTTTGTTATGCTTGCATGGATGCAAATCCGGTCTGCACCAAGAGGAGGCGTGGCGATCAAGAGGGTGAATGGATTGGTAATTGTTGTCCACCCCAGCAGACCTCATGAATATGCAAAATGTCACAAAAGTTTATATGCACGTATGACATACCAAATTGGAGCCATACCATAGAATGCGATGCAATTGCTTTTGTTTCTCTAGAAATAATGTACATGTGTATTATGAATGTCTTTTGTTAATACATTCAGTGATCCAATGCTAAAGAATACATTGCCAGATGGATGTTTGGCTTCAGCTGTGGCGCATCTAAGCAAATGAGGTGTAACACCAGCCAGTGGAAAAAAGGCTATTGTTACCTATTTGGGAATGGTTATGACACACTAATGTATCCATTAAGAAACACTACCTGTACCACATTGATTCTACATTTTTATACAATTATGATGAACTACAAATTCTCCTTCATAACTCACAAATCCATCGAGATGCTTACAAATCATACATTTACGTTTTACACACTCCTTATATATTCATCTTCAGTTCCTGGGCTCTGGTCAGACGAAATCTAAACGAAATTTGAAATCAACCAACTACAATATTTCACATGTGATTCACGATTTTATTGAAATGTTCTCATTAAACAGAGTAACAACTCTCAATATTACTTTCTCTGTTTCCCTCCCCCCCCCCCCTCACCCACACCCACACATCCACCCACCTACACCCACACCTACTCCCCCACCCACCCACACGCACTCACCCACCCACACCCACAGTAAATTATCTATGTTATTTTTTATTGGTGGAACTTGAACTGAAGACAAAAAGCTTTGTTCTGTATCTGAATGCAAGAAACATATTTGGCAGCCTGTCTTATGCAGACACACAAGTATCCAAGGTAGTGGTTAGATTCAGTTGTGAAATACCTCCTAGTTCGAGCATGCTTGCACACGTTTATACGTTGCCTAAAGGTTAGAGGGGTCACTTATAGGCTTCCAGTATACTACAAAACACTATCCCTTCAATATCTGCATGCTACTGACTGTGATACTGGGAAAGGAGCAGGGTGCCAGTGTCTCAGAAGCGTGCCCAACTGACCATGACCAATCACTCAAGACCGAAATACCTCATTGACATTCTGGGACCTGTTTCACTAGTTTTGTGACATGTCTGCAACACCATACAGATAGATTGGGGTTGACTGGTTTCGTGACAACACAAGAAGCTGCCTTTAGTAAAACACAGACCCTAAACACGGTGTGTTAGAATTAGACAAATCTACACATCACAGGATTCACTCATCATTTCGGGTTTGTGATTTTGTCACATTATGTCTACAGTTTTTTTTAAGGAATTGAGATTTTTTTTAAGGAATTGAGATTTTTCGTATGAAATCAGTACAATCGGCGGAAATCGGGGGTCCGATTTTATCCACCGGAAGAGTTTTTTACAATTCAATTTTACTTTCTGTTTACGTGGATCGACCAATACTCTTCATTATGAAACGCGACTTCGTTTAGTCCGTTCTTGCTTGCACTGTTGCTGCCGCTTTTCATGTCTGACTTAACACTTTTGTCATGAAACTAGTGAAACAGGTCCCTGGTGCTTGATATATTTGGGTCATAGACTCAAGCAGTTGAAGAAATGGCAAGTTGACTAAGAGCACAGGGTTTACAGAAAACGATCTATATACAAAATATATACTGAGTGTAACCCAAGCCTTTCAATTGTTATTCATTTATAACTACACACTCATTCATCAATGATGAACATAGCTCCTAGTGATGTTATTTCTAATCACATTGCTGATCACATTTATCAAGCAATTGAGTCACTGGCCAAGAATATAAACACATCTTCATAAACAGGTCTCAGATAGACACAGCCTGTCATACGCCTGACCTTGTGACCTCACATGACCTGATTTAACTACCAGAAAAAAAACATGTGGTAAACTTGAGTGCACTCCAAAGGTCATGGTGGAACTAATGATACTTTATAGATCAGTTTACAAAACGAATCATGTCGCGGACAAAGGAAATGCGTTTCGCTGTGAGAACCGAGATTTAATGTGACTGACAGATGAAAATAGTCCGTTGTTATGGTTCTATTCTCGAAGTCTATGCGAGTGAAGTGTAGAAAAGATTCAAGTTGACAGTTTGACAGTTCCTTATTTGTCTCCCTCCACCTTGCCTCCCTGAAGTCACAGTAACACAAGACCCTAGTTCAAAATAACGCATTTCGTGGTGAATTCTGCCTGTGTATCGGTCGCTCTCGCTGTGGCTGAGATGACACTTCGTGTTCGTTCTCCACAACATCTGTACGTGTAATATGTGAAGTGAGATTGAAGCGGGCAACCACCTGCCGTACCCGGCATGGCCTACTTCCCCCGCCCGGCATTCCCGTCCCTACAGCCGGCTTGTTACCGAGTGACAGCCCGTACCCACGCTACAACCCGCCACGCGGACCACAACGCAATCCTCACAGAACATACATTCATCTTTTTACTTACGCTTTCTTTGATAAACTCGCATTTTGCGCCGCTGTCTCCTCGATCTTGGAGCTCGTCGGCGCCATTTTCCTGCCCCATGTTCGACATGATGCTTGCTGGCGTCGGAGGCTGGGTTCAAGTGGAGCTTGTTTTCTCTCGTCTGCTCAAATGCAATGCACAGGATCTGTCTTCAGTGTCCACGCTACAAAGAGTCAGGACAATTGCAGTCTTTGCGGGGTGCAGACAAGCCAGATAAACAATATCACACTTGATTAGAGGAAGCAAGGCCCCTGGACTGTCTGTCAAATACGGCCAGCCTTAGCATTACGTAATGTCCCAAATCTAAAAATAGAACAGCCTAAAAAGGTATCACCAACGTCATGCCTGGGTAATATTGATACATTCTCCCGGCAATTATGATAACATCTCCAGCACTGATTAGTTCTTTTAATACATGTTTTTATACATGAATAGATTAATCTAAGTTGGTTTAGTGAATCATAGAAAATATATCTTTAGTTTTAGCATGAATTATGTAGCATCTTAAATATTTGTAGTCAGATTATTAAAAGACATTTTCTAGAATCTGTGTAAATAATCAGATTTTTGCCACTGACATTTTATGAAGTGTTGATGAAACCCACCAATACAATACCTCACTAGTTTCTAGATCTAGACATATTCAAAAACACTTATTTAATTTACATAATTAAAATCTATAAAACAAGAAACGCTATGGTAGAATCACAAGGAGAGCAATTTATATCATATTCATATATAATTTTTTTCACCACTAAATATGAATTGGATACATGATAAGTCCCTCAGAAATATCGTTAATGTAACATCAGGGCACGCCCACTTTTTACTGATCTAGGTATTATGTGGATTTTGCATGGTGAGACCTGAATTCCAGGCCGACCGGAAGCGGCGTCGACGCGCTGCGCAGTGTTCACAAGTGACGTGGATCCGTCTGACTTGGCTTCTCAAACCGGCATTTTAGGTAGTGATCGCAATAATTTCACATGTTGAAACGGGATAAGAAAGAGGAGGAAGATGGTACGTATTATCTAACTTATAGTAACCTTGTATTCGTGATATATCATGTGGTTGTGTCTTAGTTTGAGCTTGTGTGGTGTGTCGGTGTGGCACTGACCCTGTTGTTGACACTGGTCTGTCAGTCGCTTGTCGAGTCAAGTTCAGTCTGTGTTGTGGACAATTTGTAGGAATGGGCAATATATATATCTAGATGTAAATAGGTCGAATCAACTGCTATCACATCGAAAATTGCTCAATCATTATGGGATACTTATGTTTGTCTAAATAAGACTTATAGTCCAAGAAAGTAGAATCTATGTAACGTAGTGCGTCTGTAGACTGCACTGCAGTGATAAAACTTTTGACACAGTGTTATTGATGATACTAGATCTAGATTTAGAATAGATATAATAGATCTACCATCTAGACTGAATGCTACAGTGTATAATGAAATACAATATACACATAAGCTACCATTGGTTTTATGGTTAACCCAGTCGCTTATAACCTTTGCACTGTACACAATAACATTTAGACCTTAGCTATATCAGCACTCCCCAATGTAACCGTATTATAAAAATGCTGCATCAAATAGGGTGGTGATAATAATAGTGAAACTTCTACAAAGTATAGAATGGACCTTTATCTCACCTCTGGTACAAGTTGGATGGGGGCTCACAAGGTGCTAGCTGGATTGGTGCATATATGAAAATTTTAGAGGTTGGGTATCCCCTGCGCCCTACTTTGAGTTAACTTAAAATGTTGGTGGGGGAGGGGGGGTTGCATTTATAGAAATTTCAAGTGAAATATACCATCTTGAGAAGAGATGTGAGTGAGATTATCAAATTTAGTAAGAAGGTGACGTGTAGCCAATTTAAACTCCACAAGTAACCTCGAACTATTATTTACAATAGCAGCAATGAATATAATCACTTAGATTATAATTGCACTGTATAGAATTATGGATTTCCTTAGCTAAATGGTAAAGAGCACCAAATCATACTCCCGACACCGCACGACTACATTTTGTGACAACGGAGACACAACATACCCCGACACTGTAAGATGTAACAAGATACACCGAGACATACCATCGTGTTGGTGGAACCAGCCCTTAAATGTAAAGGAACATATTGGATGCTAAACTAAACAAACAAATCTCAATGTATATAACTAAATTATAGAAATAAAAACAACAAAGAACCAAGAGTCTATGAAGTTGACTGATTGAGGAACAATATAAGGAATACAAAAAGGAAGACACTCATTGGTTTACCTTCTTTTTTTAAATACAGCAGTTTCGCTCCCTACATTTTGTATAAGTATATATCGCCCACTTTTTGCCTCACAGGCAAAGCCCTACCGGAAGTTGAGTAAACGTGAATCGCGTTGTGTTTGCCACGGTAAAAATATACACGTCATGTTCTGCATTAGCGCCATTTGTTCAGTTCTCAAGAGTTTACCCATTATCCGTGTCCTCTTATTTTACGTTGTTGAATGTTTCTGTATTTTGAAATGGAATTCTATGTTTTATTGCTTACATCGATGGGATTTAAAACTGGGTGGTTAGGTTTAAGCTACAGCCGTTTCGTTTTTGAAAATTCATGAATATAGATAATGCTTTGGACGTTGGGTGTAAAATAAGAAATAAAAGTCCCCTATGTTCGTCTTAGGCAGTAAACACAGGAAGGGGTGGGGAAGGTTCACAAAACGCGAAAATGAAAATAGATTAAATTGTGAGAAATTAAGAACGTTTAGACAGAAGCCACTTTCACTGAGTTAATTTAATCTAGACTTTGTATTTAGCTATGCCACTCAGAATTGAATAATTGTCTAAATTCATTCTTTGATTTTTATTTTCTAGGGGCTAACAACCCATTCTTCCACCTTGAAAAAAGCACAGTGCTCCAAGAGGTAAGTCGTCGATATATTCTGTAAATTATTTTTATTGACTGTTCCTGTCAGGTTGTTGAGATCCTAATATTTCATATTTATTCTAAGCAGAAACGATCCACGTCTAACAATTCACGATCATCACGTAGATGAGAAAGTAATCTCACAATGTTTATATTTAATTGCGTGTAATCCTTTTATACATCAGACCACCGAACACTGTTTAAAAATTATTACGGGGTGGTGTAGGACGTCGCCTCGTCCTCTTTTCAGTTTTTTTTTAAAATTATTTTTTTCATAACCGTTATTTAGACTCCAAGACCATCTGAGACAACCCAGTTTGGATTGACTTGAGATCAATGGGCAAACCTAGAAAACACAAATTGTAAGATATACAGAAATGATATGTAATATTGAAGGAAGACATTTATGTTTTACGATAGAAATAATTCACTTGTTGACAACAGTAGAATTTTATTATATATCTAAAAAAAATATACTATTCTCTTCAGGCACGGGTTTTCAACGAAACTCCCATAAACCCCAAAAAATGTTGTCACATCCTGACAAAGATCCTCTACCTCCTGAACCAGGTGAGTCCAGTATTTATTATTTAATTCCCTTAATTTCCAGAGTAAGAACCTTATCTGAACCAGAAAGGTGAAATATTAATATGACTTGAAATCCCACAATTTTCACGAAAAGAAACCCTCTAAACCCGGTGGGGTGAAATATTTGTTACTTTTATTCTCATTTAATTCATATGAAGGACTGTACTTTAATTCCTATGAGTTACATTAAAGTCCTGGTTCCATCAACACGATAGATTTGCTGTGTTATATCTAGTTATATCTTACAGTATCGCAATATGTCGTATCTCATTTGCCGTGACATGTCATGCGCGATAGATTTGTGTATTTTTTCACAATGATTTATGTCTTTTTTGGTGCTCCACCACCACAACACCTCGCGATCTATTGCCGACAAATATTGTGACCTATCGCGGAAAGAGCAGGATAAAGGTGCTTAACCAGACCGATGCATTGCAGCAAAAATGCACACGATTACTTGAAACCTAGCAAAACAACCTAGCAAGACAAGCAAATGATATATCTTGTGTGCTGGTGGAACCGACACGTAAGATTGTAACTGTGTCCCATGTTTACGTGATCCCTGTCAGGGGTCTTAATGCCATCATTTCATGAACCTTTAACTGTGAAACACCGTTTGATAATTTTATAACAAATCCCTTTTCATGCTGTTTTATTTTTACAGGGGGAGCATATTGGCACAACCGAGGCAACAGAGACATTCTTTGCCATCACCAAATTGTTCCAAAGCAAGGATGTAAGTACACGTACTTGATTTGAAAAAAAAATAAATTATAAACAGACTGTGGTTGTGGCCCATATCTATCAGTACTTGATTTATAAACACAGATATGTCAGTACTCGATTTATAAACACAGATATGTCAGTACTCGATTTATAAACATAGATATGTCAGTACTTGATTTATAAACACAGATATGTCAGTACTCGATTTATAAACACAGATATATCAGGACTTGATTTATAAAAAGATATCTCAGGACTTGATTCATAAAAACATATATGTCAGTACTTGATTTATAAAAAGATATCTCAGGACTTGATTCATAAAAACATATATGTCAGTACTTGATTTATAAAAAGATATCTCAGGACTTTCATTTAGAAACATCGCTATTTCTGTACTTGTTATGTAAGTACATGTTTCATAAACACAAATATGTAATGAATATCTCTAGTCTGATATGAAGTGAATGTGGACTGGTCCAATACATTAAGGTCAGAAACCTAAATAAACACTAATTTATATGCTGCTGACAGATTAAACTGATTTGGCCAACTCCTTATCGAATGAAGTCCTTGTCAGATGAGGCTAGAAATTCAACTAGAACTTTTTTGTTATTTTCATATTCCATGTGTGTTAACTGGTGGCCCTTGGCCCATGCCGTAAAGCCGTAGTGCTGCCATGTCCCTTGTTAACTGGTGGCCCTTGGTCTGTACAGTAAAACCATAGTGCTGCTATGCCCCATGCTGACTGGTTGTGTCCCGTACTGATAAGTCGTAGTGCTGCTATGCCCCATGCTAACTGTGGTTGTGACTTGTGCCGTTAAGTCATAGTGCTGCTATGCCCCATGTTAACTGATGGTCCTTTTCCCGTACCGTAAAGTTGTAGTGCTGCTATGCCCCATGTTAACTGTGGTTTTGGCCTGTACCTTAAAGTCATAGTGCTGCCTGCCCATTGTTGTATCCCATATCATAAAACCATAGTCCTGTTTGCCCATGTTAACTGGTGTCCCTTGCTCTGTACTGTAACTTCTTAGTGCTGCTATGCCCCATGCTAACTGAATTTGTGGCTTGTGCCGTAAAGTTGTAGTGCTGCTATGCCCCATGCTGACTGTGGTTGTGTCCCGTACCACCAGGTGACGCTGCGGAGGATGGTGTACCTGTGCATCAAGGAGATGGCGCAGATCTCGGAGGACGTGATTATCGTCACCTCCAGTCTCACCAAGGACATGACCGGCAAGGAGGACCAGTTCCGGGGACCCTCCATCCGGGCACTCTGCCGCATCACAGACGTGAGTACCGCCATGACTATCATTACCGCTAACTGTCAGTGAATGGCTAACGGTTGTGTTAGGCCGAATCTCCCTGGAGCGTGTACATCACAGACGCGAGTACCGCCATGATTATCATGACCGTTAACTGTCAGTGAATGGCTAGCGGTTGTGTTAGGCCGAATCTCCCTGTATCGTGTACATCACAGATGTGAGTACCGCCATGACTATCATTACCGTTAACTGTCAGTGAATGGCTAACGGTTGTGTTGGGCCGAATCTCCCTGTAATGTGTACATCACAGATGTGAGTACCGCCATGACTATCATTACCGTTAACTGTCAGTGAATGGCTAACGGTTGTGTTGGGCCGAATCTCCCTGTAATGTGTACATCACAGACGTGAGTACCGCCATGACTCTATCATTACTGTTAACTGTCAGTGACTGGCTAACGGTGGTGTTAGGCGGAGATTCCCTTAGCATGTACATCACCGATGAGTACCGCTATGACTATCATAACAGTTTACCCTTAGTGAATGGCTAACCTTATAATCTTAATGACAATTATAATAAGTATTTTATTCAGTTCTCAGAGCACCATGCATGAATAATTTGTCACATTCAAAGTCTAGTATTTTTTTATAGTGATCTTGTGTTAGTAGATTAAGTTTGGTTTGTTTAATTGTGATGTCAATCCCTGATGAAGGTCCAGAGTGACTGAAACATGTTGGAAATTTGAAATATTCATTAAATGACTCCTTATTAACCAATTAAGAAGGCAAGTCCTAATATCATGATATTATCATCTTACTTGTGATGTGTTAGTAGTTAAAGTAGTTTCTTTTTTAATTGTGATATTATGTTGGTAGATTTAGTTTGGTTTTGTGTAATTGGGACATTGTGTTTGTAGTTAAAGTATGTATGCTTTTAATTGTGATGTTCTGTTCGTAGATTAAGATTGGTTTTGTTTGATTGTGACATTGTGTTCATAGTTAAAGTATGGTCATGTCTAATTGTGCTGTTTGTTTCTCAGAGCACGATGCTGCAGGCGATAGAGCGCTACATGAAGCAGGCCATCGTCGACAAGGTGCACGCCGTCTCCAGCGCAGCCCTCACCTCCTCCCTGGTCAGTCGCGAGTCTTAACGCACGAACCGAAATTAATAAATTGAAAATGTTTTTTTAGACTATTCCAATGTAAGAGATGATCACTTTTTTGAAAGAGCCATATCTCTTTGATAATTTGGAAAATAGTTGTGAACGTTGAAAAGAATTGACTGAAATAAGTCTTGAAAAGTTAAAGGTTTGCTGGTCCCTGTATGCGCCAAGGGGATGTTAAATCACAAACAAATATTAAATCATGTATTTGTAAAAGATTACTGCTCTAACACCGTGATTTGATATAATCGGATCGGAATTCTTCAACGATTGGCAAGAAAATGATATTCATGAAATCAGACTTTGTATTGCTCTGTCTGTAAAACCAGTCCTGTCTTCATCTTTAGTTAGATGAAAGATGAACCTGAGCTCTGTTTTTCTGTAATTTCTTTCTAACAGAAACAGTTAATAAGATTTGTGTCACACCTGAGACATAAGTAATTGATAATTTATACTGGAATTCCGGTTTGTTACATCATACTATTTCACTATTGGTTGCCAATGGAATTTGTTTGTAATAGTGAATTTGTTTGTATTTGTAGCACTTGGCAAAACAGAGTGCGGACGTTGTAAAGCGTTGGGTGAATGAAGCTCAAGAAGCAGTGAACAGCGACAATGTGATGGTCCAGGTAGGTTTCCCCACTGGTTACGATTTATTCCGTATCTCTAGTGAACCGTAACAACATGATGGTCGCGGTACTGTCCCCACCACTAACATACTGCTGTCAAAGGTCCCGTCCACATCTAGTCTGTATCCCGGTACTTTTCCCACCTCTACATACCGCTGTCCAAGGTCGCATCTACATCTAATCTGTACCTCCATCTGTATCTCTAGTGAACTGTAACAACATGATGGTCCCGGTACTTTCCCCACCACTTACATGCTGTTGTCAAAGGTTGCGTCCATATCTAATCTCTATCTCTAGTGAACCGTAACGACTTAATTGTCCCAATACTGTTCCAACCTCTTACAACCCTCTGTCAAAGGTCACATCCAGTTATGATTGAACTTGTATCTTTAGTAAACAGCGACAATGTGATGGTCCAGGTACAATCGCCCACCTCTAATATGGTGTCCAGTTATGATTTATTCTCTATCCCTAGTGAAGTGTAACGATATGATGGTCCCGGTTCTGTCCCCACTTCTTACACACTCTTGTCAAAGGTCGCGTCCACATCCAATCTCTATCTCTAGTGAAGCGTAACAACGTGATGGACCCTGTACTGTCCCGAACTCTTACGCACCGCTGTCAAAGGTCGCATCAACATCTAATCTGTATCTCTAATGAACTGTAATAACATAATGGTCCGGATACTGTCCCAACCTCTTACACTCTGTTTTCAAAGGTCATTGGTCTAATCTGTAACTCTAGTTCTATAGAATGTAAATTAGATATATGTTAACAGAGATGTCAGTTTTCCATTTTTCCGTATAAATCCGCTTTTTCATATTCAATATATGTAGTTACTTAAACTTGTGTCAAAAAAAGATAATATTGATTTAGCCTCATTTACGCCAATAAAACAGTTATTTGAACTTACCCACAAACCCTCAGCCCAATGCCATGGCAGACAAGGACATATTATCCAAGTTTTCCCGATCTCTCTGAGAAATCCACATGAAAATATTTCCACTTTTTCCCTGACCCAAACTGACCTCTCTAATTGTTATGTAATATTGTCCCCAAATTTTGGGTAAAAACATCTCAAACATTTGTAGTCTGACATCAGCAAACATGATGACAATTGGTCTTCTCTCTTTTTCCAGTACCATGCTCTGGGGCTGCTCTACCATATTCGCAAATCGGACAAGTTGGCAGTCACCAAACTTGTGAGCAAATTCACTCGGCATTCCCTGAAGTCACCATACGCCTACTGTCTTTTGGTGAGTCACTCTGCTGTCATGCTATGAGAAACATCTCTCTGTCTTTTTACACCTCGAAGAGATGAACTTTGTGCCAATGAAGTAAACAGTGAAGTTCATCCACCTAAAATGTGAAGACGAAAATGTTTCTTCTATTGACTATACCATAGTGCAAGAGAATGATAGAAACATCGAAAGTGAAAAAGTTTATTTCAATTAACATGAATATCATTTTAGCAGATTGATCCGCTGATTTATTTTACAGTTTCTGTAATATATTTGATAAATTGATTTGAATTGCATGTAATATCTGTGTATTTACGGTTTCTGTAATTTATTCGACAGATTCGCATTGCATGTAAACTCCTGGAGGAAGAAGATGCAGGGTAAGAATTCACTCCCAAATTCAAATACTCACAGGTTTTACAGGGATTTGGGAATAACAGAGCATCTAGAAAAAGGGTGTCAGGGGTCCAGGGTCCTGTTTCTTTAGTTGTGCGAAGTGAATGCCTGAGCTCAGCTGATAGCCTTTCTAATTTTGTTACTGATTTTAGACTCAAGAATTACCTTTGGGATGTCCAGACTCTGGAATAATTTTGGGAGATAACATGCCTGCAAACATTGAAAGAACTCTATATGGACGGTGACTGGGGAGTTAGCTCAGTGGTTAAGGCACTGGACTCCTAACCCCAAGGTTGTAGGACTTTGTGGGTTCGAGTCCTGCTGCAGCCACTCGTCCCCTTCATCCTCAGCAGTGGTAGATTCACTGCTATATCAAAGGCCAATCCTTTTCATACCATGTCTATATGGTGAGGGAACTGAAAGAACTCTCACCTCGGTAAATGTGTAGGGGTGAAATTTCTACCTAAATTCATCTCCTAGATTCGATCACCTTCAACCTCAAAGTAAAGCTAATAGAACATATTGGACGTTAAACTACCCAAACAACAACAACAACAACAACAACAACAACAACAACAACAACAACAACAACAACAACAACTCTATATGGTTGTCAGATTTCTAGTATATTCTGTCCTATAAAACATCAAAAATAGATTAGCATAATTCTCTCTGTATCATATTCCTAATAAATCTATATACCAGCAACACTTTTACAAATAGAAATGCAGTGAGAGAGGCTGCTACCGCCCAAAAAAAAATTCCAACAGAAAAAGGGACCCCACCGGGACCCAGAGGCACTCGGTGTTGGACTTTGCAGGCCCTACATGCCACTTTCCATTTGGAAAAAGATTTTCCACAAACTTTTACAAATAGACTCGACGAGATTAAATATTTGAAACGAGACGATCAAGTTGAATGTCGCGGTAAGGACTGTGTCGTTTGTTGCAGCACGGACAGCCCGATGTTTGAGTTCATCGAGAGCTGTCTGCGTCACAAGAGTGAGATGGTGATTTACGAGGCTGCCCACGCCATTGTCAACATGAAGCACACGACAGCCAAGGAGCTGGCACCCGCCGTCTCCGTGCTCCAACTCTTCTGTAGTTCTCCCAAACCTACGCTCCGCTTTGCTGCCGTCAGGACTCTCAACAAGGTTTGTGTCATTAACCCTTTCTGGCAGGGCAATGCCATTTGGCATTCCCCTGGCCATGGCAGGACAATGCCATATGGCATTCCCCTGGCCATGGCAGGACAATGCCATATGGCATTCCCGTATGGAATGGATGAAACATTTTGTATTTGTTCCTTTGTAACTTTTTGAAAAATTATCGCAGAATCATATAAATTATATGACATATTAGGCTAAGTGTTGCCAGGCAGTCTTTAAAATATCGGAAAGTTCTAATAAAAAATACAGATTTACTTGAAAATTTTAAATTTGTAATTTCTATTAATAATATTTACTACAAAAGCCGGCCATACAAAGGCCAATATTAGTTCTGGTGCCTGCTATAGTATGGGTACATGGTGAATGATGTGTGGCTCTTGAAGGGTTAATGCTTCTCCTAATTAAACACAGAATAATGCTCTAATAGGGATATATCCTGTCTACTACAGTCAGAACTCTCAAGTCTAATTGAAAAAATTGGACGTTAAACTACACAAGCAAACAAACTCTCACCAAGGTTTGTTCCGTTATTACCACTCATACTAATTAAACACATAATAATGGTCTAATAGGGATTTATTCTGGCTACTGCCGTTAGGACCCTCAACAAGGTTTATGTTGTTGATATAACTTATACTAACTACATACAGTAAACCTCCACGTAAGGGCACACCCTCTGTTCCCAGCAAAGTGTACCTCTAAGTGAGGTGTCCCAAAAGCGGGGTTTTACTGTAATACTGTACTAGGGATATATTCTATCTACTGTTGTCAGGACTCTCAAAAAGATTGTGCCGTTATATGCTCTACTAGGGGTATATTCTATCTACTACCATCCGGCCTCTCAACAAGTTTATGTCCTTATTGCACACAGAATGATTAGTAGAAACTGAGAGAGAGTTAGCAGTGTTAGTGTTTATTGCATGATAGTCACTGCGCAAGGCATTAGCTAAGCGCAGTGAGTAGCTGACCTGACAGGAGTGCGATAAACACTAACACTACTAACTCGAGTTTAGTTTAGTATTTATCCAACCCTGTCTCTACGACTCTAAAATAATAATCAGCCATTTTAGTTCCCTCAAGTCACTCGAGTTAATGAAGTTTGTGGCTGCCAAATTGCCAAGTAAGGCCAAAAGTTTTCAACAATTCATAGACCGCATTAGTGTGATGTCACTCACATTCTGGCCGCTGATTGGTCAATTTTTGTTATCACCCTCATGCAATAAATGACACTTTACTGCACGTTCGCCCGAATACAGAGACCCAATGTTAAGCCTATGGCGTTTTTTATTAGGGGTAGGATAATGCTCTACAAAGGATATCTTCCATTAGCACATGTTTATATGTTTCAGTAGTAAGGTATACAAACATATTTTTTTTCTTCTTTATTGCCACTAGTTCTGCCATATTAGGCAGTTCTTCCACTGGGGTACAACATCAACAAATCAATACTCTGTAATCAGAGCATTGTTTTTTATGTAAGAGTTTCACGCATGTTAATTGTACTCACTGTAATTGTTTGATTTCCTGTGTTGATGATCAGGTGGCCATGAAACACCCGGCAGCCGTGACAGCGTGCAACCTGGACCTGGAGAACCTGATCACAGACGTCAACCGCAGCATTGCCACGTTAGCGATCACCACTCTGCTGAAGGTGGGTCGGATTGTTGGTTACTACGTTCAGACATAAAGTGACCTCAGTAATATGTAGTCATCTCACCTGTCACTGCCCATATTAACCCGAGATATGTACCATGTCCTCAGATTGACATAGCAGTCTTACCCGTCACTTCCCGTATTAACCCGAGATATGTACCGTGTCATCAGTTAGACATAGCAGTCTTACCCGTCACTGCCCGTATTAACCTGAGATATGTACCATGTCATCAGTTAGACATAGCAGTCTTACCCATCACTTCCCATATTAACCTGAGATATGTACCGTGTCATCAGTTAGACATAGCAGTCTTACCCATCACTTCCCATATTAACCTGAGATATGTACCGTGTCATCAGTTAGACATAGCAGTCTTACCCATCACTTCCCATATTAACCTGAGATATGTATCGTGTCATCAGTTAGACATAGCTGTCTTACCCGTCACTTCCCGTATTAACCTGAGATATGTACCATGTCCCCAGATTGACATAGCTGACTTACCCGTCACTTCCCGTATTAACCTGAGATTTGTACCGTGTCATCAGTTAGACATAGCTGTCTTACCCGTCACTACCCATATCAACCCGAAATATGTACTGTGCCCTCAGCAAGAAGTAGATGTCATAGTTTGTCAGACTTTGTGGGTTTGAGTCCCACTGCGGCCACCTTTCTCCTTCACTCCCAGCAGTTGTAGACTTACTGCTATATCAAAGGCCAGTCCATCTCATACCATGTCTATGTGGTGTGGGATGTAAAAGAACTCTCCCCTTGGTAAATGTGTAGGGGTGAGATTTCTACCTACATTCATCTTATAGATTCAATCAAACTCAAAGTATGTCTAATTGAACATCACTGCCTATATTAACCCAAAATATATCCTCAGCCGTCTATCACTGCCTGACCCAACATGAAAATATATGTCTTCTTTTCCATCAGTTATATAAACAACTTGATGTTAGTAATTATTTTACGTTAACAGTCATTAATTCATGAATTTATTCATTTATTTATTTATTGCGTGTGTTTATTTCAGACGGGCAGTGAGAGCAGCGTAGACCGGCTGATGAAACAGATCTCATCGTTCATGTCGGAGATCTCAGACGAGTTTAAGATTGTCGTCGTGCAGGCCATCCGCTCGCTGTGTCTCAAGTTCCCGCGTAAACACAGCGTCATGATGAACTTCCTCTCCTCCATGCTGCGAGACGAGGTCAGTCTTTCTACGGGGGTAATGATAGATCACATTATTAGCGATATTAGAATAGATGTGGGCCAATTTGATTAAGAGTTTGCATTATTTCATATGGAGAATCTAGATGTGTATAACTAAGACATATTTTATTACTACAGAAAATTTTCTTAGCCGGATTATCCAGAAACCGAAATATCTATAGTGTCTCATAGTCTGGGTTGTTGAGCATCAGTATAGACCTGCTCTGTTAAACCTCAACTGATAGGATATGCACATCTCAGCTCAGTTGGTAATTGGCTAGAATAGAAAACATCTAAGTTGACTGGTACCATGTCTTGGACTAGCAACAGCCTGGATAACTATTGCAGCAGTCTCTGGTTTAGGTTACTTTACTTGGCCGAAATGTTCAAACAATACGACATTGGTTAAAAGCGACCCTGTGATATGGAAAAAGTGGGCCACATCATTGCAATGGATTAATAAACTCTGTAAGTCTGGTAAAAGAAAGTGGATGTTGAACTACCCAAACAATTATTTTATTATTATTTTTTTTTTACCCAAACACACAAATGAGCCCTGGCAATTCCTGATCATTGTTTGGAGTTTTATCAGACTAATTGTATCTGGTCATTGAACAGGGCGGCTTTGACTACAAGCGTGCCATCGTGGACACCATCATCACTATCGTGGAGGAGAACCCGGAGGCGAAGGAGGCCGGACTGGCTCACCTGTGTGAGTTCATCGAGGACTGCGAACACACCGTGCTGGCCACGCGTATCCTCCACCTGCTCGGTCGTGAGGGTCCACGCACCCCGAACCCCTCTAAATACATCCGCTTTATCTACAACCGGGTTATCCTGGAAAATGCAGCCGTACGTGGAGGTATGTGCCAATTTATTTATTTTTTTAATAATTTTTTATTAGGGGATTTGCCGTTCTTCCATTCGGGGCGCTATAATGATGTGATGCGATGTGATTTTCCTGATATGATGCTTGTACGCTGACTGCCGGACTTTTCCCTTTTTCCCACGACTGTATGTTTCTCCTGTCTCCTATGTTGCTGTTATTTTTTTTTTTTTTTACTGAGACACTGTCTGTTATGACGTATTACTTCTCTCACGGGTTGGCCCTGTGATTAAAACCAGCTCATAATTAGAGCTGACACTATGTGGCCACCTTTATTGGCAAAATGTGTATATCTGAACCTGGACAAACTTATGTAACAACTTACTGGTCAATAAAGGAAATTCTTTAAAAAAAAAATTAAAAAAATGGAGGGACTTTCAAGTAATTGTACTTACAAGTTCTTTGTTATTGCAGTGTATCCTTCTAATACCTGTACATCCAATAATGATTCTTGAAGGATAATAAGATGATAATGATTTCCAAATAGTTGTTAACTTTTGTCTTGTTCTTGTCCATTGAGAAAATACCAACCTTTTCTCTAAATTCTAGGGTAGGGGGTTAAAGTTAATGGTTAAAGATCTGGAGCCCGTTTAATAATCTAGGCTCGTACATAAAGACCCTTTTCTGTAACTCATACACAGGGATGTCAGTTTTCCTTGTTTCCGCGGAAATCCGTGTTTTCATTTTTGCAATGTGAAATCCCTTTCCTTGGGTAAAATGAAAATGTAACAGCACAGAGTAGAGGGATTCAACCTCTATATTACTCATATCACTAACAAGCCTTAATTCCCAACTCTACCTACCCACAGACTCTTCTTAGAAGCATATGTTTCGTAAAAATAACGTTACTTGTATCTAATACATCTCCGGTGTTTTGGTGTATATATCTCGGTTTTAAACCTTGAATGGTCATGGGAAATACTTCCTTGTTTTTTTCTGACCCCAACTGACATCCCTGCATACAAGGGTGATCGTTTGATGATATTTAATTCTGTTTGCTAAAGCAGTATTAGCCGTCCATAAGGGCGTCCATAAGTGTTGAATAAAGTTTAGCCACCTCGTACTTGGGTCTCGATGGCATACAGAAAAGGGTCTTCATTTACGATCTTAGATTATTGAATAGACCCCTGGAGTAATACTATGGTTGAGGATTGGGAGTCCCACTGCAGGGTGAGGGTTTAAAATGAAAACCTGAAAGATGGTGGTTGATATTTGCACATTTCTGGCCTCTAAATTGAACACATTTTTATCAATAAAGTATATTCAACTGATGTACTATACAATATTTGTCTTTTCTCTTAGACAAATAGTAGCAATATTTAGATCCAAAGAAATCTAACCGTGACATTGGAAAGCAAATTTAACCAAAATCTGAAACTTATTTTTGTTGGTTTATTTTTCATGTTGAAATTGACCATATCTGAAACGTACATCTAATTTACATTAGATTCCTAGCTCACTCTAGTATGCTTTGCCATGTCCTAACGTATTCAATTTGTAATCTAACAATGTTATCTATAATATGCCATAGAAAGACTCAATAAACTAAGTATTATGACTGAAAACTTGACAGTGGTAATGATGTGCTTTTGCTGTTGGTCGTTAGCTGACTGGAAACTTGACAGCATTAATGATGTGATTTTGCTCTCACTTATTAGCTGCGGTGACTGCGCTGGCTAAGTTTGGTGCGCACTGCGAGGAACTGCTGCCCAGCGTGCTGGTTCTGCTGCGGCGGTCCGAGCTGGACACGGATGACGAGGTACGCGACCGGGCCACATTCTACCACCACGTGCTGGAGGAGAAACAGAAGGCGCTCAACTCGGCGTACATCCTCAACGGGCTGCAGGTCTCCATCGTGGGCCTGGAGCGCGCGTTGCACCACTACACGCTGGAGCCAAGCGACTCTGCCTTCGACCTGAAGACTGTGCCGCTCGCCACGCAGCCCATCAGTGAACAAAAGAACAGTAAGTCTGCTTTATCACTATATTTAACGCAGACCCTGTCCGTGATATCCTGGTTAAAAATCTTTTTAATCGATATAACGCAAGTTCTGCATTGAATTTATGATTTATGTAAAAGTGAGTATAGATATTACAGCCTCTAGATTTCTGACAAATTTTTAGTAATAGATAAGTTAAACATAACTTGTTGACTTGAACTAGGATTAAAGTTGACGGATGGATTTATAACACGCTCGCTATTCCCCTGTTTTTACAGTCTCCCCGTCAGCAGGCGAGACAATCACAGCGAAACCGCAGGACAAGCCGGCTGCCTCCAGACAGGATATTTATGCAGGTAACACATGCTCATCCCACTCAGATGACAAACTAAGTATTAGACACTTAGCGAGAGCTCGGTGTAATGCATGATCATAAAACCTGACATTCATAGTAGTATGACGTAGTGCAGACAGGACATCTACACAGTAAACACTAAGACGAAAAACTAGATATTAGACACTAAGTGAGAGTTTGGTGTAACACAGGATCGTTAACCTGACATTTATAGTAGTGTCACCTAGTGCAGACAGGTCACACGCAGGTAAAACTCAGACAATAAACTAAATATTAGACACTTAGCAAGAGCTTGTATTGCAGGATCGCAAACCTGACATTCATAGTAGTATGACGTAGTGCAGACAGGACATCTACACAGTAAACACTAAGACGATAAACTAAATATTAGACACTTAGCGAGAGTTTGGTGTAACACAGGATCGTTAACCTTACATTTGTAATGTGACGTATAATTGGACGTTAAACTACCCAAACCAACAAACAAGCAAACGGGACACATGCAAGTAACACACGCTCACCCCAACTTGGTGATGAAATAAAAATTAGATATTAATAGTAGTAAAGTGTAGAACAATGTTTTAATAGTCTTTTATTACCATTATTATTACTTACACTGTATAGATAACGTCACTATACACAATATAAGTATTGACCGTTCTCTGATTACAGAACAACTGGCAGCCATTCCTGAGCTGGCGGTTCTGGGACCCCTCTTCAAGTCGTCAAGTTTACCCGTGGAGCTGACCGAGTCAGAGACGGAGTATGTGGTGCGCTGCGTCAAACACGCCTTCGGCAAATACATGGTCTTCCAGGTATGTGACAGTTCCACAGCAGTGTCAGCAAATGTTGACAATTTATAACATATCCACTAATTGAGTGTTACGGGCATGCTCACCTAGGCCATATAACGGTAAAGCACAGGGTCAATAAGTGTGTATAATAAATGGGATTAACAGATATGATATAAAGAATGCGTCATGGTTATCATATGATTTCACACTGTTATATTCACGTATGGTCTGAATTTGCAGTTTGACTGCACGAACACGCTGAACGACCAAGTGCTGGAGAATGTGACGGTACAGATGGAGTCCTCTGAAGGCTTCGAGGTGGTGCGCTACCTTCCTGCACCGAGCCTGCCTTACGAGAAGCCCGGGACGTGCTACACCATGGTGCAGCTCCCCGACGACCCGGTAGCGGTGACCAGCACCTTCAGCTGCACCCTCAAGTTCATCGTCAAGGACTGCGACCCCAACACAGGCGAGCCGGATGACGACGGTTACGAAGACGAGTATGTGGTGAGAGAGATGAAGTGTTTCTTAATTGTAGAGGAAAATTATGATATTACAAAGCAATTTTCACCAGTAGATCTCAATATGTGGTGTTTGATAGAATGACAGCATTAACCGATAAATCAACATTCACTCGTAGATCTCAATATGTGGTGTATTTTTAGACCAACATTACCAACCGATCAATCAATGTTCGCCAGTAGATCACAGCATGTAGTGTTTTATATAGAAAGACCTACACAAAAATGGTACCCACTGCCCATTCGGCTTAACACCATCCATTAGAATGAGGAGTTGGGGGCTAGGGCCCGAATGGAAGAACGGCTGTGTAGTCGAATTCAGTGATTGTGTACACACAATATTCCCTTAATAATAATTGCTTAGAAAAAAAAAGTGTTTAATAGAGCAATGTTACAAAGTTATAAATCAACATTCACTGGTAGATCTCAGTATGTGGCATTTGATAGAGTGATGTTAAAAAGAGTCATTCACGAGATTGACTGAGTCGCATCTTTATTAACAGTCAGAGGTGAATCAATGTTCACCAATAGAAATAAGAGTCAGTGACTCGTGTGTTTGTGTGTGAAACTCATGCTGACTTGTTCACACGACTGACTGAATCACAGCTTTGTTTACAGTCGGAGGTGAATCATCGTTCACCAATAGAAATAAGAGTCAGCGACTCGTGTGTTTGTGTGTGAAACTCATGCTGACTTGTTCATGAGACTGACTGAGTCGCGTCTTTGTTTACAGTCGGAGGTGGATCAATGTTCATTAGAAATAAGAGTCAGCGACTCGTGTGTTTGTGTGTGAAGTTGCCCTGACTCCTTCACGAGACTGACTGAGTTGCGTCTTTGTTTACAGTCGGAGGTGAATCATCATTCACCAATAGAAATAAGATTCAGCGACTCGTGTGTTTGTGTGTGAAACTCATGCTGACTTGTTCACACGACTGACTGAATCACAGCTTTGTTTTCAGCTGGAGGTGAATTGACCAATAGAAATACGAGTCAGCGACGCGTGTGTTTGTGTGTGAAACTTGCCCTGACACCTTCACGAGACTGACTGAGTCGCGTCTTTGTTTACAGTCGGAGGTGAATCAATGTTCATTAGAAATAAGAGTCAGCGACTCATGTGTTTGTGTGTGAAACTCGTCATGACTGAGTCGCGTCTTTGTTTACAGTTGGAGGACTTGGAGGTGACGGTAGCTGACCACGTGGTGAAGGTGATGAAGCCCAGCTTCGCCGCGTCCTGGGAGGAGGTCGGTGAGGAGAACGAGCTGGAGGACACCTTCGCGCTAAGCACAATGAAAACATTAGAAGGTGGGTGTGCTGCTTTTATCATGCCATCATTTAACAGTCGCTAAAATATACCTTTATTTCATAGATGGGAGCTTTAAAGGTCCCTAAAATATACCATTATTTCATAGATGGCAGCTTTAACCCTTTAGCATTCAGATTCCTTAGGCACGGACCTACTCCCTGAGTTTGTAAACTGCTTGACCCAGATAGCCTTTGGTGTTCGCGTTTATAGTAAAACTGTGAC